>JAEBUR010000024.1:0-310957 GCA_023014455.1 Amanita exitialis
ATAGCTGCACCACCGACAACCAACCAAGCTGGAGCGGAAAGGAGAGCAGCAATACCTGTAGCAATAGGAGCGGCAATTCGGATACCAATGTTAACAGCAGCACCAGCAGCCCTTGTACCCATTAAGGCACTACCAGCTGTTGCAAGTAGGCCAGCGGCACGCGTGTTCTTCAACCAGTTACCCATACGGGCAAGACGACCTGCCTTACCACCATTCTTAGCAAGTTTTCTAGCTTTCCGAAGTCTACGTCGTTCACGAGCGTTATCAATGGAATCACCGATATCAGCAATGTCTGCTGCATCGTCTAATCCGAAACCATCGTCGTCATCGTCATCTTCGCTTTTCTTCTTACCGCCACCCATCAACTTACCAAGACCACCGAGCAAACCACCCAAGAGTCCTTGCTTACCATCTTTGTCAACACCCTTACCTTGTAACTTATCGCCCAGTGCAGCAGCGCCTTTCTTAGCTTTGTCCTTCCAGCTACCAACACGTTCCTCGGGTGGAGGTTCGTTTGCTTTAAGTTGTTGAAGGATCTGTGCAAGAATCAAGTTAGTAGGGTTTGACATTGCTTCCGGATCGCCTTTCTCGAAGACACGATTAAGAAGATTATCACCGAGCTTTGCAGCACCGCCAAATACTTTCTTACCGAGCCAACCAGCAGCGCCAGCACTCTTACGACCCAACCATTTCCAATAGCGTACAGAAGCGGCTGTATATGCATTTCGAATTCCTCGAATACCACGCATTACAGTCTTACCCCAGATACTGGCGTTCTTAGCCAATTGGTGTTTAGAACCGTCATAGTTCATCAGGTTCTTATATTGGTCTTTAGCCAATACCGGTTGTCCGTCCTTACCGTAGATGACCCCATACGAATCTGTAAAGTCTTCAATGACCTTACCCTTTTCGTTGTAGTATTCACCAGCCTTCAATTGACGACGTGTAAATACAGGATCTTCAGAATCCGGTAAGTATGCGTTCTGGTTCTCTACAAAGAAGTTAAACGCTTTAAGACCAAGACCCAGTGCAGCTTTACCCATGAACTTAATTGCATGGAAACCCATTTGTGTTGCAGTCATACCAGAGAACTTACCGGCAGATGCCAACAGGTTAACGGCACGCTGTGCACCTTTGGTTAATTTCCATTTGCGACCAGTCTTGTAGTTATACAAACCTTCTTTAACTTCTTGAGCTGTAACTACAACGTTACCGTCTTTATCAACGATATCGCCATCGAGGTCAGCCATCGAGGTTACAGGTCGACCAGTAGAACGGTTAAAGTATTCACCATTCTCAATACCGCGTGCAGTAATTACAACATCTTCGCCAGGAGACAAAGAGAGGTCTTGAGGTTTATCTGGGTTCTCAGGATCTGCATCACCAATACTAGGTGGACCAGCCATTAGTTTATGGGTGTAGTTTGAGATAGCATTAGATAGAGCTTTACCTGCGTCCAATACAGACTTAACAACCACGTCGCCGTGTTCGTTAATAAGACCAGCAGCTGCTTCTCGTGCACTAACTACGATGTTACCAGCAGTGTTGATTACAGCACCAGTGATGTCGCTTGCTTTCTCAACAAACTTCTTGGTGTTAACGTCGATCAAGTCACCCTTAGTAAGTTCAGCAACAGTTACCAACGGTGTCTCTGGATTAAACTTAGAGTAAAGGTTACTTAACTGCTCCATCCCTTTAGGGGTATAGGACGCAGCTTTCTCTTTCGCACCTTCGAATATTTCCAGTGCCTTGTTCTTGGCCGCTTCAGGTGTGTACTGACCACCCATCAAGTTAGATGTGAAGTCTGTAGCCTTCCCGTACATGTTCTCAAGAGTACCGCCAGTAGCGGCTGCATGTTTCTGCATCTCTTCAGCAATAGCAGCAACGTTGTTACCGTGTTTAGCACGAAGCTTACGGATCAACTTAGCTGTTTTATCACGTGCGGTTTTCTCATGGGGTGCGAAACGATCACGCGTCTTGCGCATCATGTTAAGACCAAAGCGTTTAGCCTCACCTTCATAAGCAGGACCCATGAAGTTCTTATGACCCACAGTACCACTGTAGTCTTCAGCATTGGCATCGTAACCCGAACCACCCGGAGCCCATGGGTTGGTGTTAGTTACACCAGAGCGAAGGATCTCCCAGATACGGTCATAGTTGATTCGATCTTGGTTGCCTTCGGTTGTAATGATACCCATCATCCGTAATGGTTCAGTACGACCAGTTTCAATAAGTCGTTGAATCTCTTTGTAAGGGTCACGACTAATGGAACGGATATCCAAGAAAGCTTGAGACCAGTCTTGACGCAACTGATGGTTATCAGCTGTATCTTTCATGTTACCTTTGTTATCAAACTCAAACTTCTTACGGAAGAATTGACCAAGCTCATCGGTTACACCAGAAGATGTACCATCCTTATATCCACGGCTCTTCAGATACTGCTCAGGATCGAAACGACGGTTATTGGATGCTTCCCTAAGCATACGCTCGGAAAGGGCTTTACGAGCACCAGGGGACAGCTCACCATCGGCATCCATCGTATTAAGAACATCGTTAATAGTGGAAGACGCTGAACGAATAGCGCTATCTGGAATGATGCGTTTCATCAAGTTGTCATTTGCTGTATCTTCGGTAGTGAACTTACCTGTTGTGATGTCAAACGATTCACGTTTAATGTCATCGCGACCAGTACGAATCATACGCAGTTCTTGTACAGCTCTTGCCAGAAAGCCTGGGATAACCTCAACGATACTTTTCTGTGTCATTTGGTTAAAGCTTGCTTGCTGATCAATTGTTTGATAGTTTCCGTTATTAACCCGGTCATTCAAACTGAACTGTGGGACATAAGGAGCAATCATATCCCGAAGAACACCACGAGCACCGTATTGGTTCTGTTGGTTGTTCACGAACTCTTGAGCAAATGCAGGAAGGTTGTCTAAGTAATAACCTGCTTGGTTATGCTTACCACCACCATACTTGTTCATCAACTTTGTAGCAGTAGGTCTTAACTCACGACCAGCCATTGGGATAAGATGGTTCTGGAACATATCACCGGCAATTTCACCAGCAAAGCTACCAGCCATCGAATAACGTTGTTCCCAAAGACCTGGAGCATTCTCACCGGCACGAGCCATCTGTACAATGTCAGACAGACGTGAACCGAGACCCTTAGTAACGCGGTCTTCTACATCGCCACCAAACCCACCAAGGTATTGTTGAAGTGATTGACGACCTGCCTTAGCAAGCCCACCGAATACACCTGGGCCACGACGACCCATACCACCTTGTTGGAATTTACGCAGATCTGATTGACTACCTTTCTGATAGTCCGGAGTACCAGTGTTACGTACAAGTTGTTCAGCAGCTTCAACTTGAACTTTCAACGAAGTCTCAGCGAGTTTAACAAGATCCTTAATACCCATGTAGGTACGGAACTGTAACTCAAGACCTTTACGTTTAACACCTGCGTCGAATTGTTCTTGATAACTCTTAATAGACGAAAGACTATCAACAGCCATACCCATGGACCGAGCCATAAAGTCAAATCGTTTAGATTGAACTATGTCACGGATACCACGTTCGGCACGACCTTGTTTGTCCCGAATCTGTTCTGCCATTTCAGAACGGTTATGCGATTGCTTTGCAGACAGAGCAATGTTATCCAAAGCTTCTTGAATAATGTTGTTTTCATGAGCTGCTTTGTTTTGCGCACGAATAGCTGTTTGGTTTCTTTGACCTTGAACAGCGTATTGGTAATCATCAATCTTAGATTCAACACCAGCGTTTATTTTATCGTAAACGTCCTCTGGCATGTAATCTTTTAACTGGGGTAAATAATCTTTTGCACGACGGAACACATAGTCCAAATCGGATGCATTTGTTTGTTCCAGTGTATCTTTGATATTTCCTACAGAACCTTTAAGGTCTTCGTAAGCACCAAACGCAGAACTAATACCGTCTGGAGCTGCGGATCTTAGGAAGTTCTTAACTATACTAGTTGTATCTAAGCGACCAGCTAAGCTGCTCTTAAAACCACCTTTAAATTGTTCCCAAGGGGTTTCTTTTTTATCAGTTGCGCTCGGACCAAATAAGTCGTCGTAATCACTTAGGTCTAATACCTTAGCTCCACCAGGAATAGAAATATTCCCTTTGGAATCAGTTCCAGGGGCTTTCGGTAATGTTGTCTTTTTATTAGCCATTTCTAGCTCCATCGATATTAAATAATCATATCGTTAACACGCAATCTCTCTTTGAGGAATACAAAATGAAAAAAGCTTTAGTGCCTTTCAATATTAGCTTGTTGATCCCAACACAGCAACAACTCAGGATGCTGGGTCAAGTAACAAGCCATGAGATCTTTGAGGGTCTTGGTGGTAACTTCCATGAACGCGGTTTATTCTCCGTTGAGATCTTTGGACGTATTGGTTCGACCGAACGTGAGGGTCGATTTGGATACATTAAATTAGGCTTGCCAGTAATTCACCCAGTTATCTATCGTAACTTGATGAAGCTTAAAGCGTTCTATGCTGATATCGTCATGGGTAAGGCTTACGCTATTTTCGATACCTCGGTTAACGACTTTGTTAAATCAAACGAACTCGAAGGGCGGACTGGTTATACATTCTTTTACGACAACTGGAAGAAGGTTGACTTTAAGGATACAGGCTCAGGCATTCGTAAGAACCGTTTGCAGCTCATTGAAAAATATATGGCCAACTGCACACTGGATGACTTTGTTGTTTGTCCTGCGGCTTACCGTGAGGTTGAGATCGATGCTTATGGTCGTGTCACACTCGATGAAGTGAACGAACACTATCGGGCTCTGTTAAACCAGACCTACGGTATTCCAGATTACTTTGGTCCTAACGATGACAAAGCTATCTATGACCGGAAACGTGTAGCCATCCAGAACAATATTCAAGCGATCTATGATCACTTTGAAAAGTTGCTCTCTGGTAAAGGTGGCTTCATTCAATCGAACTGGGCATCTCGAAAAGTATTTAACGCTACTCGTAACGTTATTAGTTCTCTTGATACTAACGCTGCTGATTTGGATCTTCCTAACCGTCCAGGCTTTAAGGATGTGGCGGTTGGTCTACTGCAAGGTTCGGTAGCAGTAAAACCTAAAACGATCTTCCACCTTCGTAACTCTATCGTAGCTGACATCTTTAACTCTAACAACAACCGTGTAGAACTGTTGGATAAGAAAACACTGAAACGTGTTTGGGTTGATGTTCCTACAGCCACTATCGATAAGTGGGGTACACCCGATGGTCTTGAGAAGGTTATTAACGAACTACGTGTTGTAGAACAACGTGGTCGACCAATTGAGATTGAAGGTCACTACATCGGTTTGGTCTACGTAGATGACAAGCAGAACTTTAAAGTATTCCGTGATATTGAGGAATTGCCTAAAGGTTTCAGTAAGTCATTTGTTCGTCCTATCTCTTATGCCGAGTTGATTTACCTGTCGGGATTATCTATGTGGAACACCACGGTTGGTATCGTTACACGTTACCCAATCGAGAACTACAACAGTTCTATTCCATGCCGCATGTATATCAAGACAACCGTTATTGGTGAACTGCGTTATCAGTTAGATCATAACTGGGAGCGTGATGAATCTCTCCCTATGGCTCTTGAGTATCCACGGATTGGTCCTAACTACGAAGCACAGTGGCACGACTCGCTGTCCCTTCCTCCAGCTACTCTTGGCGCATTGGGCGCTGACTTTGACGGTGACACCTGTTCCTTCATCGCAGCCTATTCCAAAGAATCCATTGCAGAAGCTAATAAGTTCTTTAAATCCCGACTGGCTTATCTTAAGGCTGGCGGTGGTGAAGAATTTAGTTTGAACATTCACACACTTAATCTTACTCTCCGGTTTATGACTGGTGAACCTAAAGCAAGGGCATAATTAAAATGCGTTTAAAGATCCCGCTGTTTCTTAAGAATTTCGGCCTAAAACAAGCTGCCGAATTGCAGGCGCCGAGACTCCATGCCGTAAAGAAACTCGATCTTCCTTTAGAGACTATCTTCCACTTCCTGGAAGACAACACAGCAGTATTGGGTCCGTCGCAAGCGGACCCGATGTTTGCTAAACTCAAAGGGAAAGTTTTCATCGAGCAGAAGACTGTATTGGATTCGTTGATTGGTAATCCACGTCGCACCAGCGTATTACCACAGACACTTGAAAATGATTTCCGTCGCAATCACCGATTCTTTAAGCCTCTGCGTAAAGATGAAGCTGTAAAACTGAACATCAGTAACTTGGCTGTATTTAACTACAGCATGCTCAATCCCCTCTACAAATATACTGCGTCCTATAAAGCCAACTACTATCGTTGGTTGAACATTGCAGATACTTTCTGGGAAGGTGTGGCTGACTCGTGTAAACGATTCCCTGAATGGAACCAGTTCATTGAACTACATGTTCCAGAATACACTCCAGGTATGTCTGCATTCAAACAACTGACTCGCTCCACTACACAGAACCTTCTAGAAGAGTTCCGTAGTTTTGCAGCATTGAACTTGTTTGATGTTTACCGCTTCTTTGGTAAAGAACGTGAGACCAGTTTCATCTCGAAGATTCCTAAAGCCTCCTATGACAAGATTAACTTCTTGGTTCGTGTACAGGGTAGCTTCTTTGTAATGAACTTGGCTAAGCTTGAAGAATGGCGCGCTGCACCCGACAATGAAGTTGAAGAAGAGAAACCTGCACTGGAAGCATTTACTAATCAACGCGATGTTGAGACTTATGTAGATGACTACGGTATGGAAGCATTCTTTACTCCTGACTCCATGCAACGCAAGCTCGTCTCTTTGTTTACTACACTGACAGAGTTCGCTCACGGTAACGATACCCTCATCGAAACAGATCCAGATCCTTCCAAGGTTGAACTACCTGAAGATCCTGTTGAGGAAGGTGAATTCGTTATTGATGCTGATGATGTAGAAGAAGTTGAGGAAGAACAGAAAGAGGACATTCTCGATAATGACCTTGAAGAAGAGGAAGGACAATCCACCCCGACTTCACGGATCGTTAAAACGTTTGACCTTGACTTGATGCAGGTTACTTATGCCCCACCTCCTGAATCTGATCTTGACGAAACAACTCTGATCATTGAAAAGGATACTGCGGTTATTGATGAGGTTAAGACCCTTAAAGTAAACGACGGTAAAGCGGCTAAGCGTGTTAAAGAAGTTTTCTCTATTGGTGATCAGTATGCTGACCCAGTAGCTCGTAAAGCCTACGCCCTGCTGCAAGCAGGTATGATCTCTGAGCGTACCTTCGAACAAACCGTAGACGACGCTATGCGTTATAAGTCGATGCCTGATCCATTTGGTAGTGGTCTCACTATTGAAGAGGCGATGGTTATTCAACCAGCTGACCTTGAAGTTCCTAAGACCGACTTTAAAGATAGTCCAACTATTATTGACAAGTCGATGTTGGCTTCTAAGCACCAAGCAATCATGCGTAAGTTTAACCAGGTACTTCTGCCTAAGTTTATTCTGCAATCGATTGTATCTGTCCAAGCTCTTGGTGTATCTGTTACTGACGTTAAGATGCGTGAAGACGAAGACATTAACAACCACACTTTGAGTTTCAACATTACTGTTAAACCAATTCGTGGTCGTGCTTCTCAGTTGCATTTCCGTGTACCGGTTATTGATAAAGACGGACGCTTTAAAGCAAACGGTGTAATTAGTCGTCAGCGTCAACAACGTACAGACATTCCTTACCGTAAGGTTGCTCCAGATAAGGTAGCTCTCACCAGTTACTTCAACAAGACCTTTGTAATGCGTTCTGACCGTGCAGATAACAACTTTGATAGTTGGGTTAGTCGTCAGATCACAAGTCGTGCTACGGACCCTACAAACGAGTCTGTAACCAATCCTAAGTTCGCTGAGTTGGATCAATCGCAATTCCATCTTCCACGAGCTTATACTCAACTGGGTAAGACCTTCACTGCTTTCGATAATGGTAACAACCATTTCTACTTCGACTATGCTAAACGTGCTGATCACTTCATGAAACGTTTCAGTCTGTCGGTTGAAGACTACGAGCAAGACGGTTTCATTATGGCTGGCTGCAACAACCAAGATCCTATTCTTATCGATAACGGTGGTACGTTCTACCTGATCGATCCAGCTACCCGTGAGTTGGAACCAATGGGAACGATGGTTGAGATCCTTGGTTTGAATCTGAGCAAGGCACCAATCGAAGCAATCAACATGTCTGTATCTAACAAGGAACTACCAATCGGTTTGATTCTTGGTTACCATAAAGGTCTGACAACACTGATTGAGGAGTTGGGTGTTGAATACGTTATCCATCAACGTGGTACTAAGATCATTGTAAGTCCTGATGAGTTTACTCTGGCATTTGCAGATCAGATTCTGGTATTCCCACGAAGCAACTACAAAGCTCAGTTGGTACTGGGGGGCTTGAAACGTTATCACCAAGCATTGCGTTCATTCACTCGTTACGACTTTGATAACAAAGACGTTTACTATCGCATCCTTGAAGGTGCTGGTATGTCTGCACGTTATCTGCGTATCGTAGATTCTCTGTTCACTGGTTGGGTTGATCCTATCACTCTTAAGATTCTCCAAGAGATGGACTTACCACAAACCTTTGAAGGTCTGCTGTTTAAGGCTATTGAAGATCTACAGAACGATTGGAGTCCAGGTGAGGTTGACGGTGCTTACATGCGTTATCGTGGTTACGAACGTATGGCTGGTACTATTTACAACGTGATGACTTCTGCAATCCGTCAGTTCAACGCACGTGAAGGTTCTTCCGATCAACAGATCGCAATGGACCAACATGAAGTATGGCGTAAGATCACACAAGATCCAACCGTTGCACAGGTAGAGGATTCTAACCCTATTGCTAACATCCGTGAGCAAGAGGCGATGACCTATCGTGGTGATGGTGGTCGTGGTACGGTATCGATGGTTGCACGTACACGTATCTTTGGTGAGTCTGATGTGGGTAACTTGTCTGAGTCTACAGTTGACTCTGGTGCCGTAGGTGTAATTGCTTACTTGTCTCCAGATGCTAACATTGATTCGATGTTCGGTACAACTCGTCGCTTCAATAAAGAAACAGATGGTCCAGGTACGTTGTTGTCTACATCGTCTCTGCTCGCTGTTGCTTCTACTAACGACGATGCTAAGCGTGTTAACTTTATCAGTATTCAACAGCAACAAGGGATGTATGCTGACGGTTACAAAGTAATGCCACTGCGCACAGGTTACGAACAAATCGTAGCACAACGTAACAGCGGTATCTTTGCAACAAGCGCTAGCCAAGATGGCGAAGTAATTGATATTGGTAAACATGGTATCACAGTTAAATATACTGATGGTACTTATGAATCCGCTCCATTGGGTATTAACCACGGTACTGCTGCTGGTGTTAACTATCCTCATGACTTGGTTACCAATCTTAAGAAAGGGGACAAGTTTAAACTGGGCGACACAATCTCATACAACCGGAAGTATTTCAAAGAAGATCGTTATACTCCAGGTCAAGTTAACTGGATGGCTGGGTGTCTACCACTCGTAGCTTTCTCTGATAACTTGGACACCCTTGAAGACGGATCTACTGTATCTGAAGCATTGGCTAAAGAGCTGAATACCCAAACAACTGACATCAAGAATATCACTGTTCGTTTCGATCAGTCTATCCGTGATCTGGTTAAGGTTGGGGATCATTTAGATCTTAACTCAATTCTATGTTATATTGAAGACCCGGAAACAGCAGAGAACACATTGTTCGATGAAGCGTCTATTGAAACCCTTAAACTCTTGGGTAGTGCAGCACCTACTGCTAAAGTAGTTGGTACTGTATCGAAAGTAGATTGCCTGTATCACGGTGAACTTGAAGACATGTCTGATAACCTTCGAGCTATTGCCGAACAAGCAGACAAACATCGTGAGAACATCGCTAAAGAACTCGGACGTCCAGTGTTCACAGGTGAAGTTGATTCAAGCTTCCGTATTAAGGGCCAAGTGCTCGAACCAGATTCTTTGGTTATCCGTATTTACATCGACCATGACATTCCGTTTGGTGTTGGTGACAAAGCTGTAATGGGTAATCAGATGAAGACAGTTGTGTCCCGTGTAATGACCGGACGTAACGAACTGGAAGACGGAACGCCAATCGATTTGATCTTTGGTAACACCTCTGTTGAAGAACGTATGGTTATGTCCCCTAAAATTATTGCCCCCACCTGTCTATTGCTCAAAGTCCTAACGCGACGAGTGGCCGGTGTTTATCGAGGAAAAGTAAATGGAAAAGCAAAGTAGTAACGTAGTACACGCTCAGAACCTCGCTGTTCTGACCGCAGTAGCTGAACTGGGGGGTGAGGCTATTGCCCGCTCCCTGGGCACCGATGAAGCCGCCACCACTCTGGAAGGCGAGTACCTGACAAAAGAAGATATTCAAGCGGCCCTCATTGGTCGTTTCATGAAATTCGCTAATCAATAAGGAACATAACCAATGAGCATTACTAACTCTCTGAATGCTGTACGTGATGCAGCACAGATCCTTACTCGTGAAGGTACGCTGTTGACCTTCGCTAGTACTGAGTATCCGCTTGCACAGTTCGCTGATTCTTACAACGTTGATGAAGCCCCGCAAGAAGTGCCACTGACCGAAGAACTCGCCGTCTCGGTTGAAGATAACTTTGAAGCTGTTAACGAAGATAGCTCTCCTATTGAGACTGACTCTCGTGAGCAGCTTATTGAGAACGTTCACTTGGGTCTGTCCAAGACTCTGTTCACCACCAACAACGTTATCATCCCTGCTATTAAAGACATGCACAGTTACTACGCTGGTCTGCAATCGCGTACCAGTCAACCTGAGTATCGTGTAGAACCATTCGTATACAACGCTATCCACAATAGCCCAGCATTGGTTAACCACGTTAATACCCGTTACACTCGTGTACGTCCACAGGCTGAATACAAGACCTATCGTCTTGAGAACCAAAGCGCTGATTCTATTATTGAAGCAGTAGCTGTAAACAACCCACATCTGGAACAAGAAGAAGTTACCGAGTGGGCATTGCAGTTGGGTTCGGATCGGATCGAAGCTGTATGGAACTCTCTGTTCGGTTACGGTGGTACAGTTAGTATTAACTCCCTGCCTTACATGACTCTGCAAGCTGCTCCGTTCAGTGTTGATGATATCGCACTGGCTTACTTCCTGTGTGGTCACTACATGGATAACCCACAGCCAGTTGCTGGTATTGCTGGTGAAGAGTGGACCGTTACTTTGCAGTTGCTGCATGAGTGCTTCGGTTTCTATCTGGGTCGTGCTTACTTGGCACGTTTGGATGCACGTGAACGTGGTGTACTGATTCTTCGTAACGAAGCTCAGAACGCTATCGAAACTCGTCGTGCTGTAGTTATCGTGAACAACGATGTATCCGCTCCATGGCTTATGGCTGGTGGTGACATTCAAGCTGTACTGGGTGCCGCTATCGAATCTCCAGGTACTACCACTCTGGAAGGCATTGAAGCAAACCGTGAACACTTTGTTCGTCGTTGGACTGCTATCTATCCTTTGATCAAACAAGCTGCTATCGATTATGCTGATCGTCAATCTCGTAATGACATCATCGCTACCTTCTTGAAGATGTCGCGTGAAACCGCATTGAAAGACATGTCGGCTGATGAAGTTGATACTCGTATGCAAGCTGCCTTGCGTACCCTGAGTCGTGATGATCTTAAGAACGCTTACAAAACGTTCGCTACTTTGATCGTTGAAGTTTACTTCCCTAATAGCAACTACAAACAGTTCTTGGAATCGATTGACGAATACGGTCAAGACTTCCCAGGTGCAACCCTTCGTGAGTTGAATACTCAAGCTATCATTACTCTGACTGCCATCTTCTTGGCTAAGCAGGTTAAGGTTGAAGGTTACATCGCTGCTATCGATCCTAACGCTGTAGTTAATACTGGTGTGATTGAGAGCGAAGAGACTACTGATTTTGATCAGGGTGTACTGGCTGTTGAAGTTGACGAAGCAGATGCGCTGGAAGCACCTGAAGTTGTAGTTGACGGTGTTGAAACTGAGACTGAAATCAGTGAAGTAGAAGAGTCTCCTGAACTGACCGAAGATTTTGTAGCTGAAGAAGAAACCACTTCGGAAGATACAGGTCTGGACGAAGGTGATGACTCCTTTGATGCAGACGAAGAAGAAGACCCGTACGCTGAACTCGGTGACGAGGAAGGTGGTGTTGAAGAAGGTGCAGAAGAAGCAGAGGTAGATGATACTGAAGCTGCTGATGACACTACTGAGGAAGAAGCTGAAGAGGATGATACCCCTTTAGCGTAAACCAGTCTTCACAAGAAGCATTCACTATTGAAGAAAAGCTCCGTCGCTTGGAAGAGCGACGGGGCGAGTCTTCTGACAGTTGGATGAAGAATGCTGGTCAAGAAGTAACGGATACTTTCAATAGTCTCGGGTTAGATCCTGCCTTGACAACTGCTGAGAAGATTGCGCGCGCTGAAGAAATACGGTTAGGTGCAAAGCTGACCGACGGTGAAATGTTCAAAGCCAATGCTTACCATGTGATTAAAAGCGGTAATAGCTCGGATGCTTTCCACTACCTGTTAAAGTTTAGGCTTGGTCAGGAATCTTTCTTCACGAAAGAAGAAGCCATTCAGGCTGCACAGGGCGAGTGCGATGAACACGGTATTGATCCGACACTTCCTCCACAGGAACGCATCACACGACTGATTGATATTAAACATGGTTCTCCTCATACGCAAGTTGAGAAAGATCTTATGAGCAAAATTCAATCAACCCTAAAGGATTAATCCATGGACACTAAAGCCCTCGTGCGTGACGCTGATCGCGTACGTCATCATCTCATCGAATTGGAAGATGGGTCTATCGTAACAAACAAAGCCTGTAAGATTCATGTACCTGAACGGTTCACTGCTAAGAAACTTGCTGTACTGGGCGCAGAGGTATTCGTATTTGGTTTCTTTCCGATCATCATGGATGACGAGTTCTATGCAGTTAACAACACCATTGCGATGATGAGGATCTGTCCAACATCAACTAAACGTGTTGTTGTAAATAACAACCCTTACTTTGAGTTCTCTTTTGAGCCAGGTGATAAAGTCATTTACACAACCGCATTGGTTGTAACGGATACCTTGACGTATTACATGTACGATGAGTTTGTAGCTAAAGGGAACATCCCTTGGTACATGAACTACTACGACATCGTAAACATGTTTGAAACCGCACAAGAACACGCTGGGGTTAACCTCGGTAGTCGTTCTGTAATTGAATTGATTATCTCAACGATTACACGTGACCCATTAGACATGACACGACTGTATCGTCATGTAATGCAGAACGCTTTGTTTGTACAGACTAACCCACCGGTAGTTATTCCTTTCCGTTCGGTTATCTGGAACACCACTGATACAACCTCTAAACTTAACGGGGCATATTTCGATCAGGGTATCAGTTCTGCGTTGGTTAACCAATCCGAATCTGTTGAGATCATTGAAGAATTATATAGGACTTAATAAGGAATTCCCTATATGCGATTCAACATGTCTTCAAACCCAAATATCCCAACGCCTCCAACTGTCGTAACGGTTGGTTGCACAATGCTTGCCGGTACCAGTAAGCAAGGTATCTTGAAACCTTCGGAAGATGGTTACTATACTTTGGTTGTTGGTAGTTATGGCACAAAGAACTCCGGAGGTATGTTTTACGACGAAGCCTCCGGCGTAGCTATGTTCGACCCTAACTCTCCTCTGATGCGTCGTCTCAAGAAAGGTGTCCTGTTTGCCGAGTTCAAACACCCAGAACCTTTTCAGGACTTGCTCATTCAGGGGAAAGTTATTCGACAACCGATGAGCGATGGTCAGTACCTCATGCGTATTCGTCAGATTGATGATAACCGTGTATGTGCACACATTCGTTCTCTGTCGATTATCTCTGGTACTAACGAACATGGTCAACAAGTTAAGTTGGTAGTAGCTGAAGTTAAACCTTACGGTCCTTTTAAACAAGTACTGCAAGACTCTTTGGATAACCCATCGATCAATACTTACTTCTCTGTACGTTCTATTACTCAAGACGACATGGTTCGTGGTATTAAATACACTCGTGAAATCTCTACGTGGGACTTCGTTGGTGAAGGTGGTATCTTTACTGCTAACAAATACAACTCTCCAGCTCTTGAGAGCTTCGCTGAGAGCGAACGGGTCATTACCCCTGACACATTGTGGGCTGTTCAAGACGAAGGGCGTAAACGCGCTAATATCGGCTTGGAAGCTGCTGGTACAGATGTTGATGAACTCGCTAAGACTCTTGGTTGGGAACGTAAGAAACCACAGCGTAAACCTAACTGGTTACGTTGAGACAAAAAAAGAAACAGCATATCGCCCCTGTCCGAAGACAGGGGCTTTATACCGTCTTACTCGGCTTTACGGATCAATTCAAGATAGACCAGGTTGGCCAGCTCGTGAACATTACCCTTATAGTCGAATGTATCGAGGAAACCATCCACTCGACTAAATACGCCGACCTCAATGTTATCCGGGGTTACGTAGATATCTGCATAGGTGTCTTTACTGACACACTGCACAACCATGGTTGCGTAATCGCGAGGATAGCTCGGTCGAAGGATCAGCAGATTTTCGACATCGAGTTTACTCAGTTCCATTACCAGTTGCAAAGCGGTTGTTGCATAGTCATTGACTTTCATGATTCACCTATTAGCGAGTGAGTACTTTGGCGAGAGCGTGAGCGACAGGATCATGTTCATCGATAGCCTGCACTTCCTTTTTGAGGGTAGCGATGCGATCCTTCAAGTAGTGGCTCTTGATGGCGGTATCGAACATGTCGTAAACATGACCGAGTACTTCCATGTTGATGTTGTCCATCACGGTAACTTCGAACTTACCGTAGACATCAAGACCAGCAGTGAGGATGCGCTGCTCATTGAGTTCCATGATGAAATAACGCGAGTCATTACGGACGAAGAACACCGGGGCATCGAGACCCTTGTTCAGCTCTTCAACGAGAACTTCCATAGCACGACGCTCGTTGAGGCGGGCCAGGCTGTTATGCGCATGAAGCACATACATGACCAGTTGCTTGGTAATAATGTTAGCAGCGATCTTGGAGTCAGACATGATTTATTCCTTAAATTACGTTAGAGGGATCAGCGAAGTTATTGCGAATGGCGTACTTCAACAACTGACTGTACAGCTCGTAAGTAAACTCACTCACGATTGTCATCTGTTCACGGATCGAGGTGATATCGGCAAAGTCAATGTCGAGGTTCTCACAATCATCGTGACCATTATTCTCAAATGTAACCCGGATATCACGTCCGAAGTATTTGAGTGTAATGACAAAGCGACTATGCCATGGACCAACCTTTTCTACGGTGAAGTACATTGTCGCCACCGTAGGTACTGCTGTACGGTGTTCTTCAAATGTAATCCAGTTTACATAGCTTGCCGTCATTGCTTCTAACTGGCAAACAAAGATCTTCTTGGCTAAACCGAGATCGTCTTTCATTAGACCGCCTTTGTAACACAGTTGAGATAATCCATGATTCGTTTACCCATGTCCTCAACATCGTCCATGCTGTCGAAAGAAGTTACGACGTGACGTTCGAAGTTAAGGTTATGGTAACCCACATCTACACGGAACAACCCTTCCTTGATGGTAAGGGAACGTTTAGAGATAGTGCAGGACAGACGACGAACGTTCTGTTCGGTCTCATGGTCTTCCAGCAACAAATAGTCATCTGGATCTTGTACCATGATGTCCTGAATCAGTGCGAAGAAGAATTTAGTACCGTCAAGCATTTTCATTAGATGTCACCGTTACGCAGGAAGTTGATGATGCGTTCAGCTACTTCTTTGTAGTCATCGGTATCGAAGATATCGTAACTACCCAGATCTTCACCATTCATCTCTTTGCAGTAGATGGTGACAGCTTCGCATTCTTTCAGGATCATTAGAACACGACGAGGTTTACCGAAAGTGGTAAACTCCACGCTATGTTCGTAACGCTCTGTACTTGCCCAGACCATGATCTGGTTTTTTGTAGCATCGGCAATGTCGATTGCATTAATGACAGAACCAAAGATTTGAAACTCAGTAGATTTACGCATTTTGTAATTTCCTATTTAGAATGGGTTTACGTCATAAAGCCTTCCCGAAGGAAGGCTAAATGTTTAGAACATTGAGATGGCAAACTTTACAAGTGCCCAGATCCAGCTGCACCAGCAAAACATCAGTGCGATGTACATCACAACCATACTGACCCAGTAACCGACGATACCGCCGAACGTTGTGGCTAACGCAATCACCGTTGTACCTAACAGTCGCACAATCACGTAAACAACCAGACCAACGATCGCCATTTTGTAAGCTGTATCTAATGCCAGAATGTATTCCATCTTTTACCACCTTAGTTTGGGTTAATATCACAAAAGTAATATAGTGGTAAAAATGTTTCTATTGTAGTACGATGTAAGGATACATCTTAGTTAGTGCCTGTTTGCCGCTGTAAACATCGTAGAAGGGCGCTGTAAGCAAAGGTCCAATGTACTTCTCCTTCGACATCATCAACGTCCTAGCGTTCTCTGAAGCCTTAGAGATGAACCTTAGATTCCAATCCAGTTCTGGACGGAAGGTTGGAGTTGCGTTAGCATCAAATACCATTCGTTGTACTTGGAACCAATCTGGCTTCAATGTCGTAAGAATCTCCTCCAACAAAGCAAGCTCTTCAACATAGGTAGGAAGGTCAGGGCGTTGTGGATCTTTAGCTGGTACGATACCCAGTGGAAAAAGATACTGTTCTAATAGTTGTTCTGGGAAACTTGGGTTCATTGCAATCAGTGCTGTAGGTCCACCATGAACCATAAGTTGTTTAATTGTACGAAGATCCATATTTGGAGAGAGATCTTCAGAAGCACGCTTTACAACAGAGAACCTGAAATCAGCATCGTAACTATAATCGTACTTGTTTGTATCTTTGTTCCACTTAGCACCGAATGTTTCATCGATGATGTCAGGAACACCCCAAGCAGTTACTTGAGTCAATACACCTTTGATAAGTGCTGCTTGTGCACCTAAGTCAAATGCATTAATGAGTGGGTTGTTTGTAAGGTCGCCAATGAAACTAACAATAGCTGATACGTTAGAGTAACCGTTTTGGTTAAAGGTATTCTTCTTACCGTTGATTACCAATTGAACGCCATCGATCATATCGTTCGCGGTGCGTACATAACCAGTGCCTGGATCTTTACCGGTCATATCACCAAGCATCAAGTCTTCAAGACCCTGTGCAAGATACGTGATACCTTGACGACTACCACCTAATGCATCCTTAAGACGGGACTTAGCTTCTGGTAGAGAAACGCTACCGTCTGCCATTTTACTACCGATGGCTTTCACCATATCAAAAGACTTAGCAATGATAGCATCGTAGCCAATATCAAATGCGGTCAGTTTAGAGGCGAGGGAGGTTTGTATTTCAGGATTGACTGTACCGTAAGGGTCAACCTTCTTAACCGGTGCATCCGGCAAACCAACAAACGATGGGGGAGCTAATGGTAACATTGTATTCACCGAAAAAAAATAAGTTCATAAGATGAGACACTACACCCCAGAAGGAATGTAGTGTCTCTGTCGTTTAGTTAAGAATGTACTTACCTGTTTTCGCAAAAGGATGGAAATTAACAATGACCTCTACCATTGGTTCGCTCGGGTGGACGAACCGCAGTTGTGGGTAACGACCGAATACAAGTTTCGGCACTGTGGTAATTGTCATTGTAGCCATCCGTAGATCAGTAAAGATAAAACCTTTACGAATCATTGAGTCACGGAACCATGTAAGTTTTTCACAGTTGCTTTTACGTTGTTCCCGTGATACTTCGGAATACCCAGTTTCATTCTTATCAAGAAGGCAAATGATGTCTAGGTCTTTTCTGGTGTCCTGACATAGTTTGTCGAAATGCTCAAAGTCAATCCGCCCCCATTGGAACTGCGCACTCACTGAGAAATAGTTTTTCCTGACTACGTCGAAAACGCATCCGCTACTAATTTCGAGTTGACTTTGCTCGAACTGGAGTGGCTCTACTTCACCGATCTTCTCAAACCCATTGATCCAATTGTGTAGTGATTCATGAACCGCTGTGTTAGCCAGTTGCATTGTGTCCTGCACAATTGCTTCATTACCTTTAACCTGGAGGTACGAACCTTTGAACATCTTGATGAAAGCGTACCCAGCAAAGTGGAACTGTTGACTGTGTTGGTGGATTGCTCGGCGATGGTCAGCAGTGAGGTGAAGTCCTTCAAAGAAACCTGGGCGTTCATTATCATCACTGTAGAAGACGCAAAGCTTATTCAGAATTTCCGCAGAAGGTGTATTAAACGGAATATGACTGATCCAGTTGTTAAGGTAGAAAATAACATCTTCCTTTTTGATACCGAGAGCTTTAATAAGGTCGGCACCTGTGCAGCGTTTCTTCAAGGTGTAGTTAGTATGAAGGAAGGTTTCAATTGCTTTAAAAACTTTGGTCATTTCGGTTACGTGTTTACGGATATCAGTAGTCATTACTATAGTCTCTATGAGTTAAGGTACTTCGATAAACCCCTACCTCAATTGATAGGGGGCAGGTGTTACAGTTAAAGTGTGTTTACGACATTACGAACGATGTTCACCCATTCTTCTTCACAATCGCGGATACCCATTTGACTCCAGATAAATTCTGGTTTCGCTTTCTTTAGCATGGACACCATCAACGGATACTTCGATAGGTTTAATCGTAGTGCATTTTCCAGTTGTTGAATCAAGTCAGGGACATACTCATACTTCAGGTCATCCCCGATGTATTGAGTAGACCCCTGCAAGAACCGACCTTCTTTCTTACCAGTGATAAGATAAAGCCTCAACCCGTAGTAGGAACAGAAGTGCATCCCTGTTCCTGTTTGTTTTGGTTTGTCGCAGTAAAAGTCCAATTGATCGTAAACTGTTTTAGCGCCGCCGTTACCACCGGTGCTATACAAATCAACTTTGCTTTTAGGCATTTTCATTACTCCACAAAATACGGGTCGGCAATCAAGGCACTGTGCACAGAATCTGGAAGGGATTTCAACAACGTTGGGTCTTCAGTCCACTTCAGAGTCAAGGTATATTCTTCACTGCGTGGATGCAGCAAATAGATACCACGTCGAAAGTTTGTCCAACTCAAGTTTGGATCAAGCAGTTGACGTTTCAGGTTATTAGCATTTGTGTTAATTTCTTTTTGTGGAAGACCGACAACATTCACAGGATTCTTGGAATAGTCATCGAACAGCTTAGCCCACCACAATTTGATATCTTTGTGTTTTGCCCCTTCGGTAGCTACGATGTGACGGAACAAGTGTGCCATCAATGTAGTAGCATCTTTACGACCTTCAAAGAGTTCACAGTGTTTCCACGGGAAATCATTAGCGATCGGATTAACATCATCGTCCAGAGGATCGACGTTGATTACGTAAGAGGAATAACTATTGTCCACCCAGTTCAATTTGACTTCGAGTGTAGTCTTAATTGGAGCAAGGAAGTCAATAGCTTTCTTGAACCCGTCCCAACGCATGTCGTCAGCTTTAAGGACCTTATGCAAATTACCTTTATCGGGATTGATCATGTTGTGTGGTTTAGCAAAATAGTTACGACTCAGACGGTTCCAAGTGAACTGGTTTACTTTACGCCACAACAGTACTTCTCGAAAGAGATAACACAATACGCCGTTAGCTTGCTTCGTGCCTTTTAATGGGTCGGATAGAAGATCTTTAATGGAATCCATTTTTACACCTACGGTGATTAAACAAAGATTTTTGGTATTGCTATTGAATTAGTCTGAGTATAATTAAACCTTAATGTTCTCAACTAGTACGGTTGTTAGTGCTTGGATATCTTTATAGAACCGGTGAAGGAAACGACGATAGGCTGTGGTCTCGATCGTTTCAATGATTTCGCCGTGTCGCAGGATATTATCTTTTAATGCTTGAAGTGCTTCAAGTGGTTTGAGGATCTCACCATTGAGGCCACTCAGGTATGTATCAAGGTCAAGACTGTTTGGTGTCATGAAACGTTCTTGTGAAGCACGCTCAATGAATACGTAATCGTCTTGGGCTACTGCGTTTGTAAAGTCTTGTACAGCATAGATTAGTTCAGCAATGCTGTTATGTCGAACAGTCATCATGATGTACATCCAATCCCGTTCACTGATGTTCTTCAGTGTACTAAGATCGAACTTTTTCCAGAATTCTACCAGCATGACAGGAACTTCGTTGAGCGTCACATTAGGGTGATCGAACTCAGCCAGTAGTTCTTTATAACGTTTCTTTTTGTACTCCACTCCGTATTTACTGAAGTAGTTGTAAAGTTTAGCCCACATTGTATATACCCCTTTTAATTTTCACAACATAACTTATCCTGTCAGGTAATTTTTAATGGACAAACCAGTTGCAGTATTCATCCCAACCGAACCAGATGTAGATTATGCTACACTGGATTATGAACAACAGATTCAGCATACGCAACGTATTAAAGCGCGTATATTGCACAAACTTTCTACAAGTCAAGTAGATGGCGGTGTTCCAACCGACAAGGATAACGTTGAGTTATTGTTGAAAGTTGCCGACTCTATGGACCGTACCACATTAACGAATCGTCGTAACGCTGTTGACGAAGCGAATGGTGGTTCTAACGCGGATATCCTTCGGGCTATTACAACCGTTATTGTTACTCACGGTAATGCCAACCCATTGATGACTGATGGAGTAGGCACTAAACGTCGTGAGGAAGATATCCCTATTGAAGAGCTAGGTGATTTCACACACAAAGAAGGTGAAGGTCACATTGGTATTGTTAACGAAACCGTTGATGCTTTCTCCAAACGAATGGATGTGGTTGCTGAAGCACAGCGTAGACAAGCTGAGAAAGACCTAGGTCTTGACATGCCATAATAAACAGCCTCTCCTTTTGGGGGAGGCTTTATGCTGTTTATTTGTGTCTTCCTGTCATTACAATCATCGTAGTACAGAATACCATACCGGCAATTATAACGATGGTTGTTGCTTTATTTCTGTTTGCATCCTTCCATAGACGTTCTAGCTCCTCTTTAAAGTTCATGTAGTTACCTTACTGTTAAATGTCTACTTAAGAATAAGAAGGAATAAAGGGCCTCCCTCAGTTGCTCTTAGTGTAGTAACATATTTTAAGAATGATGGGTTAACTTTTACGATTGCAATACAGCAAAGAATGAACCAGTAGCTATGATCGAAATGATAGCACAAATACCAGCTACACTCTCATCATCGTTCTCTTCACGTTTAACACTACCTGCTTCTTTTCTAAGAGCCTTCACGTCGATAAGGAATGCATCCTTACCTCTTTGATCAGTGATATCCATAAAGTCCTCATAACTGATCCTGAAGCCTTCTAGGTACTCCTCTGTGACGGTTATGTAAACACCGATTCCGATTGGATTATAATCTCGTGCACGTAGCCCTTTTATGGAATCATATTCCATGTGAACAATACGTCCATTCTTCCAGAGAGGTCTATTCACCAAGTGACTGCGTTTTGTTGGATCAAGAATAACCTCCAACATAGTTTCGGTCCCGTAATACTTCTTGAGATCGGTAAACTTATACACTATCAATCTTCGATGTTAATAGGACGCTCTGGAGTCTCTACTACGATGTCATCTTCTGGACGGGTAGCATTGAACGCATATGTAGCTACACCGGCCACAGCGACCACTAGAGAAGCTGCTAGGATGATTTTCTTGAACATGGTTAGTACCTCAGTTAATATGGATTTCTACCTTCAGGGATTTTAGACAACTCACCCCATTTACCACTGTTACGCTTTTTAAAATCACGAGAGTCATTATCAAAACGCTCGGCATCTGTATACTCACGTACCGCATCTTTCTCACGTAAGAAAGGAACTTGTTGACTATCAAGACTACACATCTCACCATTACGAAAGTACATACATGATCCTCGATTGATTACAGATACGTAATATAGATTTAGAAAAAAATGTATTAACGGCATAAAGCCCTCCCGAAGGAGGACTCTATTAGAAGATCTTACGATTCTTATATTCGGGTGAGTTCATAGCTAAAACTTCCCATGCAATAAACAGAATGTAAGGTACTATGAATGAAGCAACGATAGCTATCTCCCAAGGAGTTACAGGTACGCCAGGAAACATTTAACACCTCACTTAATGACAACGTTCTTGTTATAGACTTCAGGGACGGTTACGTTAGTTGGATCAAGTACCATAATCTCAGCTTGGTTAAATGCCCCATGTTGAGAACTAAAGTGACTGATGAAGAATACTTGACGGAACTGACCATTCTCGATAAGACGGTTTACAAACGGGATAAAGTTCTCACGATGTTGTTCATCAAATGTCCGCCCTGTCTCGTCAAGGAACAATGGGAATTCATCCAAGTGGAAGAACTTACGCATTGCCATACAGAAACCAAAGTTAACAATCTCCAGTTGACTGTCAGAGCCATTTGCAATATCCGCAGCAACAACTTTACCACCAGCTACTTTCAGCGGGAAGTTATAATCGAGTTCTTCTTTCTCTACTTTAGATGGCAGTACTTCCATCGGGTAGGTCCAGACTTCATCGATGTACGCATTCACGATAGTCACAACACCTTGCATGAAACCCATCAGGTAACGTCCCAACAATCCTCCGTTAGGGGAGATACCTTTAATCAATATACCAAGGTCATCCATAATCGTCGTAGAGTTAGTTACTTCATTCTCTAGGGCTCGAATAGTGGTTTCCCTTTGCTCCATTTGAGTGAGTGTACGTGTGGTTTCAGCGAGTTTAATTTGGATATCGGAAATCTCTGCTGTATACGCTTGGTCAAGACACCATTCGACCTGTCTTCCCATTCGTTGTTTCCAGTCGGTGTATCGACGAACAACTTCTTCAATTTCATTTATGTTCCCCAGAATCTCAGTTTCACATTGCTGCATCTCCGACAGGTAAATACTAAGGTCTTGGGCAGCGGTGTATTTAACGGCGATCTCATGTTCAAGAGCTTCACAACGTTCTCGAGTATAAGCTACAGCGTCCTTATCAATTGCTTTAAGTTCAACCAGACGTTTGGCTTTACTTTGCATTGCACCAGACTTCAATTGGAATTCGATAAAGATATCCATGGCCTTGTGCCACTCAATCAATTTCCCTTTCCAAAGAGCAGGCGTACGATACATGATGTTCTTACCAGCAATGAAACTCCAAAGAGATTCAAACTCTCGATAGTCACGTGTGATCTGAACGAAGTTATGTACATGACCACAGTACTCATGGAACCGCTCTAAGTATTCCTCATGACCTTTCAACTCAGCATCCAGGTTATCCATCTGAGTACCGAGTTTAACATTACCTGCTTCCAAACGATCTGCTTCGGTTGGATCTACACCCGGTTTAAAGTCATGTTCACATTTAGGGCAGATAACTGATTCACAACCTTTCAAACGCATGATGCGTTGAGAGATTTGATTGTACTTGTCTTCCATCTGACGCCGGATAACTTTCAGTTCCTTAATACGCTCGTTACGCTTAGCGGCCTCGCCTTTAGACATTTCACCATCAGGGTTAGCTGGGAAAGCATTCATCGACTCATACAGACGATCGAAGAGTGTATTGAGTTTACGGCTAGCATCGCCCATCAGGTCGAACTGAATCAATGGGAATACATCGGGAAGATTGTTATAGTACTCTGTCCCCTGGGCAAGAACTTCGATTTCAGAAGACAATACAGCTACTTGCTCAGAAAGCTCTGTAATCGTCTCTGGAGCGACATCTATCTGATTTGGGGTCGTACTACGGAGATTGTCTAACTCTTCAGCCATGCGATTAATAACAGCCTTCACAGCGCTGTATTGCTCACGAGCCATTGCATACTCTGCTTGATACTCGGTGTGATCATTTACAACCAGTTTCTTAGGCATGTACGGATATCGATAAAGAATACCTTTAGCCGTTTGAACAATACCTGACAACTCTTGCTCTGCTTGTTCTACCGATTGGAACATCCGCTGTTTAGTTTGTCCCTTCTCTTGGAAAAGTAAGTTCAACCTTTTATGCAATTGTTCGGTTTCACGTTTCATCAAATTCATTTCTGAATCAGAAGGAACATCACCGTTGTCATTTACCAGCCGTTTAGTAATTGTGTCCACTACACCTTTCTGCGAACGATGTTCTGTCTTCAATGCATTAAACAGACCAAACGTTTCATCAAGGTTAACAACTGACATACGTGTAAGAATCTCACGACGCTTTGCAGTAGAGAGTTGAGTGAACTTGATTCGACCTGTACAGATGTCATGGAGTTCTTTAGTAATACCGAACTCTTGATAACACAGATCCTCTTGTACTTTGAATGTGCCACCGGTGTTTAGTTCAACGTTGTCTCTCATGAAGCTATGGCTGCCTGTGCCATGACCATATTTAGAAAGCAACACATAACGAGAACTATTGTGAGAACAATGAAACTCTTTCTCACCACCCTTTTCGAAGTTTGTATGGCGTGATGGTATAGGTGCAAGTTCATCCATGATAGATGATTTACCAGAACCATTAGAACCGATCATGATCAAAAGGTTCTTTGTTGGAGTCCATTCAAAAGATTGAATGTTTGACATCATCAAGCGTTTGTACTTTGACAAACGGAATAGTGTAATGTACATTGCCTGTTCCATTATAAATTAACTATACTAATATACCACTGAGTAAAAAGGATCTATCCATGGCACAACAAGTTTCTATATTCCAACCTTATTCAGTTGGGCAAGTTGCAAAACCTAAAGACCCTGCCTCAAGATTTATCGAAGTCATTGCTGTTGAGGTTGCTTCTGCAACTGACGGCGAAGCTACTTATGCACCGGTTGAAGAAATCCTCAAAGGTAAAGATTCAGATGGATCTGAATACCAAGTTAAGATGACTTCTTCACGAACGATTGAATGTGAATGGCTACCAATGGAAGGTAACCGAGCAACACCGCCAGATGTAGAACGTGGCGAACTCGTTATGATCTATCGTCTCGGTGATACGACTCAATACTTTTGGACATGTCAAGGACTTAGACAAAACCTACGTACACTTGAACACGTTGTAACAATGTACGGCGCCACACCAAATCTTGCTGGTTGTGGTTTAGATTTTAGTAAGTGTTATTACAGTATTTGGTCTCCTCGTGACGGCTATATTACGTTTGGTACGTCTAAAGAAAACAATGAGCAATTCCAATATACCTTTCAGATTAATGCAAGGGATAGTTTCGCTGCACTCAGTGATGATGTCGGTAACTACTTGGAAGTTAACTCAGCTGAATCACGCGTTATGCTTCGAAACGTTAATAATAGTTTCTTTAAAGCGGAGAAACAGATAGTTGATGTTCAGGCCGATAAAGAGATTAACCTAACATGTGGTGGGTCATCTATCAGAATGACACCGGACTCAATAACAACGAACACGACAACTGATTCTAAAACAGCGCAGACGATCACACGTAAGGGTAACACGATTACAGATGAGTCAACAGCGTACACCAACAAATCATCTTCATGGAGTTTCGTATAATGCCTGGAGTTTCAGTATGTGGTTTAGACAATGCTGGGGGTGGTGTGCTTTTACCTAACATGCAGACCCAGTTTACTTATCGTGGTTTACCCGTTGCCGTTATTGGTACGCAGGTAGCCCCTCACGGAAGACACCGAGATGCCGTTATGATTCAAGGTTCTGCGAAGATGACTATACTCGGTATACCAGTAGTATACGCTGGTTGCTTAGCAAGTTGTGATGACCAAGCCACAGGTCGACTTGATATGACCGTTAGCGGTTGACAGCATAAAGCCTCCCAGAAGGGAGGCGTTTATGTCGTTATACACCAGCGTCTTCGTAGTGGTCGATACAGTGACCAATGAAGGTAAGGTAAACGTTTAGCGTTACAGCCAACCAATGAGTGTAGTGTCCAATAGGCTCAGCAAGCTTCTTGGAGATAACACCCATCATGTGGAGAACTGTGTTAGCCATAGGTTTATCTTCAGACTCAGTTGTCTTTGCAGCGATCTGACGAATGGCATCATCGACTACGGTCTTAACTGTTGTGAAGTCACGAATACCATCTTCCCCACGTTCAGCAAGAGTAAGAATACGAGAAACCATTTCAGTAAGCTCTTTAAGCTTTTCTACTGAAGGTACATCGATCTCACGTTCAGAACGGTCAGCTACGTTTAATTGTAGTTCAGCAAACTGCATAACAAAACCACGCTCCAATATTTCGATTGGATCTTTTGGATTGTTCGACAGCATTGCATCTACGGTAGCAGGAGGGGTAAAGATAAAGGCTACGTTACCTGGTAGAATCTCACCACGGTTAATACCTTTCTCAGCGGTAGGTAGTTCACGTGGTTGAATAGGCTTATGACCAGGTGGTGGTCTGAAGTCACGTTGCAGAATGTCAGCCATTTTACCAAGACATACAGCAGCGATCTGTTCAGCCGAAGAACCTGACATACCTTCAAAAGTATTTAAGAAGTGGCGCGAAGTATCACGTGAAATCTTAATAATCGATTTAGGGTACATATTTAGAATGTAATCGGTGGTTGAACGAATGTCATCAAGATTATCAACTTCCGTACCAACGAACTCACCATCAAGGGAAAGACGTTGTACACCAGCTACAGCCATTTTCTTATAGGTTGTCTTAGAACCCAAGGAACCGAGACGTTGAGAGATACCTACTTGGTTACGTCGTACTTGCCGAATGCTACCTGTAAATTTAATGTACAGTGCTTTCAGTGTGTTCCAAAGGTAGGCGATAATATCGGCAGCTGCTTTAGCCGCTTGCTTAACACCTTCCTTCAGAGCACGTAGAGTAATCTTAGAACCTTCCTTGATATCGAACTCTGGGTCAATAGACTCAAGAGCTACTTTGATAACATAGGAAGATTCTTCAGAATATTCAGTACGACCATTAAGAGCATCCGCGTAACGTTCCATGCCTAAGCGCAAGCGCTGTAATTGATCAAAGTCATCAATGGCTTGGTTGAATTGTTTATATGCGGACATGATCGCTCCTTAATCGTTAACTACTTTATCAGCACCGTTTTCGGTTTTGATCGAGCCTTCGAGGAAACCCATGTAAGCTTTGATCATGGAGATCAGATAACCAACGAAAGCGTGTTCACTAGAAGTGGTAGCCGAACCGATGTGGTCAGCGATGATCAGGTTCATGATGGTCTCATCACTGAAGCCTTTCATCCAAACGTCAGTACCTACACGTTGTTTAACTTCGTCAGCCAACTTGCGAAGTGCAACCATACCTTCTTTACGACCATTGATTTGGTTGATCAAGTCTTCCAGCGCTTTAATAACGGCAAGCGCTTCGGCTGCATCCGGTGTAACGTGACTAGCTTCACCAGTATGGGTTTCGTATTCAGGAACAGCCGAGAAACTGATGTTAACGGTGTCTTTGAATTCAGTAATTTCTTTGATACTAGCGTCGGCACCTTTGTGATCTTTAAAACCAATGTAAAGTGCACGGTTACCAGGCAGTGGTTCAGACCAACGGATTTCATTACTATCCAAGAAACCACTAGGTACTTTCTTGCGGTCATTTTTAGACAGTGACTTCATACTGCGGAAGGAACCATGGACAGCATCTTGAATTGCTTGCAATGCGTTTGCTAGGTTACCACCACTACCAAAGCCAGAACCTTTCTTAACTTCTTCGATGACCTTAACCAAACGACTAGGCCAATCAATCAGCAACTCTTTACCAACCGAAGTCACACGTTTGATAGCTTCTGGAGAATTACCAACGAACTCATCGCCCAGCATCAGACGCGTGGAGTTCTTCATTGCGATTTCTTTACCGCCTTCAAGAGTACGTACCCGACCTTTCAGATCTTTCAGGTGAGCGGCCAGCTTAGTGGTGTCAGTCATGAAGGATTGATACAGGTCAACCAGGGCACTAACACTACGATGGTAAGCACGTTTGATAGCTTCCCACAGTTGCTTCAGTTTACCGGTCAAACCTTTCTTAGTCTTGTCACGAGCGCCGTCAAATTCGGTATCGTCATCATCTACGAACTCGCCTTTACCTTCATAGCCGATTGCTTTAACATCAGCTTCGTTAGAAACACGATAATCACGCAGAGTGAGAATTTCAGCAGCGAACAATTCTTGAGAGATGGTTTGCAGACCGATAGAGATAGACGAACGCAATTCGTTAGACATCTCGGTACCACGACGTTCCATCTTGTTAAGGATTTCGAGGTAGCCTTCAACGGAAGCTTTAGCAGTTTCCAGTTCACCGATTTCAGACAGGATCTTACCCATCAGTTTCTCATCGGTTTCCGATTGAGACAGGATACCAGTAGCAGCAGATTCTTCTGCTTCTTGGTCAATGTCCATAACCAGATCATCAGCTTCACCAACAGCTTCTGCACCAGCAGAGTCGATAGTTTTCAAAGCCGAGTCTTCACTAGTCTCTTCGTGTTCTTCAACAGAGGTAGTGATGTCAGAAGCGCTCAGGTTATCTTTTGGCTTAACCTTGTTAGGCAGTTCATCAATTTCACGACCACCGTTCTGGTCGCCATCAAAGTGCAGATCTTTAGTAGAGGTATGGGACTTAGCTTTCTCAGCCGATTGGAAATCAGCAGTGCCATCACCACCGCCATCTTTAGGACCCGGTTGAGTAGTCTTGGTACCACTTACAGCGGCATCTACGTCATCGTCAGGTTGTTCCTGAACTACGTCTTCTTTAACAGACTTGGCTACATCACCTGGGGTAACTTTAACAGCGTTTACATCAGGGTGGGAAATACTTTCTTTACTGATCGTTTGGACCAGATCAAATACGTTTACGCGCATTGGGAAACTCCAATTTCATGAAATGTGTTATATTGATACATAAAGTAGTTACGGGATGTAACCATTATCTTTGCAGATCTTTTCATAGATCTTAATCTGTTGTGCCTGTGAGGCGATTGTTGCATTAGCTGCACGCAACAATGCGTACGGAGTATCACGATTCTTAATAGCCGCTTGACGAGTAATCTCTCGAGCCGTATCTTCCTCAGGGGTGATAGCATCGGACAGTGGCATTACACCCACAAATACTTCAGGCTTTACACCTAGAAAGTCACTTGCGGCATTTGCAAGAGCGTCCATGGTTGGTTCCAAAATAACATCATTAGGTAATGGACCAACGGGCACAGATAAAACAAAATAGCTATACGGACGAACATCTACGTTTGGATAACTTTTAACGTAACTTGTCGGTACATATAGCGGAGGGTATTTCAATGTTAGCAAAGTAAGAATTGCTACACGATTCTGCCGATCAGTTTCAACCTGAGATTCAGGAATACCAAAAGGCTTGTAATACAGTTCGTAAACATTACCGCCATTATTCTCGATGTCTTCGAAATAACGTTCAGCGGCAAGTTCATAAATCTCTAAAGGTTGTACGGCTGCACCAAATGGATCAAGTAGATCGTAGATCCCTTTCGTCCCAATTGGTGGAATGATATTATTAGCCATTGGCATTATCCTGGTTAGAAGTCATCAGATTGAACAGGAAAATAAAGTTAATCTATTTCCAGAGGCTGATGATCGTTTCTCCAAGATACCACTGAGCATTATATTTAGCCTTCATTAACCAGTTTGGTGTTTTAGTACCGCCGGTGAATTCAATACTGTTATCACTAACCCAGAAGTCCTCAGCTCTTAGATTTAGGTTATTAGCTAACCCGATGTATTCGATTAGTTCAGCCGACGTTTTAAGACTCAATGCATGATCCAATTGTTCCTGTGTTGCGAAAACATCCCTTGGGAATATTTGAGGCAAGTAATAACAAGAATAAAAGAATTCAAATGTATCGTTTGGATTAGATCCCTTTAATACCAATACCCGTTTAAGATATGGTAAGTCTGTGGTGGCGGCTGGTTGAGTATCAATTATCTTTGAGTTGGCTTGAGTTAAACCAAGCTCAGGAAATAATTTGTTAATGGCGATGTACACGCTATTCTCAGGATTACTACCACGTGGGTTATCTTGGACAGCGGGGTAAATAATTCGCATGTTAGACCTCGATATAAAAGGAGAGGTTTCCCTCTCCAGTTATGTTAGCTAAGTTCTTCAACCGAAGCTTTGGTTACAACAAGGTAGTTGACGCTCTTATAGAACGCAGAAGCGTAGATCACGCCATTACGTTTCATACGGGCCACACCTTTTGGTACAGATGTGTAAGCAGTCATTGTTTCAGCAGCTACGATCAAACGCGAGAACAACATCATCCACTCAAGTGTCTGAGGGGAGATACGTTGTGCATCTGCCGAATCGGTTTCAGTTACAACATAGTCTTTCCATTGCAGGCTAAACTTGTTAATACCTTTACGGTTCTGTGGGTTACCAATTACACCGAAAGCCAAAGACTTATAGATGTTAACAGATTCTTCGTAGTTGTTATCAACGTAGACCTGGGTATAGGCAGGACCATTTGCAGTAGCACGGATCAGACCAAGGTTCTTACGTGGATCAAAGATTGGACTATAAAGACCAGTACGGAAATCCGAGTTAGGAACAGAGTATTGATTCCACAGTGGTGTGAAGATAAACTCAGTGGTCATGAACAGATCAGGAAGAATTGTTTCCCAGTCTTCACGTGGGTGATTAGATGGTGGTGGACCTTCCAGGAGATCTTTAACAATCTGATCTTTAATAAGGTCAGGGTTGTTACCAGCTTCACCGTAGATGATAGCAATCCAGGTTGCAGAGAAACGCATAGTAGGATCACGTGGGTTCACATAATCAAACTGTAGGGCTTGTTGATACGTGTACGGATACTGTGCACGCTTTGCCTGAACTTGTTCGAGCTTTTCAACGATGCTGTAATTATCCAACATCTCTTTAACAACCAGAGGGTCTTTAAAGAAGTCATCATAAGGAATGATAGGGTGGATAATTTCAATGATGTATTCATCGTACTGCGCTTCAAAGGATTCATCAGCCAACCAGATAGTAATGGCGTTAGCCTCACTGCCAGCAACTTCGAATTCAATCCACTCTGGCATCCACATCGAACCATTGTTCAACATGCGACCAGATTTGAAGCTTGTGATGATACCAGTAAACTCAGCCATCACCATTTGACGCAATTGACCAGCGTTGTTGGTAATGGTACCAGCAAGCGATTGTCGATAAATATATTCACCAAGCTTCAGACAAGTGTCAACATAACTACCGCCAACTTCAACGGCAATTCCATCCCTAACACTATGAAACGCAATAAACGTTGTATTTGGTTGGGACGGACCGGAGTGGACAGTCTTGTCTTTTGCATAGGTTAAACTGTTTCCTGAGATTTCACCCAGGATAGCAATTACATCCGGCTGGTTATTAACCAGTGGGAGGTATTCATAAAAGCCTTTTAAAATGTACATGTACTTTCCTCATGAGTAGAGAGCGGATGGTGTTCCATCTATAAAATCATGTACCCTACTTGTGCTTAATTTAATCGTCTGTTATAGTTTGCTTGTGAAGTTAACTATTTCGCACTAATCGGTCTATACTTTAACCTTGTTAAAGGTGTTTTTGGGTAGGCTTCATTTACTAACTGACCAGAGGATATCCCGGTGAGTTTATTGGTAAAAGCCTTGCTCCTCATGTGGCCATTCCTGCGTGGTGCTATTTTCGGTAAGAAGAGTATCCGTAGTGTTTTGCTGGAAAACGTACATCTTGTCGTGATGTATCTCTGCGTATTGGCTTTGTTCTTTACAATGAGTTCGTTACACTGGCGGTATGAGACTGTAAAATCGGAGAACTTTAATTTGCATATCGAATTAACCCATAGCTGCGCTGTTCCACCTACCCTTTTGGATAGGCAACGTGCACTTGGTGATCTCTTGAAATAATACCTGTTATAGAGGGTGGACCACATGTCTAAATTATTAACTGTATTCACGTTATGTTCATTACTTTCTGCGTGTGTGATTTACACACCTATGAACGTTTCATACTCGACGGTGGTTCATACTGAATCTACCTCCTCTGTTGTCACCAGAGACGCAGAGAGAACAATAACGAATGAGGTATCGGGACGGGTAGCGCCAAACGCGCATTCTAGTAAGCAGCGCTCGTTAGCTGATTGCGAACCTTTTGCCCTTCCCCGTGATACTAAGAAACCGAAACCTTTAACCAGAGATGATCTGGCTGGGCCTAGGACATTACAAGCTCTTGACGAGTTAGTAATGGGGAAACTTGACGAGTATCGAATACACGCGGATTCCGTGCACTCCAAAATTGAGCAAGCCCACCAAAAGTGGTTGGAGTCCTGTCAACAGAAAGTACCCAGGTGAGTAATCATCTAGATACGCTGTCGTGATAGAGGAATTTATAAATGTGTGACGGAATTGTGCTGTACACTGACGGGTCTTTCCGTCAGCAAATTGCTGGATGGGGGGTTCATGGTTACACCTATAGTAACGAACCCATGAAGTCGAAGGCTGCCACAAAGCAGCAACCGACTGCTGAAGGCTACCGTGATGTAAGCGCCGATGAGACTTGTACCGTAATCGAGTACATCGATGCATTCGGTCGTGTTGAAGGTAAAGCTACTAACAACACTGCTGAACTGATGGCGGCTTTAGAAGGACTTAAGCTGGCCATGAAAACTGAGGCTAAGGTATTACGGATGTATCTCGATTCTGAGTATGTCCGTAAAGGTCTAACACAATGGATAAACAAATGGATCAAGAATAATTGGGTCAAGGCAGACCAGCAACCCGTAGCTAACAAGGATATTTGGATTGAACTGTTAGCAGAGAAAGAGCGCTGGACCAGTGCAGGTCGTATCCTAGATATGGCTTGGGTCGAAGGGCACTCTGGAGATATGGGTAACGACAAAGCAGACGTTAACGCCTTGCGCGGTGGAGCCGGTGGTGCTAAACCAACGCAGGTGAATGTTGAGGCGGTCGAAATCAACAAGCTTAAGAAGAAGCCAATTGTTCCATTGGTTTTAGAAACCCGCTTGTTGTTCGGTATTAACTCAGGTATCGAGGCTGACGGTTTCTATTACTCTTACAGTCTGGGTCGGATGCATAACGCTGGTGCGCGTCCACGGGATACAGCTAAAGATAAATTGGCGAAAGCTGATCTTCTATTAGGTCGTCGTATCTCAGAAGCAACCTTCAGTGTTTATAAAGCAAAAGAACCGGATGAGTATTTTGAATACCTGATTGAAATGCATACGAAAGCACTTGGTACTGATAACCCTGAACTTGGGATTATTAACCTTGCCAATGCCTGTAATGCTAAACAACGTCAGCAGATCGAGTCATTAGGTGTTAAAGGACTGACTAAGTTCGATGACATCTTTGTACTAGCTACACCTGAAATGGGACTGATTAGTAAAACCCTCAATCCACCACGGATGGCTAATGATGCTTTCTTTGAATTCAATATTCTGGAAGGTAGACTTAAGAGCTATCTTGATGGCTCGCTTGGCGAACAAGTAACACGTGTGGATATTACTGATCATTTTTACGAAACTGTAACATCGGGTAAGAAGACAGTCACTCAACTTAAGAAGACGATTACACAGAACACAAGTCATCTTGATATTCCAATTAAATTTAAAGGTAAGGATGTTACGCTTAAACTTTGTTTAGCAATTGATATCCTGTCACGAAATCAACTTAATCGTTGTGCTTGTGAAAACATCAAGATGGAGATTCTGGTAACGCCTCTGGGTCCGATGGCTTATTCCTATTCGACGGTGCTTGTGACTGAGGATGGAGCAGGAATCTACTGTTCACCTTATACACAGTTTATCCTTAAATAATAACCGTAGGTAATCACATGAGTCTTAATAACAGATTCATGAAACTTGTACAGTCTCTTTACACCAAACCTTGGCAATGGTTCTGGTCTAAATTAGACTCGAGTTTCAGAAGGATGTGCGTAATGTCATCTTTGTTTGGAAGGCTCACCAGTTGCCCTGAAACTGATACTGACAGATTACGTCGACTTGATGAACATCTAGATTTAGGTGATATGTTAAGTGCGATGCGTTTGCCGGTTTTAATGGGACCAAAATATTGGAGAGCTGTACCAACGCTTGATAAGATCGGTGTTGTTAATGATCGCTACTATGAGCGACTGGCACGAATGACACCATGTTGGCTACTTTATTCAGATACGCAAACATTCATTGAAGATATTAAATCGATGGTGCAGTTTTGCATAACTGAATACAAGTTAGAAATCCGTACCTAACGGCATAAGCCCTCCCGCAATGGGAGGGCATTATGTTGTCTTAGATCTTGCGGATTTCTTTCTCAATGCTAGCTAAGGCATTGTTCGTTTCAATGATTCGAGTCATCTGTGTTGCGTACCATTCAACCCAACGGGCTACGGTATTCAATTGTTCACCGATCATTGCAGCGAATTCACGAGAAGGCTTGTTAACTTTATCTTCACCCAAACGTTTAATCAGAGCAGTCGCTACAACACTAAGTGAATCAACAGCACGTTTCACTTCTGTAGTTGCACCACCACCTGCAAGGATACCTTGTACCTCTAACAGATTACTTTCAGATTCGATAAACTCACGGAAGCTACCAAACAGATCACCAAGACTAGAAGTAGAGTTACGACCACCTGTGAAGTATTGTGCGTCTTCTTTGATCAGTGCTTCAAGATCTAGATCGATCTGTACACCTTGTTCGAAGTCACGGCGTTCTGCACGATCCATAGGGATAGACAGGTAGTGACCAAAGCGGGAAGCTGCTGGGCGAATTACTTGTTCCAGTACTTGATCCATAATGCGTGCACGAGCAAGCAGACCAGTTGTGTATGCAGTCAGGTTACCTTTAAAGCCTACCGGTTGATCTACTTTGAGCTTTTCATGTTCATCAAACACAAGACCAGATACAAACGATTGCATCTGTAATGGATTCAAAGCTTCCATTGGTTGATGGTTCATGGTGGTGAGATAACGGAACCCTTCACGAATAGCGATGTTAATGTTGTCGGCTTTACGACTAAAGTAGTTAACCAGGTTACCTGACATCAGAGCTTCCTGAGAAACAACTTCCATCTGTTGGAACAGATTAGTTACTGGAGTTGTATTTACTGGAAGGACTTCAGTCTCAGGGGTTTGTTCAGCTGCTGCTGGATCGCCATCAGTAAAGAACTTGTTCATGGTTGGATCATAATGAACATCGTCTTGTTGGATATCAGAATCTTCAGTAGAGATCTGAACACCGTATTTCTTGAGCAAACTAGTTTTCATTTTAAAAAGGACCTTTCAAATTAATAGGACAGTCGCGACACTGTTAAACATAAAATTACTCTCAATCCTTATTTATTGATACAAACACCCCAACAAAAGGAAACAACAATGTTTGGTAAACACTTCGAAAAACCAGCTTTTCGGCCTGCAATTAACATCGGCTGTATGCTGGACATCTCTACTGGTAAATATGAACAAGGTAAACACGGTGAGATGATTCTCAACGGTGGTCTTGGTTCCCTTACAGGTATTGCTTCACGTCCTAACAACTTTAAAACTGCTCTCGCTGTCTATATGCTTGCCATGACCCGTCGTGCCATGCCTGGCTCCGCTGCCATGATCTACGACACTGAGGGTACACTGAACCCTGTAGCACGTTTCAGTTCTTTGTCTGTTGCATTCGACGAATTGAAAGAACTCGATTGGGAACAGGATGAACAATTCCACTTCACCGACTTGTCTCGTTATACCGGTGATGAATTCTTCAAGATCTTCCGTACCGCCTTGCTTGAGAAAGAGAAGGCTGAGAAAGACTATCTGCGTACTACTCCATTCTTGGATATGAACGGTAATAACAAGAAGTGCCTGTATCCGACAATGGGTCTGATCGATAGCTTCTCGAAGTTTATTGTTACAGCTGTAGCTGAGATGTACGAGAAGAACGCTATTGGTGCTTCTGGTAACAACACCGATGCAATGACTAACGGTAAAGCTAAGAACCAATTGTTTAACCAGATGCCACAAGTATGTGCTAAGTCTGGTACCTACATGATTCTGACTGCACACGTTGGTGACATTATCCAAATGGAAATGTACCCTACTGATAAACGTAACCTTTCTGAAATGAAGAAAGATACCGTATTGAAGGGCGTGTCTTCTGGCTTCTACTCTCTGCCTAACAACGTATTCGATATCATGTCGAACAAACCGTTGTTGAATAAAGATAAGATGCCTATCTACCCACTGGATAACTCTACGGCTATTCAGGGTGACTCTGACCTGCGTATTCTTGAAGTTAAGAACCTGCGTGGTAAAGGTGGTATTACTGGTCTGGTGTTTAACCTGATCGTATCTCAAACCGAAGGTATGTTGCCTGCACTGTCCGAGTTCCATTACTGCAAAGAAGCAGCTTGGGGTATCGGTGGTAACTTGCAGAACTACTTCGTTGAACTGTGTCCAGATGTTAAGCTTGGTCGTACTATCGTTCGTAAGAAATTGAACGAAGATTCTAAACTGCGTCGTGCCGTAGAGATTCAAGCAGAGCTGTTGCAGCTGATTCAATTCCAACGTTGGACTGCTGACCAAGTATGCGAGCCTAAAGTTCTTTATGAAGACTTGAAAGCAATGGGCTACGACTGGGATGATATCCTGGCTAACACTCGTGGCTACTGGATGTGTAAAGAAGATGAAGAACTGACCACGAAGAAGTTCCTATCTACCTACGACCTCCTGAGAATGCGCGCAGGCGAATATAAACCATACTGGATGTCTGATGCCGATAAGGCTAAGATCACTCCTCTAGCTATCGCTAAGGGCGTTTAAGATACACTTAGACAGAGTCCCCTTGTGGGACTCGTCTATAACAGTGGTGTCACATGAAAATCTATACGTTTCAACTTGCAAAATGGCGCAAGGTTAAAGAGTTAGGTATCCCGTATCTCAATACGACGATTAAGTCAGGTGAATGGAGACTCGCTCCTACATGGACGTTACTGACATCGTACCAACAAGGCTTAACAGATGACGAAGGTTACACCACTGTTTACAATGCTTTGTTAAAAGAAAGATACGAAAAAGAACCAGGATACTTCAAAGCAATATTAGATAAGGAAGTAGTTGCATTTGCATGCTACTGTCGTTCAGGAAAATTTTGTCACCGTCATCTACTCGTTAAATTCTTTGAAGGAATCACAGATGTAGAAGTAATGGGTGAAATTACTTAAAGGTTAAAACATGTCCAGCATTAAACAAAAATTTATTCAAGCTATCCGAGGTCAAGATGTAGAACTAAGCGAAGATCTCTATCGCCGTCTACCTGATGACGTTGGTACAGTTAAGGAACTCAATGGATTCTTTCATGGGATCTTGGCGCAACACGATCATTGTACTTTAGATGTACGCTCCAAATTGATTAGCACTACAAGCTTCACCAAGTGGTATACGAACTTTAATGAAAACATTCTCCCACATATTCAAGAGAATCGTTTACCCTCGTGTACGGATAAAGCATCAAGCGCAGCTTATACCTGTAGTTCAAAAGCTCTGTAATCCTATGTTATTAATTACGGAGAATTCACATGGCTAATAATCGTAAAGCAGCCGAGAAAGAGATTCTATATTTCATTGAACTCTTTCTACCGGACAGCGAGAACAAAAACATTTATGAACAGATGTTCGAAAGAATGTCAGATAAAGAATTCGAAGAGTGGATACAGAAGATGGAGAACGATGAAGAGATCCTTGCTCTTTATGCTCCTAACCTCGTGGGTCCACAACTTCAAATGCGTCAGATCTTTAAAGTTGCTGACGAATTAGAATACGAATTGTTCCAACATCTTATCCTAACTGACCCACAGACTGGTCAGGTTTATAAGACGCCTAATAAACATATGGTCGGTATGGTGCCTTTCAGGCGTCAAGTACAGATGCTGGTTAAGAAAGCTTCTATTCCAGACTCTAACCATATCGTAGATGAGCGTACAGGCCAACCTACGGGTGATTCGAAAGGTGGCCGACTATCTGCACCAGAGATTCAAGTTAACGCCTCTAAGGGGGTTAGCAAGATGATCCTAGAATGGATTAAGTTCCGTGGTGGTGACAGTAAAGCAAACGATGCAATGAACCGCTCTATTATCGAGACGGGTGATGTGTCTATGGATTCTATCATGGCCAACTCGGTTAGTACAGTTAAGTCTAACAAAACTCTGTCCGTGTATCTTAAAGCGATGCACCTGGATAACAACCTGGTATCCTAACATGAAAGATTCTGTAAGAGAAGCACTCGTAGGTGCAATACATGAAGTTGCTGCTTCTTCAGATAAACGTGTGTTTGCGGATTTAATCGAAGTCATTAAGAATATACGTGATGAATACATTATCACGTATATGACAGATGAATACGTAAGGCAACATATCTGGCCCATGATTCGTAAAGATACGGATCTAACAATGGCGTTACTTAACGCTACAGCTAACTTTACATTGGCTATTGATAACCTTGATGAAGCTATTGCCGAATTCTCTAATAAGGTTGTCAGCTTTACATCAGCGTCCATTATCGTAGATGATGACCTGATGAAGAAGTCCAGTAGCCAAACAGAACTTAAGAAAACGCTTACGAATAACCATTGGTTGTTCTTCATTTTGTTTGCAACGTTACACCTGTATTTGGTTAATAGTGCAGCGCTTGATTATGTGGTGGCATAATGCTTCGTAAAGTAATGACCGATATTGATACTCTTCTGGATACTCGTTTAGGGGTTGTAAACCTAATCAGTCCAGAAGGTGCTGAGTATATGTTAAAGCATGGTAACTACTGGGAGCGGGAGAACGACTTCTGGGAGGTTTTAACCAACGGGTTAGTGTCACGTGAGGCTTTCAATAAAGCGTGGCGGGAGCGAGGTGCTGGGAACTCTGCTGATGTTATTAATAACTCAGTGTTGACAAACATCCAACCTTTCATCATGCGTATCCTTGCTGAAGACCTTGTGCTACGTTCTAACCAAATGGGTGATGAGAATGATGAGGTAGTACTCGTCATTAATACGTGGCCATATGCACTATCTCCAGACAACGTAGAAGACATGCGTGATATCGCGGTTTACCTATTTGGTGAAATGACTCCTATTGAGATTGTTGAAATTCCAATGGAGAAGATTACCCCTGGTTTCCTAGACGAGAGCTACGCAGCGTATATTACTTATTCCTTTATTGATTGGATTAAGTATCACTTCGAAGAACTCTCACGTGCAAGAATGAACTGCTTCAATTTCATCTCACCAAGAATCTATGAGAACGATGTATCTAAGTTGAGTATCGATGAAAAGAAAACTATCATCGATGTATTCCGCTTAGAGAAATTGATTCACATGGACTTTGAATTTATTGATGCTAAACACTTCAGTATGTTCAGACCAGACATATCAAAGCTTAAGACAGCATAAATGCCTTCCCTACGGGGAAGGCTTTATGCCGTAACATTACATTACAGAGCGGATGTAGCACCACCAGCCGCAGCAACAGTGTAGCTCGCACCAGTGGCAGGAGTTACAATGAAGATCGTAACAACGTTACGACCAGCTGTGAAGGTAGGTTTAGCACCAGCCCAAGTAACTTCAGTACCTGCCAGTTGGATGGTAATAGCCTGAGTACCAGCACCATTAACAACAACGACAGCTGTCTGAGCACGCCCAGCAGTAGGAGGGTTAGTGAAGTTTACAATCTTAGCAGTTGCGTTAGAGTTAGCAACTTCAGCTACTTGTGAGACCGCGAGGTCGATGTTAGTAGTGGTTGCAGTAGCAGCTACAGTGGTGAGACCCAGAGTATAGGTATTGAACTCCTCCCATGCAACGCTTGTACGAACGTAACGTTTGTTAGCGGTGGTAGGACCAGTGATACCAGCAAACTCAACCCAACGACCAGCGTCAGATGCAGTGCCTTCACGGATGTACTGTTTACCGTTATTACCAGTAGGAACATCTGCGATACCAGCAGCAGGGATTACCGACCAGCCACCAACGGTAGCATCAACTGCACGACGACGACCATAGAGACGGTTATCAGCAGCAGGCTCTGGGAATGTTTCTGGAGTGAACTCCAGCCAGTCACCAGTATTAACAGCGGTAACGTTCCAGATGTACTTCTTACCTACGTTTGCAGCAATCGCAGGAGGAGCATCAACTGGGAGCTGTACCCAAGCACCATTCAGACGGACCATCTTCTTCAGAAGGTCAGCACTATCTACTTCGGCAACGCCTTGAGTGAAGTATTTAGCAATAGGGCTCCAAGTACCATTCTCTTTGTACCACGATTGGCCAGTCTTATCAAGTGTCCAGTCGCCATCATCACCTTCAGCTGGTTTAGGAACTTCACCGTCAAGGTCAAGCCACATCGAACCACGCTTACCTTCAGCACCACGAGGACCAGGTTTACCCTGTGCACCTACACCACCCATGCTAACCCATGCAGTACCGTCAATGTTGATAAACAACTCATCAGTAGCGGTAACAGCACCTTTACCCTTGTTAGCGGCAGTAGGAGCAGGAGTGTTAGTTGCAGGGTTGTAGATCTGATCGATAATCTCGAGGCCAGTACCTGTTTCACCTTGCTCGCCTTGAGGACCTTCTGGGCCAGTATCGCCCTTGTCTCCCTTAGGACCTTGAAGACCTTGGTCTCCCTTGTCGCCTTTATCTCCCTTAGGACCAGCAACACCTTGGATACCTTGTTCACCAGTATCACCTTTCAGACCCTGGTCACCTTTCTCGCCCTTCTCGCCGCGCAGAGGACCGAGGTCAACCCATGCACCAGAGATAGAGATCAAGACATGACTGGTATCAAGTGCTTCCCACGCTTGTTGCTCTACGTGTGGAAGTACGGTGATTTCAGCAGCGGTGGCTTTAGTACCAGCAAGTACGAGACCTGCACCAGTATCACCTTTAACGCCCTGAATCCCTTGGATACCCTGTTCGCCTTTAGCACCGTCTTCACCCTTATCGCCTTTAAACGAACCGAGGTCAATCAGGTTACCAGAAGCTACAGTTGCAGGTTTAGCTTTGACGTAGTAAAGGGTGTTAGTATCACGAGCGGAGTACGACATACCAACTACCAGAGAAGCAGTAGCAGCTTCAATGTCAGTTACGGTTGCATAGCTCTGACCGATTTCGATGTTCTTACCATCTTTACCAGCCGGGCCTTCTGGACCCTCGTCACCTTTATCGCCTTTTGCACCAGCGTCACCTTTAGGTCCTTCTGGACCAGCATCACCCGGATCTCCTTTCAGACCTTGTTCACCCTGAAGACCACGTGGTCCGGTATCACCCTTGTCACCTTTAGGACCTTGGGCACCAGAGAGAGGACCGAGATCCAACCACTCAGTAGCAACAGCGGAGTAAACAAAGAGATGCTTGGTTCCAGAGATTGGAACAGCGTAAGCCTCTGTAGGTTTAGCGTTATTAACGGATGGCAGATCTTCTTTGGTAGGTACTTCACCAACTACAGCGAAAGGTTGTGCTGGAGAACCAGTGTCACCCTTATCACCTTTCAGACCCTGAACGCCCTGCTCACCCTTATCGCCTTTGTCACCCTTAGGACCTTCAGGTACGATACGGACGTATTCCATGTTGGCAGGAACTTCTTCACCGGTTGGGTCAGTCTTCACGTAAGTGTAGAGCGCCCCTTTCCAAGCGTAAGTATCACCGTTCTTGGCACCAGTTACTGGGAGAGCTACCGCATCTGGCCACTTACCTTTCAGTACGAGACCGGTACCTGCTGGACCTTTGATATCGTCGGAGTTAACCCAACCAGATTTCTCAAAGATCATCAGAACAGTTTTAGATTGCGAAGCTACAAACCATGCATCACCGATAGCGTGAGTAGTGATAGGTTCGATATCGTTTTCGAATGTTTCAGGAGAAACAGTGTCGATGATATTTACGAGACCGCCGGTATCACCTTTGTCTCCTTTCTCGCCCTTATCTCCTTTCTCACCCTCTGGGCCTTCTGGACCAGTTGCGCCCTGGATACCCTGTATCCCTTGGATACCTTGAGGACCCTGTTCGCCCTGCTCACCTTGTTTACCCTCAGGACCTTCTTTACCTTCTGGGCCAACATCCCCTTTATCGCCTTTAGGGCCAGCTGCGCCGGTTTCACCTTGGATACCTTGTTCGCCTTGCTTACCTTCAGGTCCTTCTTCACCCTGAATCCCTTGGATACCCTGGATGCCTTGAGGACCGGCATCGCCTTTCTCACCCTGTTTACCTTCTGGGCCGATGGCACCAGTGTCACCCTTATCCCCTTTCGCGCCTTTGATAGCGAGGAAGAAGTCAGCTTCGGTCTTACCAGCATTACCTGGTTGTTTCAACCAAGTTTGGAATGCGGATTCACCATGCAGGGAAGCGAGCCATTGTTTCTCAGTACCTACGAAGCCGTCGTCGACAGCCAGTTTATAAGCAGATTTACCTTTGAGGGTTTCAAGCCATTCACCTTTGGTACCGGTGAAGCCTTCTTCCACTGCCGCTTCATAAGCACCTGGACCAACGAGGGATTCGAGCCACTCATCTTCCGTACCTTTAAAGCCAAGTACTACAGCCAACTGATAAGCCGACTGACCGTGGAGAGAATCCAACCACTGTTGTTCAGTACCTACGAAGCCATTCTTTACAGCGACTTCATAAGCTGACAAACCTTGGTTAGTACGAATTTTATTAACGAGCAAGCGGTAGTTCTTAAGATTACCTTCTGCATCGCGCGCAACCACTTCCATCAACTCATCACCAGTTACGATGTTGAGAATAGGTAAGTGGGAAATTTTACCTGCGTCTTTAGGATCAGCCATTTTGCGTTCCTTTTTTATAAAAAAGTAAATTTACACACCGGTGTGTCTTAAAGTAAGACTCATAGAGTTATGTATTCTTTTGTAACTCAGCTATATTTAGCATATGCAGTAGATAATTTCTCGTCGTATTTATTTTTAGCATAATCTTTCCCGTTGTAACGGGAAGCGAAATCAGCCCAGTCTTTATTTCTAAGTGCCCGAGTCATACCGGGATCAACTTTGATAAACTTAACAAATACTTCTAATTGACCGCGCTCCGATTGAGCCATAGTCTTAACAAAATCATCTACGCTTGTGTAACCTAATACTTTCCAGTGCAAACCCATAATTTGGTAAGCGCCCCAAGAACAGGATTCTTGTGCAACGGCTGCATTGATAAGCTTGGCTTTATCCAAACGAGTATATTCAGATGCACCGCCAATATAACCGCCGGTTGATTCATTCACTATGTTTGGATCAGCAGCGATGTAACGCTCTGTATTTATACCCAGTGCTTTCAAGCGGCGATTCATGATGTGGCGTTCGTAGAGAATCGTTACACGTCCATCTGGTAAGAAACCACCACGGGGTGATTCAACTTCACGAACTGCTTTTACGGAGGCTACATCTACACCCAGTAAATTTGCTGCCCATTTATAATCTTCTTCCGTGAGCGGGCTACGCGTTGTAGTCTGTGCCGTTAATCGGTTAAGTTCAGTTAAGGTATTATTACCTACCTTACCGTCTACACCTAGACCCTGTTTCTTTTGAAAAGCTACAACCGCATCGTAAGTGGCCCCACCAAAATCTCCATCGGGTTTGATATCGTATCCTAGTTTAACCAACTTCGTTTGCAAGTCTAGTACCTCGGTACCTTTCATACCCTTTGTAATTAAGGTCATCACACTTTACCTTTCTTAATGTTCTAACTGTCGTGGGATACCATCTTCAAGATAACGGATCATGCCGTTCTCCAAGAAGCGAGTCCAACGAGAACTTTGCAATACGGTTACTTTGATAGTTGTCTTACCGTAGTAAACATAACTACCAGTCATAGCTCGCATTTCATATTCAAATTCACCATTGCTAACAGGAATATAATCGGTAGAAAACGAAACGTCGTCAGGACCAAGATTCATTCCCATAACACGGTTAACTTCCTCAGCAATAATTGCTGGCGATGGGTCACCAATAATCTTAATAGCCAGATCAGTACCTAGGCAGGCAGGATCTGATAAATTCAGCCGACGATAAACAAACCAGTCTTTAACCTGGGTAAGCCGGTTGACCATCTCAATAAAAGTACGACCCGGTTCAACTTCCGTGGGAGAGAAAAATATATCTTCAAAAGTAACATCTTGGTCACGAAGATCTGGTTGATTCTCTACACGGCGAACCAATTCTACAAGAGCTGCCCGTGAGGTCATGTTGTAGGGAAAGCGATCGCTCATGTTAATTCCTCTGTTATGACTTCTGTAAAAAACTTACTAAGCCTCATAGCATTATAAATCCTCCCCTTAATAGGGGAGGAAGTATGTTTGTTTTAACCACCCGTCAATAACGTTTTGGCTAGTTCAAATACGCCAGCAACGATATCTTTAAGTAATCCAACTGTTTCAGGAGGCAATGGAGCTGTACTAAAAATACTAACAAGTACAATTGCCACAATCACAGCTGTCAGCGCAAGGGCTGTACCTAGTAGGACATTCTTAAACCGGTTATCTTTATTTATTTCCATAACGGGACGCTCAAGCAGTTTCGTTTGAGTGTCTACGTTTTCTAAGGAATATATCTGTTCAAGTACTTCATCACTCGGTGTGTCGCCGGTTACTTTAGCATTGTTTAATTGCTTTAAGTTTCCATTGATGAACGCGATTACTGAACGATAGTTCGGTAAGTCTGAGATTGGGTTATTTCCCATCCCCGACAGTGTTCCTTCCAGTGTCATGTCGATTCTCCAAATGTTTAGAATTCCATTCGAAGAGTTTCCCGACTTGTACATCGCAGGCAATGAGGTTTCCAGTTTGTTCAAACCATGCATCGGTCATCATTAGCATGCGGGCTTCCATATCCGACTTTGCTTTTGGATAGACCTTGATAGCCTTTACTAAGTCTTCCTCTGTAGGAGGAAGAGACATTAAACATTTACTTAGCAGGGCTGTTGGGATGGCATCGTACTTCATCGGGCCTGGCGGTGCAGTAGTATTCGAGCATGCGACTAGCAAGCTTAGCCACACGAGCATCAGCATCAGGATCGGCAACCGGAGGAGTACTTGGTTTATTTTCAACGGGTAATTCTTTATCTTTGAAATACTCATCGACAACCTCTTTTCTGGTTTGATCTCTCAGTTTAAATACGTACGTGTTATCTTTAATAAAGTCGCTTACAGTTTTATCTGTAATGGCAGCTGACCAGTCCTTGTAATCAATCGTGTCCGTTAACATCGCGGCTTCACATTTTTGTACGCCCCTCTCTTCTATGATCGAGGTATACTTGTAAAAGCCGAGACTGACTAAACTAAAGAGAAACACAGCAAGTATAATTAGGTTACGTGTACTCAAGTTTTTCACCATTTACAATAGGTTAGTTACATAGTAGTACGTTATTGCACAAGCATCGACACCGTGTTCATCTAGGGAATCTATATCGATATCCCATTCAAGGTCTTCGCAGGCTCGAAGATGTTTACGCACATCTTCTTTATCTGTTCCTTTTACTTTCTTCATACCGGTATTGATCTTAACCGTGGTTGGATCAACAAGATACAATTGCATAAAAGGATCATATTCGTAAAGCGCCTGCCTCAACACAAACACACATTCGACAAGTGCAGCAAAGCTGGTTGCAAACTTACCCAAGTAGTTGGATTCAATTACAACGGCATGTGGTTTATACTCTCGTAAAAGATTGAGAACCGTATCTTTCATGATCATTAAGCGAACCACACGACTACCGTGTTGCTCTCCAATGGAAGCATAACCGAATTGGTTATCCTTTAGTTTAACTGTAAAGGCTTCCTTCACAGTAGAAGGCTTTCCATCAAGAGTGTTCTCAACTAAACCGAACCCAAGGTTTGTAGACCCTGGGTCAAATCCAGCAACTCTAAAAGCCTCTTTACTTTTAGGCATCACCAACATTTCAAATATCCTTATACAAACTTAGCTTGGTTCACCGCATTAGAACCCAAGGTAGGTTCTACACCACCAATATCAAACGTCAGGTTAAGACCATTCGAGTTGTAACCGATTGGATGGTTAGTTGAAATGAACACGTTAACTTGACAAGCGATAACTTCAAGGTATTGGAACGAAGGACCACTACCGGTTGTAGCTACACGTTTGTCAACACCGGAACACAGACCAATCTCAGAGATGATCGGGGAACGGTTAGAATTAGTACGAACTCGGTGAGCGTTAGTAATCTCACGAATCTCTTCAGCGGTGAGGTTTACTTTAACAATTGCAGAAGCCGAGATTGTTTTGTTAGAACCAATAACAGTACCCGAGTTAGGAATAACTGGACGAGTTGGGTTAAGGTCATTAACAGTTGGGATGTATGGTTCAGTTTGAATGATACCATCAACAACAGTAATCTCAAGCAATTGTGGACGAACGCCAGTCATGGAGATACGACGACCATAGTAAACAATGTAAGGCTTACCGAAGTAGGTCTCTTGTGTACGAAGGCAATACTGATCACGACGATCAGCAGGCAAGTCATCATTCAGTTCACGAGCTACGAATGGGATACCACCGTAAAGAGCCGCATCATTAGAGCGGTGCAGTACGTTAGCTGTTTCATCAGAACCGTCATCGGCTTTGATTGTGTAATGCCCCATGTTACCGATAACCATGTATCGAACGTTAGGCATTTCGTTAGCAGCTGGATGAACGCCATTTTGAATACCGTACTTTTGGTTCAGTGTGGTATTCTCAAGCATTATAAAAGGTGTAAGACCAAGATACTTCGTGGTCTGTAGTGCAGCGGAGTAGCATGTCCGAACAACGTTAATCAGTTGCTGGTCAATTGGGTTTGGGACTAAGTCAGCCATGTTAAATTCCTTAGGAAGGGGTTACAAATACCATTGTAAGATTGTGCAGTTATCCCTGTACTTCTGTATGGCATCCACGGAACATTACACATGCCCAGAGTTGACCTTCAGTAGACGGTTTTATTTCGTGTATAGTGCAAAGGCTAAAACCAATCTGTTCGCCCTTCTTAACTTTAACTGGTGTACCGTCTAGAAGAATTGTTTGGGTTTTCAAAGCTGTTGCGATAACACGACCGCTATACTCTTTACCTACCCATACTACCATCTTGTCCAAGAAGCCTGTGTTTGGTGGGATCTCTAGGAACCAACCTTGGATGATACTCTTGTGCATCATCTCTGGGAAACATGGACGGAATATTTCGCGTTGCTTATGTTTCCAGTCAAACCACTTTGAATAATTGTAGATACTACAAGCGTCAGCACCATTGGCGCCTACCCGCATTCTAGAACCTTTAGAGTCTTTGAATTTAACTTCTTTGCTCAAAGCAATAAGACTCGCAACTTCTTCATTCGTTAGCTTATCGTAATGTTTATACATGTTCACTACTCGTAAAGATAGATTAAAGTATATCGCCTATGTTTTACTGGCGGTACTTCGTGAGGTGGTGATTTAAACGGCATGATTAAACCACTACCTGGATTATCAACATAGAACGTATCACCAACCAATAAGCCATCCCCATTATCAGAAAGTGGGATTACCATATTGTAGCGATACATTGCTATGTCGACATGTTGCGGCATGCCATTACCTGGTTCATAACGGTTCAGACAAATCTCAGTTGGTTTCCAACCATCAATAGTTGGAGCCAGCTCTAAAAGAACACTATGCAGTTCTTTTGGCATTTGACCATTACCCATGAAATAGTAATCAGCCTTTGTTGTACCGGCTGTGGGTATGCTATTAATCTTATCGCGATGAAACCACCACGATAATTTTAGTGAGTCGATACCCTCAACAAGAATCTTACTGATCTGAGCCGAAAACGCGACCGTCGGTAACAGGTCTTGCGCCAAGTTTCTCATGGATACCGCCTGCCAGTTTGCGAGTATTTCGCTCAGCTGCTTCTTCATCACTAATGTATTCGACATCTGGATTCCCACGGTAGAACTCCTTCTGTGCAGCGTTTGTTTCAAAGCACAGTTGCATGTAAGACAACATCTCTTCTAAGTCTTCTGCCTCAACGCCAACCTTGTCAGCGATCTTAGCTACCACTCTTGCAACGATAGATATCTGTTCAGCAATGGGGTATTTCTTAGTGATCTTTTGTTCTGCCATTCTGTTAAGGTTCTTTTCAAGAACCATTGCAGGTGCATCGTCTTTATCAATAACCGACCAGTTATCAGTAACATTACCATCTTCATCGATGAGCAACTCACCAACGATTTTATCACGCATGAAGTCGTAGTCTGCCCAACGAGCAATAAACGACTCTTCATCAACTTCACCGTATTCTTCACGTGATCCCTTAACTACAAAGAGTAATTCACCATTATGTTTGTTGAACAAGATGGTGGCTGGAACACGTGCACTAAACGAACTTAGATCTTCTCTCATTTTAATTTCTCTATGCAATTAATAGAACAGTACTTTTGTTATCAGCCGATCGTTGGAACACTGCTGTCCCCCAGATAGGTACGTCATGATAGTACTTAGAGTAGTTACCAATAAAGTACGTCCCGGCAGATACATCCATTGCGGCAGCTTCGTTGATCATCGCTTGCACACTACCGGAGGCTCTTAATTTAATGATACTACCTTGAGTACTGTTAAATTCTTTTATGAGAGATTCGAAAGGTACCCAGTTGTTATCACTTTGAAGCGCGCATTTATCGATAGTAACCACATCAGCACGTCGACCCAATTGGTCAATGGTAAACCGTGTTGTCTGGTCTACGTCTAGAACGATATCAAAAGACGCTCGAAGGTTATCGTAAAATGTTTGGAAACTCAAGCCAACCAGTTGCTCTGTGTTATAAGCGTATTGATTACGTGCGAGTCTCAGTCGGAACAATGCATCGATCTCGTCCTTACTGTAAACACCAAGTTGTGAAAGTGTAAGGTTGTGTGGATCTGGTTTTCCTACAGCTGCCCGATCTTTAACGTGTGCATCCAGAATAGGAATAGCGTAAGCTTGCAGTTGACTATAAACACCACCGATGGATTGATACTTGGTATGGTTCGATATGTCTATAGATTCGATGTAGTTAGCGAGTGCCCAGTTATTGATATTACCAAGATTAACTTTGTACTTATCTGTTAAGTGTGGGTTAGATCGATCAGTAATGTGGGCAATGACTCGAGCAGTATAATCATCGATAGCTTTCTGCATGTCTTCTAGATAGTCATCATAGTACCCACGAAGGGCACCGATGATAGGACCTCGCCCAACAGCCCAGGAGTCTCCTAAACGGTTAAGTGCGGTAACGACACTATCCATTCCGTAAAGTTGCCAGTACTTGTGCGTATGAGCTTCTGGAACGTATGCCGTTGGCTTATCGATAATGTCTTCCCATTTGATCTTCTCTTTAGAGTTTTCAATAAGGTCGATGACATCTTTAAGCTGTGTATACGACAATGCGAAGTTACCACCAACTGCGTGGTATGTAACCGAGAAAGGTCCACGACGAGCCTGATCTGTAATTACGATCAAAGCACTAACGCCCTGACCAGCAGCTTCAGAGAACAACTCGTAGTGGTAAGTTAATTCCATACCCTTGTGACGTTCGATTGCGACGCCATTGACATCACGTACACTTACCGACTCGGTAAAGAAGGCACCAAACTCTGGAAGGATAACACGGTTAACTTTACCATTAGCTGTTGTAACATCGTGTATTTCATTTGTAAATTCATTTGATGCAAGTTCCCTTTCAATGTCGAAAGGGAGTTGTGTTAAAGTAGCCATGTTAACCCTCTTAATCGAATACCCATCTACCTGCACGACACACCACAGATGCCCGGCCATAAAGCGTAACACCTAGACCGCCGTTACCACTGTTTGTACCGTGACCATAAACCCAGGTATATACACCAATGGAACCATCTGGTTTAGGACCGATGAGTGTTTGGAATGCATTAGCTACACCGGCGCCGTTATAACCTTGTACGCCCGAGATATAGAACACTTGGTTACCTTTCTTAACGTAGATATCCATAATGGTTCTGATCGGTTTCCAGACTGCGTAACCACTTACATCACCCATCAGTACCCATTCATTAGTAGCGCCCGTAGGTACGTTAGTGGAATAGAGCGACCAAGGAGCCATGCCAGAGGTGAGTGTCAGAATAGGAAGTTCTTTACGCACACGGTTCTTAGCTTCGTCCCATGTGATGGAAGCGTAGTTATAAGAAGCGGTTACAGTCTCACCCCGTGTGTAGTACTGGTTAGCAAGTTGCTGTAAGCCTTGTACCGAATAGGTTCCCAAGGTTTCCCATGTTACACGGTGTGGGTTGTTATAGTCGTCGATGTGCTGTTGTAGTACCGGTAGGAAGTTAAACTCGATCGATTGTTTTGTACGAATTGGAGTAGCGTAAGAATACGTTACAGATCCATTAGCTTGCTGTGCTTCTGAAAGAGATGCAACTGGACCATTGAATACTTCACTCAATCCAATTTGAACCTTTGTAACTTGGTGCGGATCAAACTGATCGTTTATGTGAGTTGTAAGTCGTGCTTCAATATCTTTCAATGCAAAGTCAAGTTGATTGAACTTTGCTCGCCATTCAAGATAGACGCCATCAAAGTCTTTACCTGTTGTGATCTTCTGTGCGGCTTCCATTCTCATCAGAATCTTTGTAGGTTCTGTAAAGCCGTACAGCTGCCACCAGGCATGCATGTGACCACTTGGGCGGTAAGCCCCTGGTTTATCTTTCAGGTTCTTCCAGTAGATCTTACGGACGCCCCCAGCAAGCACTGTATTAGCTGTGTTGATGATAGCGTCGGTTAGCTGGCAATATTCACCACCAACCATCCTTGCTGTAACATATACCTTGCTAACAATCCTTGGATTCTTGATGACGATTACAGCACAAGCTTTGAAAGCCGTCTTACTCGCAACTTTTGGTTCGAGCATAAGACATTGGTAATCAGGACCTTTGATCAGTGGTTTGTGCAAATGGTCAAAGACAACGAGATCGTGCGTATAGAAATAACCTTTATCCAAAACAACAATTTTGAATGGATCATCAGCGTATACAGAAACGTCGTGCATTTCATTTGTAACTATGTTACTTGGTGAATAACCCGTCCAGTCTAAGGGGAGGGGATGTAAAATTGGAACCATCGTAAATCTCCTTAGAAAGGTATCCAGCCCGAGTCGGTCTTAATAGAACCATAAACAGGATAGAATGTGAGCAGACTTGCGCCGTTACCCATACCCCACCATACTTGGTAAGTCAAGGTGTAGTAAGCAAGTGATCCAACTGGAGCCGTCCATGCTTGAGGGTGTAATGAGATCTGAGCGTTAGCTTGTGCTTGGCTCATGTTCGCTACGTTCTGAATGATTAATATCGTTGGAGCAGAGCTTGTGACGTAGGTAGCAGTCAAAGCATTGAAGTCTGTCCAAATGCCGTTTGACATAAGTACTTTCTTAGTGCCTGATGGAGAACGACCTATACGCGAAGGGTTAAGATAGTTTAATCCGAGGTCCGTCTTCGCACTAAAGTTCTGTGCAGGAATATCTTTACGAAAGTTAATGTAAAGTTGATCATACGTCCATAGTTGATCGTTCCATGACGCATAGTTAGCATTAGCTACTTGCTCGTTTCGTTCATACTTCGTATCTGCTAAATCAAGAACCGTCTTGTAAGACGTACTACCTGTTTGGTCAATAGTAACCCGGTGCGGGTTATTCTTATTGTTGATATGTTGGTTGAGCGGTTTAAGTGCCCACTCATCGAGAGATAAGGAAGTAAGATACGGAGTCATATAAAGCGCGTTGGATTCACCAACAACGGCTTCTGCTTCTGTAGCTACCGCATAGTTCTCAAGTTGACTCAACGCGATCAAACGGTTGTTCTTGGTATCTACGTGTGGGTTTGATTTGTCCGCAATGTGTCGATCAAGCCGATCGTTAAAGCGAGCCATAAACTCTCTGTAGTCTGTATCAATCTTAGCGCGTACGTTATCCTCTTCGGTACCATCACCACCTTCAACAGTAACTGCAATCTTTTCGATCTCGTTGTTGAAAGGTTGATAGGTATCCAAGTGCCAGCGTTCTTTCTCAAGCTCACCTGGTTTCCATAAAGGTTCATTACCTACGTAATCCATCCATGTTGGAACATAACCAGCAGGTTTTGTATTGAAGAACTTAACGTAGTCTTCAATCACTGTAAAACTATAACAAAGATCCCCACCGACCATTTGAGCAGAAACGAATACGTTCCCGGTCCGTTGTGGATCGAGGAATACAATTGCCCCACAGATATCTAAACCTGTTGACTCACTTGCATTCTTGTAGACATACGTCACAATGTAATCGGTATTTGGATCTAGCTTGTTGTACTGTGCGTCGTAAACACGCAAACCTTTTACATAGAACCCACCGTGTTCAAGGGTTATAATTTTGTAGGGAAACCCCTGGGTAACAACCAATGGGTGTTCTTCACTACCAATGAGGTTGTTGGGTGATCTACCTGTTCTATCTAAAGGTAGTTGTACGATTACATCGTTCATGTTAATCTCCATAATAAAAAATAATAAAGGGTTAGACACGTATGAATAACCCTTTATTACGACTATGGTTAAAGTTCGTCAGCAGCTGCCTGGAAGGCTTCGCCGATTGGACCATAGATATTCGCAGTTGCGTAATCATTCGTACGACGTGGTGTCATGAACGCTGAGTTAGACAACCCGGAGCGCGCTTGATCCGTTGTAGAAGGTAGCCAGTCAGGCACATTACCCAAGCCAATGTCAGCAGGCTCGAGATCGTGTACGTTACCGACGGCATCTGTGTGTTCATTCAACCGGTTACGAACAGACTTAAACATGTCAATGGTAGCATTGGCATAAGTCGTGATCATATTCTTAAGACGGTTAAACTGAACGGTGAATGTAGACATTGCCATTGTCAGTTCCTTTTATGATACCGGTGGAATAAAAGCACCACCGCGATAGAACAGTGAGTTATCTGGCGAGTTGCCCCAGAATTCTACAAAGTTCTGACGGTTAATCGTTACAGTGTATTGGTAGCCAGCAGCAATACTAAGGAACGGTGCCGACGTTGGAAGCATCTCAAGCTGACCTTGACTATTGTCGCCGAACGACAGCAAATCACACAGGTTAGAATTTGGTCGAGGCTTAGTAAACACGAAGTGTGTATACGAACCTGCAACTTGTGTAATACCTGTTACCGCGTTTGCCTTAAGAATTTCACCAGTGGTGTGGTTCTTAATGTCAGTCTGTGCAGTCACTTCAGTCAACGTGATTGTAGCGCCGTAGTTGATCTTGTAGATATGCAAGAAGTATTGGCGAGAATCCACAGAGTTAGGATCTTGAGGATCTGGTGCTGTACCAGTGTACGCGATCATGTTAAAGTATTCGTTACCAATACGGCTATCGAAATACTTCTGACCATTCGGCAGGGAACTAAGGACAGCTGTAGCAGCCGTTACCCAAGACGCATCACCAAATGCTTTCATGTTATCGTCGACATCAACTTCAGCCAGACCTACTGCACGAGAATCATACAACCCGTTACCAATAACAGCGTCGATAATCTTAGAACCTGGGAACAATACTGTTTCAGTACCGTTACGACTGTATTGACGCATTGAGCGATCAGAGTCTTTAACAAGCCAGACGTTATCTTTGCTTGCCCAGATACCATAAGAAGCCATTGACGGTTGGAAACCAGAACCAGACTTATACTGCGTTGGCAGGTTAACAATACCCGAACCCCATGAATGAACAGCACCGATGGAATCGATGTAGTAGTTGGCATCTTTATTAGAGGCCCACTTTGCACTACCTTCTTTCATAGTTTCCGTTGGGAAGCTATCATCACCAATCTTTGTTTGTGTACTAGCCACAATGTGCAGTTCGTTCAAGCTGTTGTAAATACCGTAAGCTGCATATTCACCAAATGCCCAAGAGATCTTACGTGCTTCACGAGCAGCGCGCATTTCAGGCGTTACTGGGTCAGTCATGTCAATCGTGGTGAGTTCACCTATCTTAAGTTGATAGATATCCGCAACCTCTTTCAACATCGTGTTGATGTCACTATTCGATGGGAACTTATCTTCCCACTCTTGTGGAGACTCACCACCGAAGGTTGCCGCATCACCACCACTACCGCCACCGGCAGCTGCAATGCGTTGTTCAATTTCCTGTGTAGTCAGTGTACCGATCATCGCAGGTGTAATACCGTGCGGGTTATAAGCGGTAATGTGATTATTGAAATCGATGATCAGCTGATCAAGACGTGGATCATTACTCAGAGCCTGAACCAGAAGAGAACCGGTATAAGGAGTCAGCAACGTTGTATTGTTAGTTGGATCGATTGCTTGTGCCGCTGTTGCAGCTGGGTAGTTAGGAACGTTACCAAGACCGATTTCGGATGGTACCAGACCGTGAACGTTACCACGAGCAGCGATGTGTGCGTCAAGTGGTTTGAGTGCGTGTTCCTGTATAGCGAGCAATACACCTCGTGGGTTTGCAAACAAGTCGGCACGAATACAATCCGTAGATTCTTGATCGTTAGCCATTGCAAAGTTTGGTACGTTACCCAACTGCACTTGTTGTTTAGTAACCCGGTGTGGGTTATTGTAATCAACCAAGTGACTTTGAGTTGTACCCGAAGCGGTAGCCTCCATTACATCAGCAATGCGCTCAAGCGAGGCACGCAGTTCAGCAGAACCAATCAGAGAGTTCAGTGGTTGGTCATGTTCAAGAGGTGGGAACGAATAAGGTAATACATCAATATCACCCCAACTACGAACCAGTGGGTTAAGCTTCTTGTTACTAAGTTCACGAAGGATAGCAGCATCGCTAAAGCCCCATGGACCACCAATAGTGCGATACTCAAGACGAACCTGACCGACAATGTCAAATCGCAAGAATCGAATACTACCGGCAATAGGTCGACCAATTGAGTCCATTGCTTCAATGAAGCGGTGACCAACGAGATAGTCTTCACCTTCTTTATACTGCTGCCCATTGGCAACGTTAAACACCTTAAGAGAGTCTACGAAGAATGGCGCGGCATATGGAATAATGAAATAGAAATCCTTCGGGCCTGGAACTTGAAGGCTGTGGATTTCATTCTTTATTAAGTTAAGTGGGTTTGTTCCATTAAGGTCTTGTGGATACAGGTTAGTTGTGCTGTAAGCCATTGCGCCCTCCTGTTGTAGCGCTCTTGCGCTGTTGTTAGCGTAATGATGTGAATTTCACATAGGATTGACCAATACATTATTACGGAGGCAATTATGTACATACTCGTACGTAGCCGATACAGAGTGGATCGCCGTGCTGGACGTTGGCTAGAAGCAGATCTGAGCAATGAAAAAGTAACAACCTTATCTGCCAAGTATGGTGACGTTTATCTCTATATTGAATATCCTGGACCAGGTGAACCAATATTGAAAGCACTGCATTGGGTGAATGTTTTTAACCTTATTGCAGGGGTTGCTCCGGATGTAACTGTCCAACAATGGTTGACCAGCATTGGAAACAAAACGCTACCCTTTGATAAAGAACTACCTAATGAAAAGATCCGTTTGGTAAAATATGCACAGGCTTGGCACAGTGGTTACAACATCCGACCCATCGGTCGTAACTCACACGTTGATTCAACTATCTCCAAATTTGAGAAAGAAGATCTTCTGTTAACTCATCCTAAATTTAAGCCAGAGTTTATCCGTGATTACTCCATGACAACAGTTAATGGTTATTTCCATTTGACAGATTGGACTGAAGACGGTGTAAGGCTTTACGATGGGAACACAACTGTTCGCAAATGTAATAACAATCAGATCGGACAATACTCGTTCGAGAAGATTGGGAAACTTCAATATGTTCCTATTACAGATGAAATGATTTCAGTGGGAGAAGGTTCTGATCTATGGAATGGTACCTATCTTACTATCCCTAAAGAAGTTGATATTGAAAACAAGACTGTTCTATTTGTAAGTGGTGGCTTCCTTAACGTGTTGTCAAACGTTTATGAACGCACTAACGATCGGACGTGGCGTATCCATTTTGGTAACATGATGTTCCTTGACCGGATCATCCGTTCTCGATTGGATATGGATTTAAGTTCTCTTGGTCTTGATTTCGATCCTAAAGATCCAACACTGGTTAACGTTAAACAACTTAAGGCAGACTCTACTGTCAGAGCTTATCTAAAGCTGTCTCAGACATTCTTTGTTGTAGTTGATAGCATTTCATTCTTTCAGTATTACGAACCGTTAGAAAGCCTTAGGGCTCCTGGGCGATTTGTAGATACCAAGGCTGAACAATACCCATTGGTCGGTGCTTACGGTATGATGGTTGACTATCACAACATCCGTGAACCTGGAATACACAACCCCGATATCCCTATCGAACAACTCTACGTATTCTGTGGCACAGATAACATTCGTTATAACTACGATGCTAACAAAGTAGACTGGACACAACAAAATCTTGTTGATGGTGGTTGCTATCCAGCACATCCATTCAGATATGAAACAGCTTTCTATCGAATGCTTGGTGTAGAAGGATAAAAAAAAATAACGTCATAAAGCCCTCCCACAACGGGAGGGCAATTATGTTGTCTTAACCAGCTACGTTGTTTGGATCTTCTTCCGCAACGTCTGCTTCTTGCTCAGCTTGTTCCGATTGCATAGGATCTTCTAAGCCGTCAGTATCTGGGTTCTCTTCATCAGCTACCCCATCACCACCGTCATTGTCGAAACTGAATTCATCTTCTGACGCACTCATGTCATCCATGGAGTCAAATGTATCTCCTCCTGAACTGTCGTCATCGTTGCCTTCCCAATCGTTACCACCGCTGTCGCCAGAATCACCGAAGCCGTCATCCTCACCTTCTTTAGCAGTCTTAAATACTTTCTCATAGAGTTCACTAAGGCGCTTCTTATAAAGCTGTGTGTCCTTAGCGTATTCAAGGAATGCTTTAGTCATGGTTGCACGTTTCTGACTAACCATGTCCAACAGACTGAATGCAGGTTTATCCCCATCCATCTCTGTAAAGATATCAAGCTCTGGAAGGATGTTATTCGCTGCCATGAACTGACGCATCAAAGCACCTTTAGTCTGTGCAAGAATGTCTTCAGCCAATCCAGGGATTTGTGTGAAGTCTTCAGGGAACAGATCAGGTGTCAGGTTTGCTTCCAGACCTTTATCCAAGAGACGTTCGTAGATTTCCATTGTTTCCAGTTGACGCTCGTGTTGAGTGTTATCTGGTGCAGGGAGACTTACGTTTACAGAAAGGATAAAGTGATCAATGATCTCTTCTAGTTCAAGCTTCTTCAATTCCGGGGAATTGATCATGGCGACGTTATCACGTGCGATACGCAACATCTCATTACGAAGAATGGAACTATGGTCGGTAAAGGTACGAATGAACTTAGTCAGGTGAGCACAGAATGCTTTCTGACGTTCTTTAACTTTACGAGAAGCTACCAGGTCGTTCTGTACGATCGAGGTTGCAAAGTCCGGAGAACTCATCGGGTCAACCTTCTCAGGTGGAATACCGAATGCCGAGATATGCATACGACGAATACGGTCCTGTAGTTCAGGGTTACCTGCGTTTACAGTTGTGTTGTAGTCATCGTACTCTACTTTGGTTTCAGCGTAAGCTGCACCGTTAGAGTTAATCTCGAAGTCATAGCCCGAACGAACCAAGGCATCCATTGTTTGTGCTGGGTCAGGAGCAGCAAGAGGGAAACTACGTTGACCTTGTTCAAGGATCAAAGATTGAATACCATCAACTGTTGCTTCTGGATCTGGGTCATGTGCATCTGTTGTGATACGTACCCGCTTACGACCCATTGCGTTCTTGATCCCGCCCATTGTTTCTGCAAACAGGAGAGTAGTACGAATAGTCGAAAGGATCTTTGTACGACTGATCAGTGTTTCGCCAATACCGTTAGGATTGTAATCGAAAGCAATATAGGTCAGCAGTTCATGAGGGATGAATACAAGTTGTGTCGACTTAGCTTTCCAGTTACGGTAAAGCATAATCCGTTGAACTTCTTGTGTAAGACCAACCTCAATCTCTTGATCGTACATGCCGTTACGCAGGCGGTTGTTAAGGTCATTAACAATGATAGCGTTATAAGCTTGTTGGATGTGGTCAACTTCATAATCAGACTTGTTGGTATTGTCACCCATTGCTTCACGAGTAAGACGCAACACTTCAGAGTTGTTATTACCACCAGAGCCAGATTTCCAACCAGACTGAAGTTCACCATAGAAGTCACGTGTGGAATCTTTCGATACCGGGTAACCGTTCTGGTCAACAAGCAGGAAGTAACCTACGTGCTCGTATGGGCGCCCTTGTACGAATACCGGGATAATGGATTCACTAGGAAATGGCATTACCAGAGGGTGACCTACAGAAGGACGGTTCATGAACTTAGGCGAGGTGATGATCTGAGTGTTCTCAGAGCCTGCCATGGTAGATTGATAAAGTTGTTCAATCTGCGCATTGTCAAACTTGTGTACTTCAGACTCCATCGAGACCTTGTACTTATTAAGCTTTGATCGAATGCGAGTTGTACGAGATACTTCACTGATACCAGGGAGCTTAAGAACTTCCGGGTTATCGGTTACAGTAAGATACGGGCAGCCATTGATGTGGCGTAATGCCTCACTGGAACCAAAGCCTTCAAGGGAAACGGTATCACCAGCATTAGGTGAACCAAGGATACCAAGAGAAGCACCAGCCTTAGTGCGGACGATTTTGTCAGCAGTACGGAAGTCTTCCATCGATACTTGGCGGCGACCATTAATAAGGTTGTCCAGTACGTTCTCAGGTAATACGCAAAGGATAGAAGAACCTTTATAGAACAGACAGTCACGTAGGATCAAATCCAGACGGTCGTCAATCTTATAGTCCTTCTTAAAGTATGTTTCAATTGGCTCAAGTAAAAGAGCCCCCAATTCACTATCGAAAAGCGATTGGTCAACTGTAAATAACAGATTCGGTTCGTTCAATGCCTTAGGGTCAATTGTAGAACCGACTACAACGGTTTCCACCAGCTCTAGGTCTGGTAGTGTCTGCATTACGGCATCGCTGTCTGTAATGTCTTGGGAAGTCTGACGTGAAACCTTATCCATTGTAAACCGGTTGATATCAACCCGTGGTCTTGCTGCTTCACCACCTGCTGCCGACGGATCTTTCCGTAACTGGTTGAGCAGGGCGTTAGTTGGTGTTGCCTTAGAACCAAGGTGTTGTGCAGCAAGTTTAGGATAGGTAATCACCGGTGTCTTTTGAGTCATTTTAAAACTCCAATTAAAACAAGTGAGAATATTACCATGAGTAATGTGTACTTTGATGTTTATCGTGATGATACTATTAAATTGATCAGGTCAGTAGTTGTTAAATTTGAAGCTATTGCGGTACAAATGAACTACTGGCTAGGTAAAGATTTATTGTTTCTTACCGACGAACATGACCCTACAACATGGAAATACTACATGAATATGGCTGGCGAATATCACGCCACCGATAAAATGATGTATGTTCGTTCTGCCGATACATTAGAAACAATTGAATTTACAAAAGATAATCTATTATACCATAGGGCCACAGCCCGTGAGTATGTTCCTGGATCACAGATGTATGAAAGTCTGGTTAGACAATATCCGGACCAATCTGCACTGATTAACGGTATCCTGTATCCTATTGATATCGATACAGCTATTAATGCTCGTGACGGTCAGATTCTTTTTTATGATGAAAAGCTTGTAGAACCACATGAAGATACTTTCATCTACGATCTGCAAGACTTTATCGATGTTTACATTATCCGTTGGTGGAACCCTACATTCGCTATTACAGACGAAATGTACCTGCCAGCATTCTGGGGTAACCTATTCCTTGCACTGCCAATGGGTATCATGAATATCCGTTTGGCTAATGCTAAGACGAACAGAGCACACAGCTACCACATCCGCGAATACCTTGCCTCGCACAACCACCTCGATGACTTCCTTCCTTACCTGGATACTCGTCAGCGGCTTTGGCTCTACCGTAACATTAACTATATTCAACGTAACGCTGGTAAACAAGATACGTTCTATCGTTTGATCGAGAACATTCTTACCCCACGTGGTATTCCGTTGATAAGCTATACCCTTGAGCAAAATACAAAGGATATGTTGGAAGACTTTAAACCTTCTGTTGAGTTGGTTAAGCACGACATTAACAAACGTATTGTTCAAGACGGTCTGAATAAGATTACTGTCGGTGAGTTACTCGATCGTGAAGAAGATCTTGCCCGTGATAACGTACTGGTGAAATATGATTCCGAACAATGGATGAATGACAAGATGTCCATGAGTGCGTATAGCTCGTTGACAACACGCGTACTTGACTCTGAAGTTATTGACCGATCTAACTCTAACGTTCGTACTCTGATGAACTGTCTGTTAAACGAATGGTTGCAATTGGCAAGCTCGGGTCAGTATCGCGCATACGTAACGGTTAACAACCCACGTACAGGTGAAGCAATGACAGTGTCTGTTAAAGACGCATACATCATCACCATCTATTGCTGGATGAAAGCACGTGAGGAGTTATCTGAATTCATCCCTAGCTGTATTGCTTATGAAGTTCTGTTACCGAAACTACCTTCGTTTGATGAACTGCGTTGGATGTCACCTAAACGTGTTGTACCAAATAAGATCATTGCTGCAATCCAAGATATGTTTGAACCTATGACGAACTACATCTCGACAGAGAACTTCTATTGGGCCACAAACACAATGCATCAGAACTATCTTCGTCAGTGGGAAATGTACAGTCTACAAGAGAGTCCTCTTGGGCGTGGTTACTGTGAACAGATTGTTAAAATGCACTACATGAACAGAATGTGTAAGCTCGTTGATACTAACATTCGTTGGGACGATTATTTCAAGTCTCTTGGCTTTGAATTAAAAGACCTGTCGAATACCGAACTTGAACAACTGTGTGTCGATACTGTTAACGTAGCAACTGGTGCTAACCTTGTACGTGTAATTACCATTGGTGAAATTCAGAAAGAGTTACTCGCTCTTATGGGTCGCCTTAGTTCTTATCCATTACAGTTCCTGAGAAACGTTGCGTTTACTAACTTCAACGTACTTGGTATGGTCATGCCTAGGATCGGTGATATCTCTGTTGAAGCTTCTGGTAATCTTATCGTACCTGCTGTTAACATCGGCGTTAAGAAGGTAGCCAGTCAAGCATTCAGTCGTATACCAGTTAATGATGTTATCGTAGGACCAACTGTTAATTATCACTATGATCAGTATGGTAGGTATCGGATAAACTGCTGTGTCGACGTTGTAGAGACATCGTTCAAAGACGCCTACTACATCATCCCTACATGCAACACTGGTCTTGTTGGCTATGCTGGTGAGGTTCTACGTGACCCTAATCCTAGTGGCGAACTCGATCAATACTTACCAATTCCTGAAAATGACAAACCTGTATTTGAGGCCCCTTAAATGTACATGACTCGCGATTATTTAAAGACAGACCCTTGGACTGCTGTAATCGAGATGATCAATAACGAGTATGGAGTGGAATTGTTTCCACTCTCTACCCAATTGGTTTCTCTTGAATCTCTTGGTGGTACTAAAACAAAGATAAAGATAAAAACGAATATTAGTAAGTCTCCTGAGAATACAATGCCTAAGGTTGATCTTCCAGAATACTTCTATTACGATCGAATCGATCTGTCGACAATGTTCAAAGGTGGTCCTCTTTACATCATGAAAGATGTTCGAATGCCCATTACAACATTCCAAGTAATGGGTATGTTGGATAAGCGTAATGACATTGTGTTTAGTTATACCGACCTTGTTGCTGATCAGTTTGATCGATTTGATACACCTTACGTATTACAGGCGAAAGAAGAATCTCTGCGCTTTACCGGTAAGATTAACTTCTCGTTTGATAACACCCTTCGTTATGATCTTGCTGCTGGTCCATTGACAACAGAGTTCCCTAAAGCTAACACATGGCAATTAGGAAACGATGGTACAAAGATTACAGGTAACTACCTTTTCACCGGCTATGACTTTACAGAATTCCGTGATGAGCTTATTCCTGCAACATCACATAACTCGTTTCCAAATAGCAGCAGGCTACGTGGTATCATCTATGAAATCACTAAACAGAGTTGGGTGGCTGAGGAAGAAAGTTTAGAGAATAACCTTTGTCACGAGATCTTTGAAGGTGCCCCTAAAGTAAGGGTGGCCTATAATGGTAAGCGTGATCCTGCGTATACCTCAAGAACAGATATTGATTACGTTCTCGTTATTGAACTCTCTAATGAACGTTGTACAAACGTTTCTGGTTTCTTGCTACTACATTACAACTGAGGTCATCATGTTAGTTAACAATATCAAAGCTGCCTTAGTGGCGAACTTCAACAGAGCTAACAAACTAAAGCCAAGTCTTGCTTTGGATGAGGTGATCTGGTTGAACAACGAAATCTGGTTACAGGGTGAATGTAATTCGCGTGTTACCATACTTGCTAATGCAAACAGTTACAACTATGAGAACCGTCGTACGATCTATTACGTTCGACGTGACATTGCTGTCGATCTTAAAGGTATTAAGATCCCAGGTAAGCGTTCAGACTACAATGGTTTGAAATCTGTTATTCGGGCACTTCATGATAAATGTGGTGTACCTCTTGATGAAACAACCTTTGTTGAAGAAGCATTACCTGCTACAGGACCAGTCACAATTAAGCCAACTACCCAGTGTATGGCATACTTGCCAACTGGTACTGTAAAGCTTGACTTCGCAGAATAACAAAAAAAATAAGGCATATTGCCCCTGTCCGAAGACAGGGGCTTTATACCGTTACGTCATACCTTGCGATGCGCGGTAGTGATAGAACTCTACCGAAGCAGCGTATGCTTCTTTAAGACCTTTGCTAAACGAGCGTCGAGTCCAGAAGTGAGCACGAAGTTTTTCAATCTTCTTACGTTGCTTATTCCAATCTGCAAAAGTATGTGGTGAGTAAAGGATCATGTCCTTCATCGCCAATGCTTCACGCCATGCGTTCTCGGAGATGTCGATCAGCTTCAAAGCCTTCTTCGCAAGACGCGGCTTTACACCATTACGTCCAGCGATTCGAGCATAGAACTGTCGTGGTCCAACAACGTCACCATCTTTACCAACGACGAAAAGTCGACGACTCATTTTGGCTCCTCGATTTTATTAAGAATACCCAAGACCATGATACTTACGAGTGTACCACTTGTCTTAGCAACAATGTATTCACCTGCCAGTAAAGCAACATTCATGAAACGCTGATTACTGTAGATCGCTTTAACAATCACTTCGTAAGGAATCTCTTCGCTTACAACGTATTGCTTAACGTAGTTTTTGAAAGCGTACAAGTCACGCAGATATTTCGTCTTACGTTTACTCACAGGTTCACCTCGAACTCACCATCTTTGAATTTTGCGTTACCGGCCTTACTATCCCAGAAGAGATGTGCACCGAGTCCATTGAGGCAGTCAATGATCGAAACATCGATCTTATACGTTGCGCTTTGGCAAGCACTACGCAGCAGCAAGCTCAGTGTGCTGTGATTCTGGAAGAACCAGTTATCCAGTACGTTCTGATTGTCGCTGTTACGACTGTACGGCTGCACTTTGTCTTTCTTAACCATTGAGTTAAAGGTCATCTTCAGATTACCAATAACCCGAAGGTCTTCGCGCAGTGCTTGAACATTGTACAGGATCGCCATACGCGGATCAGCGCCTTTACGAACGTCATCGAGGCTGATAGAAGGTACGTGACTTACATCATCCAGGACGAGCTTACGGTTGTCCGCATCGAGTACAGCTACATTGCTGGCCACGACTGTTTCCAACTGATGCTCATTGAACTGTTGGGTGATACCGAAAGCGTACGGGTTATACTCTACGTACACACCGTTCTTCCAGTTCCACAACAACATGTCATCCAGAGTGCGATAGGTCAGAGTTGACTTACCATTACCAGGAAGGTCTTTCTTTGTAGCTACATCGAAGTACTTCGATTGTTCACCCAGATCACTTTCACTGAAATCGAATTCCAGTTCTTCGTGACGGTCGCCTTTAAGGACGCTAGCGAATTTACGTGCGTTGCCGAACAGCGATTGGATAATGCTCATTATAAGATCCTCTTAGATATTGGGGTAAGATATCAAGAATGTAATATAGTGGTTAATTCATTTCTATTACATCGAAGGTTACGATATTTACAAGATCGCCTTCAAGATCATAAATGAGGCGTGGTGCAACATAAAGCTTCTTTATCGAATCAAGATAAGGAATAACTTCAGCATGTGGTCCGTAGGGTTTTAAACTACAGAACACTTTATCCTGGGTACTGCTTTGAATACGTACGTGCGCACATATTCGATTGGTATGAATCTCAAGTTGCCGCGTCAAGGCGATACGTGGATCAACGTGATTATCTACAGCGGGTGGTTTAAATTCCACAAACGCTTGGTTCTTACGCAATAGGTTAGCCCAATTGGATTCTTCGAGTATGTCTTCAAATCCAGCGGGTGTGTCATTTAGATCAATGACGAAATTATACGGGTATTCGTTGTCGCCGTAATGTCTAACCGGATACATATTGCATTCCTTATTCTAGTCATAACCCCTACCCGAAGGTAGGGGCTTTATTACGTCTTATTTAACCAGCTTCAACAGCATAGCTTTATCAACCAGATAACCACGAATCAGTTCCAACACTGCACCATCAGCAGTAATCAGACGCATGTTACGCGATTCAACATTCTCTGGGCCTTGACGCTTGATCATACCGCGCAGCGTTTCCAGAATAACTGGGTGCGACGCAATCGATACAAGGATTGGTTTACCGGAGTGGATGTTCAGACTGGTCAGTTGATCCAAGTACCAACCCAATTGGAAGTTAACGTAATAATCAACTACGCAATAACCACCATCGGTTTGTTCAACACTGATTGCTTTACGAAGAATATCGTTGGCACCTTTCTTCAAGATCTCCAGATAACGAGGACCTTTCTTAGTGGCGATATAATCCAGCAGTTCAGTTGCTTCAGTCACATAGTCATCAATCTCAGTGCTGAGACTCATGTTCTCTTTCATGAAGCGGTTGATCGACTTGGTCAGACGAGTAGACAGGAAGCGATAGTAGCTAGGATCGAAACCGTCTTCACCCAGATCTTTGAGATCCAGTGCTACACGACCCAGATCACCACACTTAGACAACTCGTCCAGAAGGTTGAATTGATCTTCACTCAGTTTCAGATAATGCGTGTTCAACGAAACGTATTCCACAGCTGGCATTGGATCTACCGAAGTAAAATCTTTACCAAGCAGTTCAGACATGGTTTCAACTACTGCCTCACGGATCTCCATATCGGTAGAACCGGTGAAGATAGTATCCAGTGCAACTGGACCATCAATAGTCAGTGCACCGTCTTGTGGAAGTGTACGGATATCTTCGCTGGTGGTTACTTCGCCACTCAAAGAACTTACAGGCATCTTGCTTTCAACAACGATACCGTTAGGACGATGTGCGCGGCGACGCAGTTCAGCATCCAGTTCATGACGTTGATAGTTCATTTGTTCAGTCCATTCAATTGCTTTCTCTTTTACAGTACCGTCTGGGAAACGGACATGGAACATGAGATGGGTTGCAGGGTTTACAGAAATGCCATAAGGCATATCATCACCGAGAGTTACATCCCAACCAGAGCGATGCGCTGGACGGATCTCAATACCACCTGGGTTGAAGATCAGACCATAGAGGTCTTCCAGATTCAGCTTATAACCGGTAGGCTGATAATAAGTTGGATCTACAACTACTTCGTCAACGGTCAACGGGATTGGAAGATCAGTGTCTTCGAATTGTTGACTTGGTTGCTGTGTAAAGTTGTTACTGGTTTGTTGATCAGGAACACTGTTGTTCATTGGGATATAGCTCTCTGTTGGATATTGGGAATATACATCGGAACTAATCTCTTCAACTGGAGTCAATGGCTTCTCTGGTTGTACTACCAGATCGTCATAGAAACCACCCATAGCTTCGCTACCTTGGTTAGGTGCGAATGTGCCACTCAGTGGCATCCCTACGGAACCTTGTTGTGGATTACCGAAGGTAGTGCGTACACTCGCTTGGTCAATCCGTGGGAGATTACCACCTTGAGGGCTACCGAAGTTACCGGTAGTTGTACCAAAGCTTCCGTTGTTGTTGTTAAAACCATTAAACTGTTGTTGTTGGAATGCACCAACCCCACCTTGCTGATATTTCTGGTTGTCTTGCATAATCTGATTAAACAGTTGCAGACCTTTATCCAGGTTAGCCCACATGCCATTTGGCACATGAGGACCGAGACCAGCATTCTTGAACTCATCCCAAGCCTTGGACAGGAAAGCTTCATAGAGACGCGTTACAGCCATCTCAATGCCACTCTTACTGTCGTAGCCTTTAGCCAGAATAAGCAGCTCAACAAATGTCATCAGATGCTGACACCATTGGGCATAGACTTGGTTCTGGAAACGGTTCTGAGACAACAGGTTATAACCGAATGCATGCAGCGCCGATTTCTGTGCAGTCGACTGCGCAACCGCTCGGAAGTAACCAATCGCCTGCAACGCTACTTGCTGGTTTTGCATCATCTGCTGAGACAGCTGGATGTTAGGTACAGCATCATTGCCTTGTGGCAGGTTGCCGTTAAAAGTGGATTGGTCTACTCGGTCGAACGGGACAGGCAGTTGTTGGTTAAACATTATTACACCTTCTTAATTAACGTTTGAATTTCTTTTGAACTTCATCAAGGAACGGCGCGTCTTCTTGATTACGTTTCACCATGCCATCCGCCTCAATACCACACCATAGATTCACACGGCCTCGACCGTCTGGGTTGTTCTTTGGTTGGTTCTTGTATTGACAGACTTCAGATAGAGAGACGTGGATCAATCGACTAGAGTCGCCAATCAAAGATTTGTTATGAGATTTGCTGGATCGTGCACGGTCTTGCGGTACAACCATACTGGTAAGTTTAATTGCTTTGTTATCACCTGGATAACTTACAATGTCGACTTCACCATGTTCAACGTTCATCTTACGCATACACGTGTTCAACTTGAACTGTCGTTTCAATGCGTCGTCAATGTCCTTCTTGGTCCATTCCTTATCTTTTCGGGATTGGAATCCAAAAGCGAACATCGTTACAGCGTAGTTAAGATCTGCCATTACATATCGCATTACAGAGAACTGCTTGTGATACATACTGGTTTCGTCAATGTCGGTGTCATACAGGTGATGAGACAATTGCGTCATCAAGCAATACAACAGTTCCCAAATGGTTTTGACATTCACGTTAACTTGTTTCAATTTCTTGCTGGTCGATTCATCAAGAGAAGTATTAAAACTAATCAAGTGAGTATCGATGTTTTCAGTGATCTTACCAACGTGTTCAAAGTCACCGAACACCATCATGCCAAGGATGATACGCCAGAGGCGCTTATTGTCCATGTAAGACGGTTCAACGAAGCGGCTAGGGAAAGTATCAACTACATACCAGAAACCCGCCATAAGGCGTCTGGTGAAGTCTGTCTCTTGTTCCTTAGGCATCACAATAACCATCTCACCGGTTGGGTTACCGTTTAAGTTGGCCGACTCGTAAACGTTCCAGACTTCTCGAGGATACATGTGCTCGGGAAAGTCTTTCTTATAACCGATCTGAATATCCGCATTACCCCAGAGTTTAAATGTTTCTTTAACACCGAACTCACAGAAGAAGTAATGAGCAAGACTAGATTCAATCGATTGACGATTGTCCAGGTCTCGTTTATTCCGGTTACTCATTTCGTTATGTACACGTGACCAGATTACGTGCATGATCTTTCGTTCACCATTACATTTGTAATGATGGTCGTTCTGTTTGAATGTAAGCTTGGTTCGTTCAAACGGAATAAAGATACTGTTGTTGAGAACAGAGAAACCAACATCAGCTAGTACTGGCGAATAGTTGTAACAGGCACCGTTGATATAACCTGTAGATCCTTGTTCCAGATACGGAATAAGAATGTGTCGATCAAAACATGGTTCACCTTTAAAGCTTGTTTTAAGAACAACCATCGATGTGGTGTTCCTAGCGATGTTTGCAATACGTTTGCTACCATACTCCCTTGTGATTTCATCGAAGTGTTTATCAGGTGGTGCGAAGTGTGCACCGTGATATTCAAATCCATCAGGAAACATTGCGGCGTTGATCGCGAACATCTGATCAATTGCTACTTGACGTGCAGACTTACCGCTTGGAGTAATCTCCATCAAATGTGCTTGTGCAATACCGTTAGCCAGTACCTCGTTAAATGGTTCGGTCCTTTTACGAATCTCACCAATTAGAAAACTGTCTGCCATCTAGCCTACCTCGCTGTTGACTTAATCTGATCTTTTGCTTTATTAAACACTCCGACAGTTTCACCAAGTTCGTTTGCACATTCGCGAATAGACATTCCGAACACTTTATATCGATCGATGTAACTAGAGGGCTTTTCATTCTTTGTTGTTTCTTTTGCAGCTTCGAACACTTTAAGGATATCTGCAACGCTAGAAGAACGAGTCTTACCGAAAGTGCCTTCAATAAGTTTATTACCGCTCTCATAGAAACCTGCGTTAGCATAGTCCTCTGGTTTAATATGTTCACTATAGATGTTTGGCAGAACTGAATCTTTGGAACCTATGATCTTAACGCAACCATTGGTGATGAGATGCATGCCCGGCTTTAGTCCAGGTGTGTTGGTTGCTTCCACACGTAGGATTCTATTGCCTACCATCACGAATGTTGGATACTTGTCCTCCTTCCGTTCGGGTACATGAATTAACTGTAGAGTGGCACCCCAGTCTTCTGTATTCTCGTCTGTGATGACAGGTCTACGATTACCAAGGGTTGGATCAACTTGTTGACTACCAGGACTATAAACCAATACGCCAACTTGATTTAAATAAAGACCGTCCGGTTCACGAGCTAACTTGGAAGTATCCAAGATGTAATAAACACGAATCGTTCGAGATTGGTTTCCCTTCTCCCGTTCAATTACGTTTGCAACATACGAAACAAAGTTGTGTGCCTCTTTACCCATGACAGTTTCAACACCACCAAGGTTAACTTTGATATCGCATCCAAAAGTTATTTCTCTGATAATAACCAATCTGTTTAGGTTCTTATAACTACCTTTGATTTCCATCTGCACACCGTTAGTTCCGGTAATGCCGATTGGATGAATCGATTCATTGACATACTGAAAAGATTCTTTAATGCCACTTGTTCTACCAAGGTCACTCATCGGATGGTTATAGTCACCATACCCATTAAATGGATTATCGAATGATTGTACCAGATCAATAGATGTCCCACTGATCTTCTGATGTTTGTTCAACTTCGATTTCCTCACCTACATCCATTCTAACTTTACCGCGTTGCCTTACTTTCTTTTTAACTTCTTTCTTGTAAACTGTGTGTTCTTCTTCCTCGCGATACGAACGGGTTCTTTGTGATGCAAACCGTTCATTACCATGGGTTCTGAATATTCCACTGTCGAAGTTTTGGGCTTCCATATGTCTCTCAGTTTCTCTGTTTCAGTTTCACGTGGCGTGAATTTATCTTTAATGCGACCGGGCATAATTCCATCCTGATAAGGACGGGTATGGTTGGTCTTGGTTGCTACAGTTTCAGATGTATCATAAGCGGTAGTAGTATTTTCTTTCTCAACGAGTGCTTCCCAATCAACGACGATATCGCCGATGTTGGAACCAGTCTCATTAAGCTCTTGCAGTACAGCATCAGCATAGCTTTCAAAGAAGTTCATCGGAGATATCCTAGAAGATTAAGGTTAACATTCAAATACGTAATATAGATTTAGAACTTTTTCTATTGACAGCATAAAGCCCAGTCTTTCGACTGGGCGATATGTTGAGCTTTCACCTCTTACTCGATGAGGCGGGGCGTTCCGTCTTCTAGATATCGACGTGTGCCATCTTCAAGAGTACGGAAAGTCCCCTTTCCAGTTCAAGCCTTAACTGCGTCGATCAACGGCTTGTTCCATTGCGAGGTACCCATTACGTCAGCGAAACCGCTGATGTCGAATTCCAGAGCGAAAGGAATGTTGTTGATGTGCAGGTTGAATGGGATCGCTGCGATTTCGCGAGTGATCTGGTTACCACCACGGCTGATTGGCAGGTCGGCTACGATAGTCGATACGTAGAAGAACTGACCGAAGGACAGGATGTCGTTTTCGGTTGGAGTCTTACGGGTCGGTACTACTACCAGCTTACCGTCAAACAGTTCGTTGTTAGTAGATACGATATCGTATTCCAGGTATGCGCCCAGAGCACGGTCGTCGCCTTTGGTCATCAGGTAGTTAGCAGTCTCTTTGTCCGAGCAGAACAAGAAGATTGGACGTTCGTCTTGGTTACCAGAGATAACACGGAAAGCAGCTTCAATGTTAGAGTTCCGGTATGCAGGGAACAGGTAGCCTTTAACGTAGTTCAAGATTGCCGAGCAAACGTCATCCCAACGGTCTTTCGACTTCAGGGTGTCGATTACGTCTGGCAAGTGCAGCTTACCGTAAACGTAGGTAGGACGCATTACCGAAGCCAGAGCACCTTCGTAAACGTTGATGGACGGACGGTTGAAACCGCTACCAGTCAGTTCACGCAGTTGAGCCAGATAGTTCAGCAGGGTCTTAACAGCGTTGTTGCTGTTACGGATGTTGGTGTTAACAGTCAGTGCTTTAACAACTTCGCCTGGACCTTCTTCATCCATGGTGCTCAGCGGCAGGGTTACTGGCGCGTGCATTGGGATAGGGTGACGGAATTGCAGTGCACGAGTTTGCAGCAGGTGACCACGCTGACGACGGTTAGTGTTAGTGAAGCGGCAGTCCAGATCGAAACCGATGATCGCGAGATCTTTCAGTTTAGTAACCAGGGCCAGGCCATCACCAGCAGTAGTGTCGATATCACGACGGTCTGCGTTCAGGATGCGAGCTACAGAGCACTCACCAACGGTGAAGCGGCTGTCGCCTTTGCTCAGGCTTACGTGGCCGGAGAATTGAACACTGATGCGCAGTACCCATTGACGGGTTTCCAGCTCATCGATAACCGAAGTAGTTGCACCAGCGATAGTACGGGTAACAGCCGAAACCGACAGGTCGTCAGTCCAGAAGTCAACCTTAGCACCACGGGTATCACCGATCAGGTCAGGTTGGAACACAGCGCGAGGCATGCGGTCAACTTTAAAGCGAATTACTTCACCTTCGAAGACTACGTACAGAGCTTTCAAACGACCAGCTGGGTCGATGGTGTCCGATACGTCGAGCATGTTAGCGTTGATCAACAGGTTAGCGTTCGAAATACCCATCAGGTCAACTTTGATACCTGGTTTCAGAGGGGCAGTTTCAATCGACATGTTTTGTTCGTTGATTACAGTCTCAGGAGCAACCAGAGCTGGGTCAACGAAGTAGTGAGCGTTCGAACCATCTGGAGAGATAGCTGGAATCAGATCAGTAGCGTTGTCGTCGAGGATCGACGGATCACGATACGCTTCAACCATGTTCACTTCTTTGGTATCCCACAGGGCACCAGTAGTCGAGTGATGAACGTCTTTCATTACAGCGATGTAAGGCAGAACCTGAACAACACCACCTTCGATAGGGTTGATAACGGTGGTAGGATAGATACGCTCAGCGAACTCGTCCTGACGGGAAGCAGCGAGGTTATAACCAACGGTAACAACACGGAAGTCACGTTGCGATTTCTCGTTGTAGTTTTCCAGACCGATTTGTTTAGCAGCTTCACCTTGGAATACTTGCAGCGAACCGTGTGGACCAGCGAACGATTGTTCTACAGTGGTAACGGATTCGGTCGAAGCAATTTTCTTGCTCAGGTTACGCAGAGCTTTAATGTACTGAGCCGGGTTTTCAGCAGCAATACCAGCAATGGTAGCAGCAACGATTTGGTTTTCAGCAACACGGCTGTTTTCAGACATGTAGCTTTCGAAACCGCAGCGTACCAGCATGCCTTGCAGGCTCTTGTACATGGTGCTAACGGTAGTCGATTCTTCGTGAGAACCTTCACCAAACGATTCCAGACCGATGGTGGTGTGTTGGCCATGAGCGGCAGTAAAGATAGAAGTACTAAGATCTTGGCCTTCTTTCAGTTCGTCCAGAAAGGCTTCCATCGAGAAGACTTTAGGAGCTTGATCAGCATTAGCTTTCAACAGTGTTTTCAAGTGTTTCATTATTTGTGTTTCCTACGTAGGATGGGATATTGATGTAACAATAACTGAATTCTTCTCGTATCTATTTTTACCGGATTTAGGCACGGGAACTCAGATAATAAGTGAAGAGATTAGTCGAAGCAATTTTTTGTAGATCGCAAGTGCGATTTAGCTCATTAATCATACTATCAAAGAAACTATGATTGTTAATGAGGGAAAGCCGAGCAGGATCGCTATTATGGTTAGGCAGACTCTTCTGCACCGCAACCCAAAGATTCTCATCTACAGGATATAGCTCATAAACACCAACTGATGGTTGTTCATTAGCTTTACGCAAAGCCAAAGTCTCGATACGTGCCTCTAAAGCATTATGCAAATCTTGCATCTTAAACCTTTCGAGGGAATCTGATTGACTGGCAAAAGCGATACCTAATCGAGGGCTATCAGCCAACTCGATACCAGTACCCTGACAGAATGTAAATTGAAATTCATTGATAACCCGATCAATAGCGGCAAGATCCGCGACCGAGCTAACTGAAGCTATATAGTTGGTATCTAGCAAACGGTTAAATAAAACACCGTCTGCTCTGTACTGATCAAAAACAGTACTAGGCATTACAAGAAGCTTGATCATGGGGTTCTAACCTTTAATAAACCAAGGTAATAAGTTTGTATACATACCAATAGGCAAATAACCTAAGCATAAGTTTACTGGAGCAGTTTATGATAAGTAATCTATCCTAATAAACTTCACATTTTAAGGGTTAAAAAATGGCAGCTCCGAAACAACTCTTGGTACAATGTATTACTCTATTGTGCTTAGAACAACGTCCAGACTCACCAGCTTCTCCTTCTTCGGAATTGATTGAGAAGATTATTGCTACTCTGGAGGTTAAAGAGACGACAGCAGATCATGACCAAGGTCGACAAACATTCCTTGAATTACGTAACCTTGTTGTTGCTCTTAATAAGAAAGCATCTGCGGATTTCCCAAGTATTTCTGAAGTCTTGCAGGACGTGCGTGTAAGTTGCCGTGAGGAAGCTTATCTATACGATGCTGTAGCAGAAGGTGTTAATGAGATGTTCCCAGACGGGATGTCTATTATGCGTTCTATTAATAGTCGTCGTGCAACACTCTCAAGTTACCTGAGTGATGTTGGTATTAAACAAATTATGCGAGAGTACTCGCAGAAGATTTTCTTTGGTGGTCAGGGTAACGTAGACGTTGCTGGTATCATTAACGAAATGGGTAACAAGCTTGAACCTTTAGTTAAGGCTCGTGCAGAAGCACGCCATCCAGCTGAGATGGGTTGCATTGACTTTGATAGTCCTGAACTAGTAGAAGAGTTCTTTGAAGCTGTTCAAACTAGTCTCTCTTCTGAAGGTGCGTTGCGTTTAGGTTGGAAAGGTCTTAACCGTGTACTTGGTACATTGGGTGCTTTCCGTCGTGGTGAGTTTGTAACTACTGCGGCACTGCAACACAACTTTAAATCTTTCTTTGCGATGTTTGTATTTGTGCACATCTGTTTGTTCAACAAACCGCATATGCGTGACTCTACTAAGAAACCTTTGATTTTGTTTGTAACCCTTGAAAACGAAATCACAGATAACTTGTTGACCATCTATAAATACATCCGTGAAAACGAAACGGGTGAAGAAGTTGTTATTGCCGATATTGATAAACGTGAAGCAGCAGCTTATGTCTGTGCACGTCTTGAAGAGACCGGCTTTAAAGTTAAGATGATTCGATTCGACCCAACAGAATTTACCATTGGTGGTTTTGTTAACTACCTTGATGGTTTGCAATCTCAAGGGTTTGAACTGCAATACTTGTCCGTAGACTATTTGAACATGCTGCCTAAGACTGGGCTTGATGCAAAAGTAGCAGGCGACGATATTCGTCTTCTATTCCGTCGGATGCGTAACTACACAGCTCCACGTGGTATTACGTTCCTGTCTCCTCACCAGTTGGGTTCCGATGCATTGATGCTGATGCGTGAGAACACCGAGGACTTCGTTAAGGTTGTAGCTAACCGTGGTTACTATGACGGTTGTAAACGACTGGGTCAAGAACCAGACTTGGAACTGTTCCACCACATCGTTCGAGTTAAAGGGAAAGCCTTCCTTGCTATTCAACGTGGTAAACACCGTAACAACCCACCAAACGATCACATGTACGTATTGTTGCCTTTTGCACAGTGCGGTACTATTCCATGGGACATCGATAAAGAGGAAGATTATTCCTTGACTGTATTGCCTGGGTCTAACCTCAGTGCAGATGACGATGATTCTTGGGCTAACTAATTAAGAGGAATACCAATGAGTGAGATGACTCCTTTCGTAAAGCGAGTACATGATCACATCTCTTGGAACTTTCGTAACCGGGTAAGCACGTACGTTGGTGTATATGCTTCACCGGAGAATGTTCAGGGTGTGTTCAATGCAATTATTCAACTGATTGCTGAAACAGAGAAATGGCCTGAGCCAATCACCTATAACTACGCTACCTTTCAAATTGCTAACCAAACACTTTACCTTCGTTGTGGTATCTTGCTAGAAGTACTCCAGCGACCGTATGCGCATCCAGATGGTGGCGATAAAGCATGGGTTGATGTTGATGTATCTAAGTATACTCAACTGTTCTATGATCTAACCCCTTCACACGAAGTACAAGACGGTTACTAAGCATTCGGCCACCTTCGGGTGGCTTTATGCCGGGTCGGACGGGAAACGCCCTGAGAAGCTTTATAAAGGCTTTAATAGTAATATACGTCATAAAGGGGATAGCTCTTGTGGCTATCCCTAATAGTAATTATAAGCTAAGGCTATACAGCAGAATAAGGAGTGTATACTACGTATACCTTTTACAGTATAAACGCCCTACTGTCAGCCCCTAGTAACCTAGTCTACATTACATAGAGATCATCGGTATTTTAAATCAATTCTATGTCATCAATCATAACCAGAGAATAACCATGACCATCCTTACAGATATGGACATTGCTAATCCAGAACTCATTCCTGTGGAAAGTGAATGGGTTGAATCAGAATTGAATACAGGTCTTGAATCTGTAAAAGAGTTAGAACAACGTTTAGACTATTTGTCAGACTTATCTAAGCGTGCATACAACACAAGGGATAAAGTGTCTCTTGAAGCACTACAGAGTCTTCCTGAGGTAGCTTCTATCTCTCTTGAAGGGCACATTGGTACAATTACCAAGAAGAACACAATTGTACTTGGGTTAGCTCCTAAAGTAAAAGAAGCAGAAGATGCATTAACAGTAGCTCTTGAAAACTACGTGTTAGATATTCAAGAAGACTACGGTGAGAAACTTAAGGCGTATGAAAAGATTCGTACTAAGCTCGGCACTACTGACGCAGATATTGAAAACCCTAAGTCTAAGAACGTTCAAGTTAACCACACACGTATCTTTGAGATGTTCCATGTAAAGGATGCATTCAAAGGTAAAGAAGCTTTGGAAACGATCCGTAAAGAAGACACAAACGTTGCACGTCTAATTACAATGGTCGGTACAGCGGTAAGTCGTATTAAGAAAGACGTTAACGATCTTGGTAAGGATGGCAAGCTTGACCGTAAGGCACAGGATCTTCCTAAAGTAGATCGGATGTTTCTTATGTTCAACCGCCGTGGTGAAGTTATTGACGGTCAGTTCGATTATAAGGACAACAAAACCAAAGGTCCTCGTAAGTCGTATACTTGGAAACAACATGCCATCATTTTCTTGGGTGCTATGTTCTTTGGTCACGCAGGAGCTAATGCGGCAGCTACGTTCCAGACTAAGAAAGACAGTGAAGCAAAAGTGGATGTAAGTCTTGCTGAAGTGCACCGTTTTATTAGATATGTCGAAGGTTTCGAAGATAATATAGATGATCTATCACAGCACATTGACGAACTGATTAAACTCTTCTCTAAAGTTAGTGAAGAAAATCAGTCTGCCCTTAATCGTCGTGCTGCACCGATCATGGAACTGGCAGAGTTCATCGTTAAACACGTTACCGATATCACACGTGGAACCGACACATTGTTCAGTCGTCTGGTTCGAAAGAACTAATTACATGTAATCACTTTTCCTAGGAATGCAATAATGAGTAAAATCAACCCTGTAATGAAACACGCTAAGCCAGTGCTGACGGCTGAGCAAATCGCCATTGAAGAATTCATGGACTCTATCCCCGAGGCCATCGTTGTCGAAGGTGGTGCTCTGGTTGACAACACTGTCACCGAAATTCTGGCACAACCAGAAGTAGAACTCGATCCAATTATCGATTCTGAAATAGCAGCTGGTAACCTGGATGAACTGGCAACCGACGTTGATGTAATCACCGCCGCTCCTGCACTGGAATCCTTTAAACGTATCTTTACCCACATGACCCAAATGTCTGGTCACCCGGCTTCTTTCTCTATGGAAGAGTTTAAACCTACTAAAGGTGGTGTCCGTAAGTTTGCTAAAGCTATTCGTAGTCATGCTTCGCTTATCCGTAGCTGTGCATCTATCGGTCTGGAAGACTACGTTGATAAAGTTGACGAATCCGTTGGTACTGCACTCTCTAACCTGAAACAAGTTATGGGTAGTCTGGCTAAGCTGCAATCTGACCTGCACGTTCCTGATGGCAACGTCGAGATCAACCACAAAGCCGTTTGGGACTTGTTCCACATTAACGACGAGCTGATCGACCTGCGTGAATTTAGCTCAATGGAAATCGATGGCGTTAAGCAACTGGCTGACATCGTATCGAAAGGTAAAGACGTAGTTGTTAAGGCTGCCTCTAGTGGTGCCATTGAAGGTTCAGCTCTGCAAGGTAGCGACTTTATCCAGCTGATGCAAAACCTTGACGTAACCATCAAGAACGGTCGCGCTAACTTTGACCATCAACCTGTACCTAAGCCAGACAAATCCTGGTCTGCTAGTGACTGGTTCTGGGTCTTCGTATTTAACTGGGTAGGTCTGGTTTATCGTGCTATCAAAGGTGGTAGTGGTGAAGAGAAGACTAAGAAAGATCAGTCCATCAAAGCTATCCACAAATCTATCGACGAGATGAAGAAGCTTGGCCCAATCATCGACCGTATCGACAAAGATGTTGACGCTATCGTTAAAGCTATCAAAGCTTCGAAAGGCGATCAAGATGCATTGAAGAAATTCGCTTCTCCCGTACTGGAAGTAGCAGCTAAGACTACTAACCACGTATCGGCTGTTGCTCACGGTATGATGCGTATCTTCAAACAGTTCGGTTAATTAATACTCGGCTGGTAATCTTATGTGAAGTTATGTAGGTTGGGACCATCGGTAACGGTAATAAAAGCCTCCCACGAGGGGAGACTGCTATTTAAGTTATTGACGGGAACAGGAGCAAAAGGTTTGGCGACCTGAAGCTTTACTACAGAAGGACCCCGTGGGTACGCCAACCCACGGGAATTCTTTTTATGCCGTGTAGCCGATATCTTATGAATTGACACGAGGCTACAAAGATGTTTGAATTATTATTAAGTTCCGTTATAAGAGTTGTTTCAAAAGGGGTGTGGTCTAGCCTGGATGCAGTAAATACACCAGCTAACGTTGTCGGAGCAGCGACTGCAACCTATAAGACAGATGTTTTCTTTGTAGGCGGCAATGATAAAACCACAGGTACTGAATTAAATACGTGCTACAAGTATTCGGTCTCATCAAATACTTTTACACCAATCGCAAATCTACCTATGTCATTGCGTGGGCATAAATTAATAGCCGGTGATAACAGACTTTATGTTTGGGGTTGTTCCCCTACAGAAGCTAACGCTGCTAGATTCTACATGTACAACATCGCTACCAATGCATGGACAACAGTAGCACAACCATCAGCAGCTCTTTCACCTGGGTGTGAAAACGCATGCCTTGGTAACATTGGTGTTGACCTTTACATTCTTGGTGGTGCCCGTGGTGCTGCTGCGGATACAGGTAGTGTTAAGTTTATTCGTTATAACCAGTTAGCGAATACATGGACAGCATTAGCCGATTGCCCACAGGTAATTACGCATGCTGCTTTCAAACCATATAACAACCGCTTTTATGCTGTTTACGGTAGCAGTGACAACGGTACCACTCCGTCGAATACATTGCTTGAGTACAATATCGCAACCAACGTATGGAGTACGAAGATCGCTGACCTATCTACAGTAAATACGCCATCGCGCTTAAACCCGCAAGTAATGATATTTGGTGAAGCACTGCATTTCGTAAGTAACGGCAGTAACGTCATCTCCAGCTATAACCCATTAACTAACGTCTATGTACCGGATTATAAAACCAGACCTTCTAAGTGGGCTGAAACCACTGGTTACGTTTGTCAGAATAAGTGGTACGGATTATCAGATCAAGGTGGGGTTGTATACGATCCTTATGATGGTATGGCGAAACCTTCACTCGTTATTATTCCATTCCAAGAATGGTATACTAACACAGCCTGGGCCACCGCCTTCGGTTATCCAACAGCAGGCACAGATACTTGGGTAGGGGTTAACTGGTACGTTATCCGATATAAAGGGGCGACCTGGATTATTCCAGAGAAATCACCACGAGACGAAATGGATCTTAACACAGGCCAAGCGGCAATTGCTGATAATACACGAACTGTTAATGGTGTATCTTATTCAAGGTTCGCAACTAAGGCTGCTAACGTTTATACCAATGATCCTTGGGCACTTAACTTCGGGCGTATTATTAAAGGCTACCTGCCTTCGATAGATGGCCTTACCATGGCCGATAAGATCGCAAACTTTGATCAGAACACTTTCGGGTTCGGATTAAGTATACCAGGTAAGCTAGGGTATAATGCTTCTTGGACAAATGATACGGATGGGGCAAACTCAACCCAGACACGCGGTGGGGCCGATGCAGGTGGTCGAGGCTCACTTAATAACTTCAGTGGTAGGGCAGGTGTAATGCCGTTCATTAGAGTTAACTCTGGTCCTTTCCCTTGGTAGTTTGAAACAAAAAAAAAATAAGGCATATTGCCCCTGTCCGAAGACAGGGGCTTTATACCGTTTATCGAAGGTTACAGTAACAAGGTTCACCCTGTTCGGTTTCACATTCGCAGCGTTTGTATTTGTACGCTACTACCCGTGCCTCATTACACATCTTCCTATGCAAATGGAGTTGCACTGGCGACATGAATAGAATCGGCTTAGGGTAACGTATAACACAGCTCAGATCGTCTATGAGATGATCTGGGCAATCCATTGCGTAGTTCTGCCACACAGGTTGGGCTTTGTTATCAATAACCCTCTGCACCACTAGAGTGTCGTACAACTCACTCTCATGGACGTGGTGTTGAATAGCTACCCAGACCAACTCTCCTTCCACATCAATCCAGAAAGGAAGATCGTTGAAGTCTTTGGTTGTAACGTCTTTCTGGTTTATAACGCGGAAGGTTTTCATCGGTTAGTCCTTTGGCTGTGGGTCGTATTCAATACGCAGGTAATTGGTATAATCAAACCCGTCGTAACAGTCATGACCCAAGCACTGGGTATGGATATGTTCGGGTTCAATATTGAGGTCATCGATAGTAACATCCTGACCCCACTTGACCCGGGCAAGATCTAAGATCGTTGACATCCGTTGAGGATTATTGTTTGCGTCAATGTAGAACTCGGTTTCGGTATCGTCCGGTTCAAACGAGCGCGTTCCATTTGGTGCTCTATATTCACCCATGTTGCACCTATTTAAAGATATTGAAGTTTTCTGGAAGATCGGTAACCCGAGGACCCAGTGTATTTACATTGAAGAAGTTATTGAAACCGAACGTATGGATCGTCTTCGCTTCTTCTTCGGTCATTACGGAAGCCTTGTAGTTTACCAAGCGAACTGTACCGTTCTGGATATAAACCCGACGGTTTTCAGACCAGACTTGCCCGTGACTACGGGATTCGTAAATACCATCCTGTACAGCATTAGTTGCCATTAGATTAATACCTCGCCGAAGGAGAAGAATTTCAGAGCGTCACTGTTATCAGGAATTTCGAACCACCCTAGGCGATTGGCCACACCATCGATGAATGTCACCACGTCAGTAATGGTATTACCAATAAAGGTAATTTCATGGTACACATTATCGTAGCGTGTAATGACTAATACCTGTGGTGTTTTGTCAAGGTCTTTAATCGAATAGCCCTCACCATGTGTAAGCTTAACTTCAAGCTTACGCATCACACCACGTTCACGATCAACAACACCCCAATCACCGGGAAGGGAAGTGATATGGAATGCGGCATCGATATCGACTACATCGCTACCAACATAAACGCCATTGCGTTCAGCGATATGTGCAAGCTTCATACGCGACGCTTTAGTCACCTCGTGTGAATCGATATCGGTGGACCAGTCCTTTCCACCGGCCCAGTAAATATATTTACCTTCTTCACCACGGCGCAGTACACACAGCTTGGGTTCATTACTAAGCATTTTAAATCTCCTATTAAGTTGGGTCTTGATCACGGATAGCTTGTTCAGCCTGTGCACAGTGAAGATAATGAGACGACTTTACGTTCTCTTCGATCTCACGTTGTGCCTTTGCAATCTCATCGGAAACCGTATAGGTTACCAACAACGGCATGTTGCGTTGAAGCATATCACACAGCATGAAATGATTGGCACCACTGGTATAAGCGCGCCCCTGAACAATCAGTTGGTCTTCGATTCGAACCACTTCGAAGTTCATGGCTTCGATTCGACGTTTCAACCAATCCATATCAGTTACTTCAGATGTGGATTTTACGATCACTGTGAACATTGGACTTTTCCTATTTAGTAATTGACGTACGAACAACCGAAGTCAGACCAGTTGTCCGAATGCATACGCTCATGCAGTATTTCGAGGAACTCGATCAGGCACATCCCTTTGAAGATGTAACCATAACGACATTGCTTAATCCACTCACGGCTGTTATGAACGTAGTAGTCCATAACGTAACCGCCTTCAGCACCCCAGATCTTTTTGATCACAAACTTCTGGGCTTCAACGATGAGTTCCAGTTCACGGCAACCATCGAAGATAAACAACTCAAGGTTCTTCAGAAAGCTCCTGCCGTTATCAGCCAGGTCAACCGGTACCTTACAACCAATCTTGTTGTTACCGCCGTTTGTGGCGTCTTGCAGACCGTCCCAGTAGTTAGCCCAATCAGCTAACTGTTTCACCTTAGGGAAATACATCCCACACTTAATGGGGTGAATGGAAACGAAGGAGAGCGCCTGAGCGCCCTCCATCCGGATCGTATTACTCATTAAGATACTCCAACATCTCGCGATGTGTACGTGGCATGTAAGTGGCGTAGTCAGCTTTCTCTTGTGGTGTCATGTCCAAAGCAAGATCAACTTCCTTCTTATGGAGTTCAAAGAACTTCGCCGCTTCACCATGGTTGATGAAATACTGTCCTTGCTTGTGCATGACGTGACCGTTATGCTCGTAGCAGATCAAGTACGCTGTGTTACGACCGTTGAGTTCAACCTTTGCCAGGATAATATCAGTGACCGGTTGAGTCAGGGTATAGCTTGCCAGTTTTGCCACTACTTCAAGACGCATTTCAGAGATCCCCGTTATCGTAGTCATGAGCCCACTCGCGTTCCATACGTTCCATTTCTTCGGCGTACTCAATCGCCACAGCGATGCGGCGGGAACGCTTGCCTTTTGCGAGCGCTTGTTTAACAACTTTGGCGAACTGTTTCTTACTGACGGTGAAGTCACGAGAACCAAGGCACCAGTCGGTCTTCTTACTGTACGGTAATACCAGGTAACGCTTGGTAATGTTTTCATAGACGTAGTTATTAACCCAGTCCATGTCGTACAGGTGTTCACCCAGTTCAGTTACCAGACCGCGCTCTTTCAGATACAGCGAAAGGAACATCGGGAAGTAATTGATCTTGTAACGATTACCATTACAAGCTTCGCCAGTATTCTGGAGAGTCTCCTTAGGTTCGTCGTGCCATTTCGGATGGTGGGTAGCCATGTAAATACGGCGACGTTCTTTGAGGCTTTCCAGGGTCGCTTGATCTTCAGCAGTCAGTTTGCCTGTACCACGGGAAACGATCTTACGAATCCAACTGATGTTGATACTGTTAACTGATTGACTCAGTTCGCAGTAATCGAGCATGTTGAAAACGTAGCTATCGGTACCGTTCTTTTGCAGACCAGCTACAACCGATGTCCGACGCTTGTAGTGATCGGTACCCGGTTCAAAACTGAGGGTTGGATCTTCTACTTCAACCACAGTGCCGATAGGCAAGTGACCCAGGTGGATCTTAATGTTCTTACGGGCTTCTTCACGGCGAACACGATATTCAGCTACTGTACGCATTTTGGAATTTCCTATTTAGAATGGGTTTTATTACAACCAGGTGAAAGTGATTTTGTCGTCTTCCCAGATAAAGGTCGCGATGACCTTATCACTGGAAGGATTACTGTAGACCTTGCCATTACCAATGGCATAGTTACCTACCTGCCCACAGGAACGACCTTCCTGCTCGCAGAGAGCATTCAATACTGCGCCGATGCTTCCGGCTTTGTAATTACCGAACGGACCATTAAATTCATTAGCCATGACATCACCTTTTAACAGATATAATCGATGAAGCGGGAATGGGTTTGTTTTGCACGGTGCTCATCCAGCCATTTGCCATAGACTTCATGAGCTGCTTCAGCAGCCAGACGACTACGGAACAACACGCAAGGACGATCATCATACTTGTAACCGGGCATACCCAGATCACCTGGGAAGATATTCGACTTACGTGTTTCTTCTTTACCCCACAGTGTAAACTTGGTGAGGGTATCGATCTTATCGATATACGCCGTGGAGCGATAAACGTCAGAAGCGATTTCGTGTTCACGGATGTAACCGAAGTTACTCCAGACTTTCATACCAGGAACCAGAACGAATGGTTTGGTAGATACTACGATAGATTTGATCATTGCAATTTCCTATTTAGGTTTGAGGTTTGTTTTGTTGTGATAGGCCCAGAGCTTTTCAAGATAGGCTTCTTTACTTTTTACACGCCTGCGGTAAGCCGCGAATTCATCGCAGCGACCTTTGAACTTACGACCGTGATGAACGGCGTTAACAAAACTGTTCCAGCCGTAACTGTCGTTAACGAAGCACTCCTTCATTTCATGGATTTTGTCGTTACTGCGTGCACGCTTGTTCAATCGTTGTGACATATTCACCTCATAAAAGCCCCATCGAAAGATGGGGCTGTATGTTGTTAAACGTTTACTTTTGCTTCCAGGCGGAAGATACCTGCATCAGCGGTTGTGTTTGCTTCCCAACCAGAGTTCTGCAATGCAAGGAACACATTGTTCAAACTGGTACCCGGTGCAATGTCCACATGGAATTCGATGGAGAAGATCTTACGAGCAAGATCCCACTTACCGTGCTTCTTCATGTAGTCATTGTCATCAAGGAAAGCCGAGATGTTGTTGATCGTTTCTTGATCAGCATTCGCCTGCATGATTGGCATTTGATCCAGGAAATCTTTAGGACCACGTACTGTCATACCGGCACGACCAATTGCACCGCGTGGTGCTTCCAACTTCATACCAGATACAAACTCTGGGACAGAACTGGTATCGAGGATAGTGCTTGTGAAACTGGTATCCATTGGTTCCTGTTGGTGCTTGAAGGAACGAGCTTCGATCAGCTGTTGTACATCACTACCTTCGAACAGTGCTTCGTTTTCTGCATTGTTGAAGTTCAACGACTCTGGGTAGAAACTACCCACATGTTTCCACATGGCTTGGAAGAACTCGACAATGTCACCCGGCGTTGGTTGTTCAATACCTTCAACGGAGTAGTAGGCATTGCTGATTTCGGTCAACGATGCTTTCATACGCGCAACGTCTTGACCAGGGAACAGCGTCTCCGAGAGACTTGCATTGATTTGATGCAATGCATTGAAGTCTTGGGTTTTCAGCTTCCGCGCTTCGGATACAAGCTTGAAGAACTGGAAGTGATTTACCGGACCCAGACGACGGATACGATCTGCAACGGCTTCTTGTTTCTGTTGGGTAGTTGGATACACTGGTTCATTTCCTTCAATGTAGTGATAGCCACTAAGTGGGGTTGGGGAAGCTGCGGGTGAAACATTATAAAATGTAACACCTTGGGTCATCGCTTTCAAGAGAATGCGAATCGCCGCTGTGTTACATGCATCGATTGCCCCATCGGTCAATTCAACAACGTTAGTACTCGATGGCGCCAGGCGTTGAGCAGTCTCTGCGATTCTAGCGAAGCAGAACTGCAAACGTTTCAGTGCATCATTGTTCTGATCGGAAAGAACTTCTTCCGCCAGTTCCTGAGCACGTTCTTTACTGAATCGAGCAATGTCGCCCCAGGTCAGTTCTTTACTCTCGTTCAGGTATTTACACGCCTTAGCAAGATCACTGAATTGGCCAGGAGTGAGATCGATCAGGATGTCACGGATGAACGAAGGAATAGTTGGAGGACACCATTCTTCTTCAGTCAGACTGTCGATCAATTCCCAGATGAAATCATTGTGCTCTGCCCCGGTGCAGGTGAAGTCATGGAACAGACCCAGGAACATAGCCATGATCGATGGGTGCTCTGTTGCTTTATGAGCAAGGATCGTGAACTCTGGTGTGAACAAGTATTGGTGCGCAGCGATGCTTTGGAGGAATGGCTTGCCTTCCTGAATATCCACTTGCTCACGAATGTAATAGGCGAAGTTAATAACCGCCTGACGTTCATGGTCGCGTAGATTCGCAACACGTTTCTTAAACAACGCCTCATCGGCTTCGTCATCGTAAACGAATTTATTCAGGTATTCGTTCAACAGTGCAATAACGACCCATTGAACTTCTTCCTCGATGTAACCCAGTTCCACAAGTACTGGAGCTGCTTCTTCAGCGATGTCTTGAATGATGCTGGTCACACGCATATGCACCGAATCAAAATTGTTCGCAACGAAGGTTTCCGCACTGATCGCTTTGGCAATTTCACGCATTGCGGATTTCAGGTCATCACCGATATGGTTCAGGTGTTTATTAAACACTGCTGCCATATGTTGCTTGGTTTCATCGGCTAACCCTTTAGAACCTGCGCGCAATGCATTACGTGCCATTACTGTAAACAGTGCGGCTTTAATCCAACGACGGACAGTATCCGTTGTGTTGATGGTCAATGCGAAACTACGTTTGTGTGTAAATTCGTTGATCTTGGTTCCACACCAGTTGCGGACATTCCAGGCAAAGTCATATTCAGGCGTGGCTGCCAGTGAAAGGAATGTGTTCAACGCCAGAAGAGAAGCACGATCCCAATGTTCAAGTTCATTGACATAGGTGAGTGCGTATTTCTCACCCAGCTGAAGCAGTCTATCGTTTGTAATGTGTTCCACTTCGGATACCTTTGGATTATCGTACGAGAGTACGAGGTTATTACGTTCTACAAGATCATTACGAAACTGATCTTCACCGATTACAACGTTACCTGCTTTCTCTTTCAATACCCACTTACCTTGATTGCTATCATGGTAGACCAGATGGTTGTCTGAGCTGTAGGTATTATTGAGTGGGTTGTAGTACAGGTTTTCTTTGGTTGATTGCATTTGTATTTTCCTCTTGGGTTGGGTAAAGTAATAAAAACAAATAAGGGTAGTATTAGCTTTATGCTAATACCCTAAGTATATAAAAGAAATAAAAAGCCCCCTCCGATGCTCTTAGTCTAGTAACACATTAGATGTGATAACAGAGTAAAAAGTATCAGAGAGGGATACATCAAAAGTGAAAGAATGGTAATCCATATTTCACCTTAGAATAAACAATACCAACAGCTAAACCAATAGAGAAACCTATCAGTAAAACTTTATCTGCAAGAGACAGTTCCATACTAACTCCTAACCCTCCCCTTAACAGGGAGGGCTTTATAGGGTCACTGTTGACTTAAAGCTGCACGTAGTAAGTCTTTTGTAGTTTGAGCTGGATCAAGATCCGCCTTAACACTGATGATGCCATTTTCCACATCACTTACACGAGCTACCGTAATATGCAAACCAACGATATCGCGTTTTGTATGCGCGGCACGCACTAGGGTTTTTACTTCTTCGACATCATCCGCAACTACAGTGTAGACCATACCGTCTACCGCCATTTTCCAAACACCTTTAGTCATTACTTTTCTCCAGAGTCCATTGTTCACGAAGCAGGTCAGCGATAGTCTTGGTAGACTCAGGATACTTATTCTTCAATGGGGTCTCGTCTACGAGAGTACTATTGAAGTGCAAGCGCATGTTTGGATCAAGTGGTTTGCAGCAATCGGAACACGCCGCGCAGTCATTGCAGTCGTCATCGGACAACTCCAACGCTTTGGCATGATCAGGATCGAACTGACGATCAAGATACTCATGTGCTTCCAAGAGATCCATACCGTCATTAGGATCGTCCAGTAGACTATCCCAAATAGGTTCGAAATCGAGTTCGCGTTTAAGCTCTTCTTGATACTCAACCCATTCCGCTTGGTCGTACCACTTGGCCAGATTCCTGGCCTTTACAACGGCGATACTAATCTCGCCATCGTGCTCAACTACTTCATAAGCCCCTTCGCGAAGCTCGGGTTGTTGACGGTAGAACTCAAGTGCCGACAGCTTGGCCAAAATTTCCATTGTAAAACTCCTGTTAGTGTTTGTTGTACATAGCAAGGGCTACGAAGAACATGACGAATAAGATAAACGCCAGTGTTCCAAAGCAGAAACCACTCCTGAGGATGGATGGGTCATTAAACTCACCCACCACCGGTTGTGCCATCTCGTTCAACTCATCGTTGTTTTGACGATAGGACATTTTAAACCTCAGTGATGGTTAATGACCTGTTTGATATTCAGTTCGACCTGGTTCTCTTCACGACACCAGCGCAAAATGAATTCACTCAGCGTCTCTGTACGATCGGACTTATAACGGTTACCGTTGTAGCAGATAATTTCCCATTCCATGTTGCAGACCTCTTAGAAGTGGTATGGTTACTTAACCACGGGAGATGTTACGTTGGACAGACTTCTTAATGAACCGCTTGAAGCGCTTCTTGTTGACGTAGATCAGATCGCTATCACGCTGCGATACTTTGAACACGTGCTTGTCGGTCAGATCGAAGACCACACCGCAGATGCTCCAGTAGAGGCCCTTGGTGTCAACCAGTTCTTCGGTTTTGCGTTCGATCCATTCCAGGATGGTATCGCCGTTGATGTTGTAAAAAGCGTAATACTCTTTACCCATCAAATCGAAAGACTTGAGGTCATTACCAACTTTGTTAGCTTGGATGATTTCGGAATCTTTCTGCTCTTTGAACTTATCCATGATTACTTCCTTTACATGTATTTGAGTTAGAGGGTTTCGTGACCGATGATAACGGTATAGCAAAGGTCGAGATCACCGACAGGGCGTTTATAACGATCGTAGCGATCACGCTCAGATTCGTATTTAAGCCATTCGCTGACCTTACCGTTGAACCAACTGCTGAACTGATTGATGGCCAGTTGTATTTGGCATGTACGGCTATTCTTCAAACCGATAGCAACCAGACCCATGACATCATCGATGTTCTTCTGGTCGCCTGTACGCGCGCAGGCGAGCTGTTCGGTGAAGTCACACATAACCGATGCACTAGCACCATCGATGATCTGTACGCGGTACTCACCACGCTTGTAATCGAGTTGGAAGGTCACTTCAAGGTCTTTAATTTCAAACCCATCGTGATCTTTACCAGCCATCCATTTGATGGTCGGTGCAACGTACTGGTAAGGTCCGATGTTATCGAACACACGGTAGTTCATAGTTACCTGTTTCATGTTACGCTCGCTTCTCGAAGTTTTCGACGGTGATTGGTTTGATGGTGTAGTAACGTTCATCTACGTTACCGACAGCATGTTCATGGTAAAGGTGATTCTTTGCATCAGCTTCACTCATGAAGCCACCGAGTACACCCGGACCTTCAATTTCTTTTACCAACCAGATTTGGGTACGATGATTCATTTGATTACCGTTGGGTTACAAGCACGAAGTTACCGTTGGAGTCAACACGGTGACCCATAACGATTTCAGTTTTCTCTTCCGAGACTTTGGGCGTAGAGAGTTTGTCGTTCATGAACAGGCCACCCAGTACAGCACCAACCAACATCATTACGATTGCGTTTTTCATTTGAAATATCCTATTAAGTATTTGAGGGTTACAGCGTATTAGAACTTATTTGCCTTTGCGTGTATGTTCGAAAGCTTTTGCAGCGGACTTGTAAGCATCAACCTGTACGAGAATACGTTCAAGTTGGGCAGGGGTGTACATCTTGTCGCCGATGGTAACGGTAACGCTGTTATCGATGTCATCGTTATGGTGGTGTTGGATAACCACTTCTACATCTTCACCGTACATACCCGTTTCAGGATAAGCGTAGTTTGTGGAAGAACCGCTATCGAAGGTTACAGTGGTGATAGTATCTTTATGGATCAGCATGGGTATTACCTCTTTTGGTTAATTAACTTATTTGAATAGACTCGATGCGAACCTATTCGAATAAGTTAGGGGGACCTAAGTCCCCTTCACTTTAAGCAGCTTTTGCTTTGGCGATGATGTTATCGAGTTCGGTCAAGTTCATTGACAGGACGATACTAGCTTGCCAAACTTTGTAGTTTTCTTTAGCGAACTCGTGGACAGCTACATCCGCATCTTCACCAGCAGCGCGTGCGCGCATTCGAACGGCTTCCAGTTCAGCACGAATCTCTTCGAGCTTGACATCATCTGCGTAGTGCATACCACATGCAAACAGTGCAGCACCAGCGATAACTACCAGGGTATACTTAACGACGCTACCAAACATAACTTAACTCCTAATACGGCATAGAGGTGATCCCGAAGGACCACCGTTTTATTTTTACTCGGTTACATCCGGTTCAACACGTTCACCTTTATCGGTAACGTCTTTAGCGGAATCAACCACTTCATCAGCGACATCGGAAACACCGTCTTCAGAAGCAGTGAAGAAAGTGTAAGCAATAGCTGCACCTACAACAACCAGAGTACCAGTTACGATACCAGCGATCAGTTTAGCGGACATTGGAATTTCCTCTTATTTCTTTTGGGTTAGGTTATACAACAGTTCTTCTACATCGTGTCTTACCTTGATACGAGATTCACGATCTAGACTACAGATCATTTCCTCTACGTCATCATGGATAAGGTCCTTGATCCATTTAACTTTCGTCAGTGGATCAGTTTCTTGAAAGGTTACATTCTCAAGATGTTTGTTATAAACAAGTTCAGCAAACGTCATGACTTCATCATGGATACGTTTACGACTAGAAGCGCTATGCGCCATATGCGCCACCACAGCGAATATAATCGCTGTAGTAGCACAGATCGCTAATAGGGTTCCTTTATTGGCCATGAGTAATATCTCCATAGAAATATCACAAAAGTAATATAGTGGTTAATTTGTTTCTGTTGTGGCCGGGGCAGCAGCTTCCATACGTGCAACCATGAGTGCTGTGCAATAGTCCACAAGCTTCTCATAGGTCGCCTGAACGGCTTTAACATCCGCATCCAGGGGTTTGCCGTTCTCATCATAGATCGTGCAACTGGTGACGGATGCTTGGCGATAAACGTAGTTATAACGAATCGACCCCTCTTCCAACTTAACGATGATATCGACATTGTCAGTACCTTCAACAATGGTAATATCACCAAGGCTTTGAAGCCGGTATTGGGACTCTGTATACGCTTGGCACACATAGAGAGTATTACCGATGATTGTACTGAGTGCGAGCATATGGAGATTCAGTTTCATCGACAGGTGTTCTTCAATTTTAGCGATACCTGGTGGAGCTACAAATTCTACGGGCATTTCTTTTTTCCTGTTGAGCGTTATAAACCCCCAGCGTTAACCGGGGGTAGAAATTAATATTCGGCTGACCTGTCGTTTTCCATCCATGGTGGATATACCACGATGATACGGTTAGGCATGTCTTTTGCAAACTTGGCAATCATCTGACGCACTTCACCAAAACTAAGACCACCATTAGCACATCCAAGAGGAGGCACAATGATTTTCCAAGTAGGATCAATACCATCAGGTTCATCCACATTTGCAACCATCCATTCTAGACCACGAGAGATGTAGTTAAGTAAGGATGGATCTTGCCAACGATCTTTGGTTGGGAACATCATGAATCGTTTTCCATCGTCAGCTTGATAGATGACAGGATTACCAATTGTGATGATCTTCAACTTACAATCGTGTTTATATTTTTGAAATAGATCAGGGTACATTTCCTTGAAAGACTTTGCAAGTCCAGCGCCCATGACACCGTGACAATTCACGGTAATTAGGTAGAGATCACCTTCCTCACGAAAGATATCTTTACCGATGATAAATTCGGCCATTTTCTGACCCCCAATAAAGTTAGATTTAGAACGCTATGTCCATCATCTAATTGTACTGGATTATACAAACTCTTTAGTAGCCTTACTAACAGTTGTGGCCAGGACAATTACACCAGTACCTAAAGCAGCAAGAGCAGCTAGTGTAAGTAGAGCACCACGATTATGTTGGTTCATCTTCTCCTGCTTCTTGTTTTCTTTTTCAGTTTTACTTTCATCGTAGAACATTTAGGCACCATTAAAATAGATGGATACTCCCAGGAACAGGAGTGTGAATACAACGAGTCTTGGGAGTGTAACCCAGTCAGCGGAAGTATCGCGCTTAACTCGTTGTGGTTCTTTTGCAGCATGAGCTGCCACAGGACGACTGTATTGCTTTTGAGCGGTACGCATAGGACAATTCCATGAGATTAATATCCCAATAGTAATATAGTCCTTAAATGTCTTCTATTACAAGCTCAAATACGAAACCGGTTAAATCCCCTTCAGGACTTGTCACATTAGTAACTGTTCTGATGGGCTTATCGATTGAATTAAATACAGCGAGGTGGGTATTGTAAAGTTGCCTAAATTGAACTTGGAAGTAAGGTACAGGGATATCACCCATCCTTTCTAGATCTGTCCAGATAGAGTATACCGATGCATTATACAGCTCACTCATGTTCGTTAAACGAAAGTTATGTGAGATCTTTACAAAGTCAGCAGCAAATTGATAGAGGGTACAAATGAACCTCCCTGGGTTATCCATGGGAAGTTCGTCCTTTATACCGCCTATGAGATTATACGACCAACTAGGGTCGATGTGCACATAAACGTTTAACACATTACATTCCTTCGGCTAGAGCTGGGTCTTCCGTGGTTCGACTAAGGAACATAGCCAATTTAACGATAGAGCCAAATTTACTGGAAACCGCAGCACCGTCCGTTGGGGCGCGAGTGTCTACTGCACCCAATAACACACCGTAGTAAGTTTTAACAACGAGGTCTTCAATAACCTGATACTTAACAGGCATACCCGGCTCAAGCAAATTAGCATTACCACGAAGCCATTCAATTTGGAATGGTTGGCCAGCCTTCTGCGCCATTGTGGTATACTGCTTGTATGGGTTACCAGTTAAACGATCTTCTGCCCATCGTACGTTATTAAGTCCATCCGCTAGTGGTTGTGCCACGACTTCGTTAATGTTACTTGCGCGGTCCATTAACATACGTCCGTCCTTAACAGTGGAGAAACCACTCAGGACTTTATTAGCATCAGCAAAGCGTAGACCGTTACCTTCTTGAATCTTCATAGCGATCCCATCATCAGTTACACTGTTCTCACCTGTTGCAAGAATTGTAATCGATCGAGCACTATCAAAGAAAGTTTTCTCTGAACCTTTAAATCGGTCGTTTGGAATGTTAATAACGTTTAGAACCTTTACGTTCTTACGGTAGCGAGTTGTATCAAACAAGGAATACACATAAAGGATTCGATCCTGGATATAACGACCAAGACCAGTTGGGTAAACACCACCTTCTTCGTTCTGCAAATAACGTCCAACGTCTTTAAGCATCATGCCATCAGCAAATGGAATCTGATGACGAACCTCAGTTGAGAATCCCGGAGCTACTTGTTTACCCAGTAGTCTTGTTTCATCAGTACCGCCGAGTGCATTACCGTAGTAGGTGTAAAGTGACACCAGAGCGTCCATAGTCGTCATACGGCGTAATGTAGTGCCAATGCTAACCATCATCATCCTGTAAACTAAATCGTCTACAAGCTGCATTGTAACGGCTTTCATACCCACTTGGTTCATAGACTCTTTAGAGGTCATGGCGGATTGTTTGTTAGCCAGCACCATGTTGTCGTCACCAGCGATATTCAAGATACCTTTATAACGAGTGGTGTAACTTTGTGCTTCCCAATCTCGCTCTGAGTTATTCTCCATGAGAGGAACTTCAATGATTTCAACTTTGATATCGTCGCGATAAGGCATCAGGTCGAAAGTATAATCGCCTAGGTTCATCATGAACTCAATAGTCAGGAGATCACCGAGTTGGCCACTGCTATAATCCCTGTGAACCTGATAGTAATCAAACCTTACAGGCTTAAGCCATTTCTTGTTAACAAGGATCTGCATTTCCATTCGAGTACTGAGAAAGCTATTACCTTTAGTAATGACTCGATCAATCTCTTTATTGAGTAACGTACTATCCATTGACATTTATCGGATCTCCGCAACGAAACGTTCAATCTCATCAACGATAGAAACGTAAGGTTTAATTTCTTGGCCATCGTGTGTCCGTGCTTTCATCCACTTGTTAGTAGATACAAGGTTACGACGACGGTTCATGTCAATAAGGAAGTCAAACAAGGCAGACTTGTGTTCAGTACGAGGTTCAAGCTTCTGAGCATGATGATAAACATCTAGGGCCAGTTGCTCAAACATACGGAGTTCTTCGATCTCTGGAAACTCACCGGCGTGCAATGCATAGTTACATTGGTCACGCCAGTCATTCAAGTGTTCTTGAACGTCATGATAAATCTGTACACAGTCTTTTACATGAATCAAACCAATCGAGTGACCTTCAGCAATAAACATAGCAATCGCAGCAGCATTCAATTTAGTTTTGTCGTATCGCCCGTGGGCGAGTTTATCTACGTCACGGTCACCAGTGATGTTGATGGTTTGTTCCCCCCGTGACAAGTATTCGGTTGTTACTCGAATGAGAGGGGAAGCCATACATTCGTAGCGTAAGTTAAATAAACGCCAGGCTGCTGTGTAGCGTGTACAGAGTTGCATGATTGTTATTTCCTTTTAGAGTACCCAAGTAATGCAATCAATACTGGGTGGTAATAGAAACACTCAAGACGATCCCAAGCTAGGCAACACTTAGTGACAGCTCTTAACTGATTACGATCTAAGGCTTCACCTTTGATCATTTGCCAGGTTAACATCTCGAGTTTAGATTGGAACTTAGCGTCCTCAAGATAGAATGCTTCGGAGAATACATAATAATCGTCACAGGTAATTGGTTTAATATCCTGAGGTGTTTTCCAAGCTTCTGCAAGGTTTTCTTTCTCAGGTGGTACACGATTAAACCATGGATCATTTCGATCCTTCTGTGAGATATACGGACCACGTCTGTCTCTTGGTTGTCCTTCTTGGAATGGTATCCCTTCTGGACGGCAAAGAGTTTCACCGTTGTAGTAGGAGTCAACATCAATTGGTGTGCCGATTGGATACACGAACATAGGAACACCCGAATAACCAATGGCCTGTAGTTCTGGTCTCCAGCGACTAATCCGTGTCGATACCAAATGCATCTTCTCTGTGATACCACAGAACCTTCCAATATCCTGGTAGATCAATACATCCCAGATAGTGGGTTTCTTCATGATCGGTTCAGATTGGACGTTCAGTACTTTAGCGTTTCTCAATGCTTTCCACTTAGAGGCATCAAGCATCATCAACATCGCTTTAGTTACGAAGGAGTCGTAGGTTTTAAAGAGCTGTTCTGGAACCATAAAGATAGAACGGTCAATGGAGAAGAACTCACCAACATACCGGCGAATCAATTCCTCACGTAGTTTAGCAAACTCTGCACTATCCTTTTGTTCTTGTTCCGTAACATAGGGAGAGCAACCATTCAAGAGATTAGCCGATGACCAGTAATAGGTCATGATGGATTTCTCTTCAAGGTTGGCGATCTGTTGAGCTGTTACAAATCCCACCATCTTCCAATCGATAGCGTACGTGCTGTCTCGAAGGAACGTTTCACGGCGAGCGCTAGTAATAGTAAAAAGACCAATGCGTCCATCCCCAATATTACCAAAAAACATATCTCCGAAGTTAGCCACCAAACTAGGATAAGTGTGACCAGAACCAGTAACAGAGAAAGTGCGTACGTCTTCACTTTGACTAATATCCAATGGTTGGTTAACTTTAATATCGATCCCTATGATTCGCTGGTACTGCTGATAGGCTGGTTCACGATGTAAAGCTAAAGGTGTCGGTTCCTGATCTTCCCTCAGGACCTGTGAAAAATAAGTGACGTTCCAGTTAGAACCGTTGATCCATGAAAGCATGGAACTACGTGGAACATATTTCGTGTCAATTGCAATCCCACGATAAACTTCTGGATAAGCTCTTACCTTAACAGGGTTTACCTCGGGACTCTGGGAGAGTTCTTCTACTTCTTCAAAGATAGGCATTATGCAGGCTTCTTCTTATCAGCTATAAGACCAAAGAAAAATACGTTCGTTGGACCATAGGTATCGTTGTTTAAATAACCACCACCATTATCAGGGGAAGTCGATTCGTTGTTCTTGTCTATCTCGCCTTGAGCTTCTTTAATAGCCGTCCACTTAACAAGACCTCGTGGGAAATGAGGTAAGTCTTTTACCCAGTGAGTAGTACCTTCACCTGGACAACTATCCGATGGTACCCTGTCAATGTTAAGTCCTATCATCGGCATGTCTTCAATAGGTCCACGGCCAACACCAACCTGGAACAGTTGGCAGAGTTGATAGAAGACTGTTGGGTATCTACGAAGGCATTGCCATAGATCCTCAGGGATACCGTACCAGTTCTTATTAATAAGAATCTGGATGTGATAAACATAGGTTGGGTCAAGATCAACATCCGACATAAGTCGAAGTGTACCCTTCTCCATACTCATTGGAATCTTAATGTATTCGTTATTCTTAAACAAACGAATAGTAAACCAGCTGTTGTTCTTAAAGACTTTATCACCAAGGGTATCAAACAGTTCTGTCCACCAACCCATGAAGTTAAATCTACCGAGGCTACGCATGTCCATTAAATATCTTGGATCATTGCAGTCCAGAGTAAGTAAACCACTAAAGATCAAGAAGTTGTTCTTAGGGATATTGTCGGTATGCCAATCATCGGTATCAGGGTATTGAATGTATTGTGCTCCTCGACCACGATGCATTCCCAATGCAGCTTCAAGAGAACCACGTAACGCGGTTGTCTTACGATCTAACTGCTGATAGTTCTGATAGGTATACTTAGGACGGAATACTGCTGGGATAGGGCATTGGTTCATTACCATCGGATACTCAACGTGCATGTGAGTTGGACGATCATAACGACAGATATAGCTAAAGGTTACTTCATAGGAACCAGACTTGTCTGAACTGGGTTGTGGCGTTTCTGGAGTATTGATAAAGTCAAAGTGTCCAACGACATCAACCTGTCTTTCTTCAATGGCCATGGTTGGATGTGTACTAACCATAGTCTCCATGAAAGTAAAAGGCTGTGTAATGTGTCCCTCGACCCACTCCTTGTACGATAACCCAGTAGGCCAGGCAGAGTTCTCCATTGTGTCGTAAAGCCCCTTAAACAAGCTCTGAACAGGTCTGGGAACATTATAATGAAACTCTAGGAACAGAGTTAAGTCACCAGCACCTTCGGACAACTTAGTACGTTGGTCATCTAGCCATCGTTGTGCAACAACAATGTTTGGAGCTTGATAGGTCATATCCAAACGAAAGTCGACAAACCTACGTACAGGGCGAACCCAAATACCGTGTGGTTTATCAATGAAGATTGGATAGTTGTCACGACTCCAAACAGCAGTAGACAATGTAAAGTTTTCTTCGGCTATTTCTTCATAGCGAATAACAAGTTTTTCTTGAGGGTCAAAGTAAATAGCATCCGCTGCATCACAGCAGTTGCCAAAGATACCATCGTTCATAGGAACTGTATCTGACTTACCTGGTAAGAGAACACGTGTTTGTTCTGGTAGACCCATGTACTGGGCTAATTGTTGTACGGCACTGACTGCTACAGATCGAGCTACGGTTTCGTAGACATCTGGTAGTACCACCATTACTGAGGGCATGAGTTATACTCCCTATTAAAAAGATCATAAGATCCGGCATAAAGTCCTCCCCGAAGGGAGGACGATTATGTTGTTAGATAGCTTTGTTCACAACAGAGATCAAAGCTTCAGCCATGTCAAGCGCATGTTTAACGATGAACTTGTAAGCATCGTGATGTGCTTTAGCCAGTTTAATCATGTCATCAGCCAGATCGTCAATTTTGGATTCATCGCCCCAAGAACTGATAATACGACTAACGTCACTGTAAGGGAGAGCACGGTTACGAGCTAGTTCAACGGAAGGATATTCTTCCACAGCACGTTCACCAGTTGTCTCTGCCGCTTTCTTAGCAACAGCAGCGTAAGCTTTAGCCATTACCAGAAGGCTACTAAGATCTGCCTTGGTCAGGTTAAAGGTAGTCTTACGATCGCCCGAGGATTCCTTAACAGCAACAGGAATACCAGATGCACCAATAGTACCTTCTTTCATTTCAAGTTTCCAGTTACCCATCAACGAACCCTTAGTGAAGGTTTCTTGGGGATAAGCAGCTTTACTCGATTTGATATTGGATACCCCGTTAAGTGCGGATTTAATGGCAGCTTCAGTTTTAGCTGTAGTAATGTCATCGATCACTTTAACAACGGTGTGCACAAGCTTCTCGTTACCAGACAGACCTTTAGAAGCGATAGCTGTGGTGAACTTAAGATCGGAACCTACAGCACCAACGAGACCAGGCTTATCGGTAGAGAGATAACCAGAGATGCCTTTCACTTCACCGCCATTGAATGACGACTCTTTAAGATCCATCAGGGTTTTATCAGCAGACTTCTGGATAGCATCAGCACGCTTAACAACCTTAGTTACCATTGGCTTTTCCCACCACTGTTTCAACTTCTGAACAAGACGGGTAGACACTTGGGTAATACGACTCATGAAACCACGTGCAGATTCAAGAGAAGCTACATACAACAAGTCCAGATCTTTCGGACCGTAGTCTTCAAGAGATGGATTGGTATCTACGCCCCAGATGTTTTTGTGCTTATCCAAAAGAGGATAACCTTGAACAATAACAGCTGCATCGTAGGTCTCAGTTGCAATACCTTCTTCAAGACGTTGGATATATGCTTCAAGGCTCTTAGCCTCTTCTTGCAATTCTTCAACAGTCTTGTGTGCATCGATAGCGAGTTGCTCATCGTCATCAGCAGCGATCTCGGTATTCTCTGCTTCGATTTCAGCAGCAGCTACATCATCGGCGGTAGTTTCAGTTTCAACGTCTGGGATATCAACATCACCTTCTTCAAAGTTAATGTCGTCAGTATCGTTAATAGAACCTTCATCACCAATCTGCGATTCCTGCTCTTCGTCATCAATACCATCACTTGCATCAGTGATAGGGTCAGCTTCTGGTTCATCAGTAACTTCACCTTCGGATTCATCGACAGCCTCAGCCATCTCAGAGGTATCTTCGGCTGCATCTTCAGCAATAGAGGAAGCAAGAGATTCTTCAGTACCGTCTGGATTATCAATGGTTTCAGTTACGGTAGCATTAGTACCTGTACCGGCGCCATCGTAAGCTGGGTTACCATCTACTTCTTTAGGAGTGAGGTCTTGGGTCGCATCGATATCCAAAGGAGTCTCATCGTCATCATCCGGAAGGGTTTCTTCATCAGCTGCAACTTCATTGTCGCCTTTGATAGCTTCGGTTTGATTAACATCAGAGCTTGCCGCTTCAGCAGTTACATCGGAAGCAATGTTTTGGTCATCAACAGATTCCTGAACGTCGGTGGTATCACCTTCAGTAACTTCGGTATCTGGTGTATCACCAGCAGGCAGATCATCAGTAGATTCTTCAGAGACTTCAGTTTCGGTTACGTCACTGTCCACTTCAGCACCTTCAAGAGGTACGTCATCGTCATCAAAAGAATCGCCGGAATCCGAATCACCAGTAGAATCATCGCTACCAGTATCCCCACCAAACTCATCCCCACCATCACTGCTTTCAGTATCCCCATCACCAAGAGTATCATCTGTATTGTCCTCGGCGTCATCAGTTACATCATCAGCGAGTTCGTCAGCAAGAGCTTCCGCTTCTTCAAGTGGGGTCTCTTCAGCAACTACATCAGTGGCCGTAACTTCTTCTTCGGTTTCAGCATTGATCTCGGCGTCTACTTTCTCTTCGTGTTCGTTGACAGCTGCTTCTTCCGGAGTAATGGCATTACCATTTACATCGGTATCTGTTTCAGATACAGCGCCACCAGTTTCGATTTCAGTAGCAGTTGCTTCAGCTTGCTGAATAATCTCAGCTTGACCTTGTGCAACTTCTTCGCCATCCTTGATAGTGTTTTCAACAGCTGCTGCATCAATAGCACCTGTATCGGTTGGAGCAGGACCATCACTATCGGAACCTACAGTAATATCAGCTTGATCATTAGTTCCTTCGAATGCATCGTCAGGAGTTTCTTGACCAACATCATCACCAGCTTCAGTTACATCAGCTTCTGGTTCAATTTCCGAAACAACTTCTTCGGTATCGACAGTAGTGACTTCGCCTTGCTCATCAGTAGGTGCTTCCAATACAGTCGTATCGCCTGCCGCTTCTTCTTCTGCCAGCTCTTCATCGGTGTCATCAGCTTCAGCCTCTTCTGCTTCTTCAGATTGCTCTTCCTGAGTTTCGTCTTCACGCTCAGTAGTTTCAATCTCTTCGGTTTCTTCCACTTCGTCAAGTGGTTCATCCTCATGGTCTTCCATAGAGGTGGTGTATTTATCTACGAGTTGTTTCAACATGTTGTTTTACCTTTTAAATCGGATTAAGTAGTCACTATGGTTCGTCCTCCTTCGTGACTACACGGACGAATGGTTCTTATCAGATAATTGATCACGAATGATCACTTAGCATTCCCCTCACAGACATTAAGGATAGCCGTTAAGTTTTTATGGGCCAACGCAATAAGAGCAACATAAGGCGAACTGATCCAACCGGCGTAGACTTCAAGTACCCGAATATAGTTGCGAATGTTAACGAATTGATCTTCATTGAGTGAACCGTTGTCACACAGTGTTTCAAGTGTCTGGATACGAGCCGTAATAAGTTTAGAACGATTACGTCGAACTGATCTGCGATTGATCGTGTTGGTATTAGAGATCATAGAAGCAACGTTAATTACTTCACGGATTAAAGATTGCTCTAGTGATACACCGAACCGATCGTATTTGATAAAGTCTTTAACTTCCAGTGGTTCATTCTCAGCAGGTACCAGAGACATAGAACAACCAAGAACCTGTTCCAGTGCAGCACTATCTGGACGACGGTTTGTTACAGAGATCTTTTGGCAACCTAACAACTGAGGAGAGTCAACAGAAAAACCACGGTTAGTGAAACGCGCGTCTGCTTTTAATGTCAATGGTGAACTTGCTTGTACTGTTTGAGCCAGCGTATCGATTGAATCAGCCATAGGGTCAAAATTAATCAACGACTCGAAACTTGTAAAAACACCGTAAGTCAAATAACTCAAAACAGGTTTAACTGTCTCACCAAAAATCTTAAGTTGTTGTAAGAGATATTGCGGATCAGAAATGGCTTTGTATCTAACAGATAGGTTAGCAATTCGTGTGTCGATTATAAAATCGGTTTTATTGTGGTTACGACGTTTAGATCGACCATCAACCATAACTCGTTCACCACGAGATACAATACCTTCAATAGCCATCGCACCTAAGACAGAACCATCGAATACATCTCGTGCTAGGTTCTCAAGGTATTTAAGAATACGTTTAATAATGGCCTTTAAGTCAATACCAAATTCTTCAGTCGATATGGCAATAGGGAAACGTGAACGTTGGTTAATATCTTTGTAACATTCAACCCCACCCATCAGGTAGGTAATGTCTTCAGCAAGTTCAGGATCGGATTCACTAAGTGCGGATAACAGCTGAGTGTTACCTGGGATAGTACCAACCACTAACTCTTCTTTCTTTTCTTCGTCCATTGGGGGACTCCTAACATAAACGAGGCTCCTAAGAGCCCCGTCCGTTTTTATGCCTTCTTAACGGCTTCGTGTTTAGCAACTTGCTGTTCAATAACAGCGAGGTAAGCACGGGTAACTTTGGTAACAAATTCAGCAATCTCACGGTTACGTGGGGAAGCATCTTTGATAAGACTCAAAACACCGCGGCTAATACTATCAGCATCTTTAATACCGTTAGCAACACCTACCAATTTATCAGCAGCTTTAACTACTTTGTCATTGGACTTACGATAGTCACGCAACAGGTTATTGATGTTACGAATTTCTTCGAGTTGCTTACGCAGCTTAACAGGTGGTTCAACTGGCAGTACGATCTCAGCTGGTGCTTGAGCGCCATCGGCTACCTCAATACCAAAGCTACGACCATTAGCAGATACACTTACACGGTGGTTACCGTTGAATAGAGTACGTGCAGCAGAATCGTCAGCCAGAGAAGTAAGTGGACCAGCGATGCTGTCAAGGTTAGCTTTAACCTCCTCATCACTCACTTCGAATTCACCAAGACCTTTGATGAAAGTACCTACCTTAGAGAAGTATTCTTCCATTGCCTTAGGATAAGCAACCAAAGCAAAGTGGGTCAGACCCAATACACCTTTGGTATTAGGATAAACTTCGTCGCCATCAGCAAACAGCATGTTTGGATTACGAACAGTAATTTCTTCACTGGCGGCATTGATCTTGATTTTCTTAATGCGCTCTTGAAGCGCATCGATCTTACGTTCTTGGTCAAGGCCAAAGTCTTCAAGACGTTCCCAACCTTTCTTCATCAACTCTACCAACTTCTTGATAGCTTCAATGAATGCGTCGTACGCTTTACTGGCCAGCTCTTTAACACTCTCAGCAGAGATAGTTACTTTGACTTTACTGGAACGTGGATGAATATCAGAGAAAGATTCTTTTGATACAACAAGATCAGTACCAAGCGAACGTTGGATTACATCAAGACCAACCTTCATGAAAGCAGCACCTTCTTCGGAGATACCTTCAAGACCAGTTTGACGCAGGAGTTTGCTATACTGTTCACAGGCGTGTTGCATAGCCAGCAATTCGTCAGCACGCTCTTGGCAGACGGTAGCTTCTTGTGTTGCTTGACCGAGCATCTCAGTTGGGTTCTGGGTTTCAACAACCATCTGAACATCAACTGGTACATCGCTAGCAGGTTGTGCAGCGGCAGCAGCTGCTACATCGGCAACTACTTGTGGGTCAACGGGCTCTGTAGAAACTACAGTGTCAGTAGCAACAGGTTGAGAACCACTAGGGCTATCAACAGGGGATACAATTGTTTCGGCAACATTGGTGGTGCCATCAAGTGGAGCTACGTTCTCATTAGAGATTACGTGCTGCAAAGCAGACTTAGAAAGAGTCATGGGTTATCCTCATTATGGAGATTATAAACACTATAGGATTGGTTAACCCCGTGCTTCGAGTTCCTGACGGCAGACAGCGTTACGTGCGGTACCAACCTTAGCAAGATGTCGAACGATAGGGTCGTAATTAGGTTTAAGACGGTTGACCAGCCCCATTACCATATTTGAAATAGCATCAAGATCATTACGTGCACCTTTAAAGATAGTTTCCCCACGGCGACCTTCAAGATCCATAACCGCTTGAGACAGACCTTTCATCTCTTTAAGAACATCGGCTTCAGCTTCAAAGAGTTTAGACAGTGACTTCATGTGTTCGATGTTCATACGCAGTGTCTTAGTGATGCTGGTAGAGTCACGTACTTCCATGGTGTACTTATCTGGTGCAGGTTTAGCATCTTCTGCATCAACCAGTTCTGGACCAAGGGCAACATACTTGAACTTGATCTCTTTATTGCCTGGAAGGATAAGACCTTCAATGCGACTAACCAGAGATTGATGGTTACCCAAGAATTCAGCGTTAGATTTAAAGTTCTCAGAGTTACCAGATTCAACGTCGTACTCGGAAATCATTTTACGGGCACGTTTAACTTGGTCAATGGCGTATTGTGGCCAAGCAGTCTGGAAGAACTTAACGATCTCAATCTCGGACTTACAATCGTCAGAACAGAACTCACCATTAGTCATCAGGATACCCGGATTATTAATAGTGATAACTCGATCTTCATGAAGTTCGTTAGAAGGGATGTCTTCTTTCATCCGGTCTTTAGCATAGGCTGCCGAATTAAACTTCTCTTCTTTCTCTGGACGCTGACGGGCACGTTGAATAAGTTCTTCAGCTTCGTTGATAACACCAGTAATACCGGACATTATCTTGGCAGCGTATTCCTTACCCTTCTCGATCAAGCGTTCAATGAACTCCATGATCTTCCGACCGATCTCTTTAATCTTCTCACCGATATCTTCGGCAGAGATGTGTATCTCGGTAAAGTCCTCATTTGATACTTTAGCCTTTTCCATACCTAAATGGGAAAGACCAATTAACAATGCTTTTGTAGCAATAGGGTCGAGACCATCACGACCAGAAGCAATAACCTGTTCTTGGTATTTTTCTAGGGTTACTCGATCCGTGATCAGTTGCCCTAATTCCTGTGTATCGTCGTTCACGATGTTCTCCGACATGTCCGATTCAGTTGGTTGGTTTTCTATGTGTGGTCGATTGGACGGGTCTTGCCTAGTATCTTCATTAGACGGCATATTTTATTCTCACTGAATAAAGAGGAGAGCTTTACGCCCTCCTCAATAAAGACTTAGAAGTTCTTAGGATCACGCTCAGCTCGGACGCTATCGTCTTTTACTTTGTGTTGAGCCAAGATCGTATTCAGTACGAATAGACGTGGACCTACCATTCGTGCCAGGGTAGTAATCATCGAGACGTAGTTAGGGAGATCAAACGGTTTAATCAGTTTGTCAATAACTTCTTGCTGGAATCCTTGGAAACCTTGTTCGTCGAAGTTCTCACCACCTTTAACAGCGCTACGGAATTCACCAACACCTTTAGTAAGATCACGGTTAGCTTTACGGAGTACATCCATGGCATCAGAAGAACCCAGTACATCCAGATACTTCTTCAGATCTTCACCAGATTTACGAAGTTCGTTAACAGACATCAAACGAATATCTACACTGTCTGGATAGTCACGGCTATCGTCAAGTTCAATCTTGGTAGTAATACCGTTACGTACGTATTTGTGACCACCAGGTAGATCGTGAGTCTTATCACCTTGTTCAAGAGTCTTGAAAATACGTTCAACATTACTGTAGGTCTCGTCATCAAGGCCACCTGCTTTAACAGCGGCTACCAATGGACCAACACCAACGCCAAGTACACGTTTTGCCGTCTGCAACAGATCGGTTACAGTGCCTTGTTCTTCCTTACTGATTTTAGTACCAACGAACTCTGTACCAATAAACATCTTAGCATCTGTTTTCTCAAGAGTGAACTGAGTAGAATCAGATTGAACAATGTTACCTTTACATTTAGTGATAAAGGCTTCAGTATCGTTTTGGAGTTTACTGATACCAGCAGTGAACTTGGTATACAGATCTTCTGCTTTATCCCAAAGCATCTTGAGGAACTTCAGAATCTTAGCACCAATCTCAGCAGCACGATTAGACAGAGTCTTTTCGTTTACTTCGGCGTCTTCAAGAGCAGCACGTGGAGAGGTGTCAAAGTTTTCAAGACCAGTTGCGCGTGCACGCAGGGAACAGGTCAAGTCAATGTGTTCAAGTGCAGTGTGAATAATGGCGGCAGCTTGCTTGGATACACGACCTTTGTTTTCACGCAGGAGTTGAGTAAACGCTTCAACAGCTACAGCCGATTCTTGCAGGACTTCGATCTGTTGATAAGTATCGGTGATAACTTGATCTTCAATAACGGTGTCGATTACAGGAGACAGTTCTTGTAGGGTAATGCCTTCAGCTACAGCTTGTGGCAAAGGTGCTGCACCAGGATGTACCAACGGCTGTTGATTCAATACTTCTTCAACTTCCACACTACCGGGAACAAAGTTCTCTTTCGAAATACGAAGATCACGTTGCTTCAGGAACTTCTTCTTACGGGACAGTTTACCCAGATGGGTTTCCGCCAGAGTAATTGTTTCCTGAATGGATTCAGCAGATACAGTAAATGCACCACGTACACCAGCTTTAGCCCGAACACGACCAATCGATTTAGTCAGAGCTTCAGTATCACGTTTGGAATAACCAATCAGTTCAGAACGTTTAATGAATGGAACGAAAGCTTCAAGAGATTCTTTCTCTTTTGCAGTTACCTTTTCATCGGTCTCAACAGTCTTAACATCATCATGTGCCAGTTCTGGTTCGTCTTTAACAGGAGTCTCGGTTTCAGTCTCTGTCTCAGTTTCCGATTCGGTAGTTTCTTTTGCAGCGGGGACAGCAGGTGCTTTATCGCGTGGAGTCTCAGCATTGGATTCTACGACGGTAGTCATTTCCGACTTGCTGGTTTCTTCTTCCTTTTCTTCAGGAATAACTTTAGGCTCACCTTGCTTGGTGATATCGGCAGCACCATCTTCGCCACCCTTACGACCGACCATAGCTGCAATGTCAGCAGCGTTAGGTGTATCTTTAACACCGTCATTGACGGGTTCATGAGCATCAGCAAAATCTTCTTGACTGAGCTTAATAAATTTTTGCAGGTTCTTGATATCCATGGATAGATCTCTTTGTATATGTAAGTACTTATGACATAGCATAATGGGAACCCAGCAGGTTCCCGATTATGACGTTATACCTTTGTCTTCTCAACTATTTCTTGAGTAGGTTTCTTCAACGGGGCTTCATACGCTTTCAATTCTAGATCGGCAACGTAGCCCAGGGCACCAATCAATCGTAGTTGTGCTGCTAAACCATTGTTATAGTCAGTCACAAGTCTCGTCATGGAATTCATAATCAAGACCAAGTCTTTAACAATATCGGAAACAACTGGACGACCTTCGTCCATCGGCTCTTCACCAACTTTCTTACTAACCTGTTGACGCATACCACGCACTTTGTTACGGAGTCGCTCTGCATCTGTTTCCATTTTACGGAGTTCAGCAGAAATCTTCTTATCGTAACCTTGACGATTGTTAATACGTTTAGCAGTGCCAAGTAAATAATTAAGACGTTGTTTAATCGACTGGGGATTACCCACTTCAATCTTATTGTCTTCTTCATTGAGGGGCTTCAATTCTGGAACAGTGTAATATTTAAGGCGTAGTCTTCGAATGGTGTTAACCATGAAGCTCCAGTCTTTAATAGTTTCTGTCTTAGCCTCAGTAGGACCAGAATAATAAATAGCTTTGTTACCTTGAGCAATAACTGATCGAACCAGATTAGAGGAAACTCTAAAACGTTCGTCCTCTTCAACTGGAGTGAAATCATGCATCCACTTAGAAGCTTCAAACTTCTCGAACTTCATGATCGTATCGTCAGTCCATTTCTTATCGACCTCGACATTAAGAATAACTTTGTCAACATCTTTCATGTAGTTGATAAGTACTTTGTCGTAGAAGTCAAAAAGGTTTTGGGTTTGTTTGAGCAGCGGTTGAATATCGCGTGGTTCAAACTTTCCATCAATGCCGTATTTCTTATTCTTGTTTAGAGTTGCGGTTTCTTTGTATGGTTCGGACTGAAGCTTTCCAGACATTTCATACATCATCTCCAAACGCTCTACAGCGCGTTCTGAGCCACTCTGAATAATCTTGGCATAACTGAATAGGTCAGACTGATAACGTCTGAGGTTGAGCTTTGTACGATCCCACACAAGCTGTGCTGACTTGTTAATGTCTTCGTTAGAAATGATTTCTTTAAGATCATACTTTTCCAGGGCATAAGAGAACATCTCGTTGCTTGGATTAGTTTCTAAGAAGCAGGCCAGGTTGTACAGCGAATCCATCTCTAAACCTAAAGCATCTAACCTGGTCTCATAGAGATCCATGTCTTCTAATGTCTTTTCGGTAACGACGGGAAAATCGACGGGTGTAACCCCGTCGACATTCTCTGGTGGGAGTTGGTTGTTCACACTAACCATAGACTCCTCCAGATTAGTTGTTATTGTTTTGTTCTGGCATATTACCGAACAACATGTTCAAAGTATACATCAGATCATCAAAGCCACCTTTGTGAGATAGCCATTTTGCAAGTACAACGTTTACATCTGTCTCAAGTGCCAACTCGATAAACAACTTGGAGATCTCATTACGAGAATCAACCGAGTTACCCAGTGGTACTTTGTAGGAGAGCAGTGTAGGCCAAGTGTAAATACTCATACGACGACGACCAGTTGCAATGAAACGTACAGTGTCCAGAAGGAACATGTAGTTCTGATCAGTGATCAGTGCGTTGGTGTCTTGACGAATGAACCAGTTAAAGTTACCAGCAAACAGGAGTTGTGCCAGATCAATTACTTTCTTACGGAATGGCCAAGTGACAGCTTGTTTTGGTTCGTTGGTGAAGATCAGATACAGTTCATGTACACGAGGATCACCGTGACGCATGGTGAAACGCTGTGCGGCTTTTGCTTGACCGCCAGAGTAATCACCATTAAAAGGTTTTACTACGTTAGTAGCTGGCATGGTGCACCTCGATTAAAGACCGGCTTTCTCTTGGATCTTCGCCATTTCGAATTCGTATTCAGAGATACGCTTTTCGTATTGACCGATCTGTTTCTGAATCATTGGGTTAGTACCCGCGCCACTTTGAATGTCACGCAGTTCTTGCAGACGCAGTTGCAGACCGTAGTACTCTTCCTGAGCAGTCTTGTAACGTTCAACTTGGAGTTCAGCTACCAGCTTACCGAGAAGCATCAGTGGGTTCATCCGTGGGGAGAAACCATTCATGTCCAGTGGGTCAGTCTTTTGCGAACCGAGTGACTGTTGAGCAACTTGGAAAGTAGCTTCTTCAACCTGAGCGTTAGAAGCAGAGTTCAGACGAGCTTTGAACTGAGCAGGTGGTTGGGACATTGCAACGTAGAGACCAGCGAACTGATCCATGTTAACATCGATCCATTCCGATTCAGCAGAAGTCCATTTAGCTGGAGTAGCTTTACCCGCTTGGCTTGATTCAGCAGCAACCAGGAACAGCATGTATTTACGAGCATAGCGAATGTAGAAGGCCAGTGCTTCGATGAACTGCAATACAGTAGCCTTATCAAACGACAGGTTAGTATTGGTAAACGATACACTGAAGATCTGACGGATATCTTTACGGATAACTTCAAAGCAGCTACGTACGTTGATCAGGGTATTCAGGATCAGTTCCAGAGAAGTCCCTTGATAGTTAACGTACCGACGCATTACGAGGTCCATACGCTTAGCCAAGTTAGACTTGGTTGGTACGCCTTTAAAAGCTTCGGCCATATCTGCAACGATTGGTCCAACGGTATCGTCATACTCAAGTGCGAGTTGGTCAAGGATCTTAATAACATCCCGACGTTCCATAACGCTTGGCAGGGATTGTACGAAAGAGAGAATATTCATTTGGTTACCTTAGATGTTGGTGGACATTTGTTTGCTGAACATCTTAAAGAGTTCAGTGATGTCAGAACCTTTGTTCTTCTCGGCAGCTTTGATATCATCAAGGCGATAGCTAGAAGTAAGATCCACACCACGGTGATAGATAGTTACACGACCCCAACGTTCATCAACAACCAGAAGCATCAACAGGTACGAGTTATCAAAGATCTTCTCACGAACAGCCATGTCGTCCATGCGGCTATAAAGCTGAGCGGCGGTGGTCTTCAGAGTGTTAGAAGAAATGATTGCAACGTTAGAAGCGTCAGCCAAAGATACACGACCCGAGGTAACAGCTTTCGATACGTTGTTACGACGACGATCGGTGATTTCTTTATAAACACCCGAACGGTCAGTCATCAAAGCTTTCATGTGTGCGTCGATCATATCTTGACCAAGCACGAAGTCACGCCAGAATTGCAGTTGACCAGTCTTAACCAAGAAGAACCGGTGAGACCAACTATCGCGTCCGCCTGCAACAAAGATATGAGTCAAAGCTTCGGACGGTACTACCGCTGGTACCAGACGGATCAGTACAGGAAGTTTAGATTCAGTACCTTTACCATCGTTAATCGATACGTTCAACAGTTTACCAATAGCAAGGTTTTCTACTTCGTAGATCTTGCCAGTATCAGAGGCTGACAATGCTTTGTGAGTCTTAGTGACTTCTTCAGCTGCTGCTGCTTCCATGCCGTACGTAAATGCTTCGAGACTATACTCAGCGATAATACGACGGTCAATCTTTTGTTCAAATGCTTCTAGGGAAGGAAGACCTTCAGAATACTGTTCTTTAGAGAATACGGTACCTGCAATGTCACCACCAATAGAACGCATCGGGTTCAGAGAATCGAATACCTTCAGGGTATCAATCTTGCCTACGCCCAGTACCATGTTAACAGCTTGCAAGTAGTAAGCTGCAAATTGACTGGTTGCCAATTTCATCAGGTCGGCCATGTAAGGCTGGTCTGCCAAAACGTTATCGATAATGGCGATTGGTTCTACACGACATGGTCTAGCCAAGTCAGCAAGAGAACTAATGGACATGCTACTTTTAGCAGCATTCAATACAGTGGACATAAGTCCTTTTACAACACTGCCACCGGTAGCGGCGGCGGAACTAATTGGTAATGACATGTTCTCTTCCTTCAATTCAATTATAAAGAGAGTTTAAAAAATGGCTTTGAGTGACTTCATTGATCAGATTGTTCAGAACACGGGTTTGTCCCCACGAGATCGTTCTATTGACGATTCCTTCAGAGGTCTGAATATTACTGGTCGTAACAACGCGATTTCCCTTAATACAGAAAACCATGGTTACACCTTTTTCACCAAACCGCTAATGAATCTGTCCGAGAGTAATTGCATGGTGGATCGGCGCTTATCTCAGATATTGAACCCCAATGTGGATTCTGTTGAACGTAAGGTAAGAGCTTATCTTGATCCACGTCAACATCAGGCACAAGGGCAAGCATGGTGTCCGGGTGTGGATGTATTCAACCCATTCATTCCGTTGCTCAGTAACAACCTAATCAGTTTAACTGGTTGGGAAGATTTTACGCTCAATTTGTCAACTACAACTCCTGGAGTTTATCGTGACGCAATGTCATATGTAGATGATGTTCCGTATCAATTTAACACCTACGATTTGCAGATGACTACGCGAAACATTGCTGGCGATCCTATATCATGGTTGTTCTTCATTTGGCTCACATATATGGGTCTAAATAATGAGGGGCGAATCATGGCTTATCCGGATCTTGTAATGCTCCGTGAATTCGATGCTAACACCCGTGTATACCGTCTCATTATGGATTCAACCAAAACATACGTAACCCGTATTGCAGCTTGCGGTGCATCTATCCCGATGAACACCCCAACTGGACAGATCCTTAACTTTACAGGTGATGGTTCTGAGACACCTTACCAAACCGCAGCAGATCAATTGAACTTCTCCCTTCGTTGCATGGGGATAACAATTTACGACTTTATCTTAATTTATGAGTTTAATGATCTTGTCGAAACATTCAACCCAGCCATGCGTCCAGACGCACGTGACACCGCTATGGTTAAGCTTAAACAGAATGAGAAGAACTACTTCAACTTCTATGCTTACCCATGGATTAACGTCGCTCGTAACATGGAACTTGAGTGGTATGTTTGGAAGCACATTTATGAACAATACGCACCTGGTAACATTACACAAGGTTACCGCTCTGAATAACAAAGGAAATTACAATGACCAGTTTGTTTAAAGATAACTTATATCGGGCACGTCGTAACCCCGCGACCATGCAGGCTACTGTACTCACAGAGCTTGATCGTCAAGTTAACCCAGATCCAAATAACCCTACCTACGATATTCCTGATGGTACCTTACCTTTTGTTTTCTGTATGGAAACTGGTACCCTTCAAACCACCATGGCTATCAATGAGACGGAAGGCTTAATGCGTCGTCTCTACCCACGACTGGCTATGAACTTTGATGAACTGTATTTGCACATGTCGGATGATGACTATATTGGTCGCTTCAGTCTTCCTGCTCAAACAGACATGACTCTTATGCTTGACTACGATGAGATCATTGCGAAGGCTTTGCCATTTGGTGATCAAGGATTGCGTCGTCTTACTATTCCCCGGTTGACAGCATTCAAGGTAGATGATCTTATCTTCACCATGCAGTACCCAATCAACCTGACCGTACAGCGTCATGGTGGTATTCTTGCTGAATACATTCTTGATCATGTTTCTCCTGTATCTGTTCTAACGACTAACGTTGTTAAATGGAACATTGCATGGGTTGCAACTAACGATGGTTCTGGTCGTAAGATCAAACTGATGAACATGACCATCCCTGTACAGCAATTCAAGATTGAATCACACACCGATACCCTGAACCCATCTAGCCTCTTCCAGAAGAGTTATACGTTCACTGATAAGTTCTTCTATGCTCGTGCTTACATCTCCACCGATAGTGAAGAGACTTGGACAGAACTTAAAACAACTCACTCTGATCTTACTTACGATCCAATGAAACTCACGGTCGTATTTAAAGTAACAGGGAATGGTCAGATTGAAGCAATGATTCCATCGATCTATGTTACTCAGGGAATGGTAACGGGTGAGATTCGAATTGATGTGTACACCACTAAGGGACAGATTGACCGAGACCTGGCTAAATACACCATGCCTGATTTCTCTGTTAGCTTTAATGATCTTGACGATAACAAGACTTACGTTGCCCCGATGAAACACCTTAGCCTCTGTGCCCCTGTTTCACGTAACCGGGTTAATGGTGGTTCCGATCCAGTTCAGTTCATGACACTTCGTGATCAAGTAATCGATAACACTTTGGGTGCAGCTAAGATCCCTATCACAAACGTACAGTTGACTTCCAACTTGAAGATGCGTGGTTATGATCTCGTTACAAACATCGATGATATCTCTAACTTGCAATACCTCGCTAGCCGTCGTCTAAGCCCTCCTCAGGGTCTTGACGTTGTATCTGGTGCTGGTGTGACCATGTCGGTACTAACGGTTAACATGGAGACTCTCTCGGGCTCTGCTCACGTATCCGATAACGGTGACCGTGTCACCATTAAGCCAAGTATGCTCTATCGTTTCAATAACGGTAAAGTAAACATCATGGCCGATGCTGAGATTACTCGTATTCAGTCTATGGCTGCTGAGGGTCGTGCACGGGATGTCAATAGCAACCGTTACGTTTACTCTCCTTTCCACAACGTACTTGATGCTTCTCAAGATAACTTTGATATGCGTCCTTACTACTTGGATAACCCTGTCATTGAACAGAAGATCTTTGTTGGTGAGAACGATACCGCTAACCTTCAAGCAGCTGTTGATACCTACTCCATTTCTCGTCGTGATGATGGCTATGCTGTACGTGTTAAACTGATTACAGGTAGCGAGTTCAAGAAACTTGGTGATGATCAGATTGTCCTACAGATTGGTTATCAACCTAAAGGCGAGAACCGTTGGGCATCTGTGAATGGTACCTTTGTAGGTATGGAAGATGATGAACGGGTTTACGAGTTCTTGATCAATACTAACTACGACATCAATGCCGAGAATGAAATCCGTACAACCAACATGACGATGTTTTCCCAACTGCAAGATAACTTCTTTGCAGAATTGGAATGTAATCTTGATGTGACTATCTGTGTTGTTAACAGTATCACTCCTGGCTATCAGCCGAACGAACTCGATGACATGGTGCAAGACCATCTGTTACCACAACTGTTCATGGTTGTAACACGTGAACGTTTGCAGACCATCTTGGGTTATGACATGACTAAGATCTGGAGACGTAGTCGCCCTGTACTTGGTTCTGAGTCGTATAAGAAGTATGAGTTTGATGTACCGGCTTATTACGAAGCAAACGTATACGCTGTGGATGCACAAGGTAACAACATCCTTATTCCTGATGGTCAAGGTGGGTATACTTTTGAACTTGAACACAAAGCAGGTGATCCTGTTCTTGATGCCCAGGGTAATCCAGTAATGCGACATGTTAAAGGTGACCCGGTAATCGATGCTCAGGGGAAACCTGTATTGATTGCACCACGTAAACTGCTACGTGAAATCACTTTGTTCATGGTTGACGGCTTGTTTTACTTTGCTAACGAACGTGATGCCAAGTCTTACGCTCAAGAGATCCCAATGGAACTCGTTGGTTGGATTCAAACAGATATCGATCTGCTTAATTCGCAATTGTTGGAAGAAGCTAAGCTTTACCTGTATCCTACAACGACCTATGGTGATACTGTAGCAACGGTACGTGAAGGTCAGCAGATTACCATCCCTGTAGATCAATCGTTTACACTGAGCTTCTACCTGAGCCAAGCAGCTTACATTAACCCAACCATTCGACCAAGCTTGATTCAGAATGCTAAGGTAACTGTAAACGAAATGATTCAACGTAGTACGATTAGTATGTCCGATATCACAGCACAACTCCAGGAGACTTCTGGTACTGAGGTACTGGCTCTGCAAGTTGGTGGTCTTGGTGGTGATGAGAACTTTACCATCCTTACAGTTGAAGATGACGCCGTACGCCTGAGTATTCGTAAGAAGCTTGTTGTATTGCCGAACAATGAACTGACCGTTGAAGATGATGTAACGTTTGACTTTAAACGACACATCACTAATTAACAGCATAAAGCCTTCCCCTAGGGGAAGGCGATTATGTCGTGTTTACATGATACCGAGTTTATCGATCATGCTATCCCACGCTTTAGCAATCTTATCGAAAGCTGCACGTTGGAGGTCAGACAGTACATTAGCAGTAAAGTCTTCACGGGTATATTCAAAGCAACGGATGTAGTAGTTAAGATACGATGCAGTTACTTTGAAGTAGCAGTTGTTCAACTTGGAGATAGTTTGAATAACGCGTTCCAAAGCTTTGATGCCAAGTGTCAAGTCTTTTACTGCCGCAGCAATACGATCGACTTCAGCTTGTTGCAGGTTAACCTTATCGAAGCGTTTGATTCGACGCAGGTCACTTACAGCGCCTTTCAACAGATTGTTAAAGGGTTCGATGTAATAAACTTTACGTTGAATAACATACTTCGGATTGTACATATCCAGGTTAGGTAGTTCTTTGGAGAAGTAATCGTTATCGCTAGATTCAACAGCGAAGTCTTCGATTTCTTTAACAGCGTCTTCTACGATACTACCAATGAACGTGGCGTTTGCATTAGCGAAGTTACCACCTTCAAGAATGGTCAGGAGGTCTTCAGTTACAGTAGCGAAGATCTTACCATAGGTAAGAACAGATTTAAGATAACGGTCGAACTCTGTGTTCAATGGACCAGGACCAAAGCCCATCAAAGTCAATCGACATTTAGGAAGTTTAGGGTCAGCCAATACAGCATCTTGAATCTCATCGTAAGCCAACTTCAGTTTACGATCGGAATTGATATTGAGGTTACGCATGTTACTAAGGTGAAGCTTAGCATTGGTAAGCTCATCGTTCATATTGCGTGTACGCAAGTTAATAACGATTTCGGAATCTTTAACGTTCTTAACCCACTTGACAACATCCATACAGAAGTCAACAAGTTTAAGGAACCATTCCTTAATGATCCGACCAAACTCAACAAGGATAGCTTCTTGTGAGACAGTCTGGTTCAGTGGAGAACGAGTTGGCGTAAACAGACCTTCATAGTTCTCAAGTGCAACACGAGTATTGCCACCAAGAACAGAGATCTCAGTCATACGCGATTGAATAGCACGAAGGGCTTGAACGTCGTAAGCACTAACACCTTCTTGGGAGACGGTGTGGTAGAGGTCAGTGAGTTGTTCAATACACTCAACGGCAATAGTCAGTTGTTGATCTTTAAGTACGTCACGGACAGTAGCGTTAACTGGACCCGCGTCAACATCGTCACGTTGTGCTTCGAGTTCTTGCAGAGCGGTATCAAGACTCTGGGTTTTATCATCTAGAATTTCTTCATCGGACAGCATATTTATTTACCTTGTTGATTTTCTTCGTAGAGCTTTGTACGTAGAACATACATTTCGCTCTCCATGATCTTGTTAATAACTTTCTTTCGGGCAACGCCCTTCCCACGTTGTTCCTCGAACAGATTACAGTTAGCAACCATGGCGTCACCAAGGAAGCGCTGTCCTGATTTCAGCATAACGAGGCAGATCACAACCGAGAGTTCTTTATCGATATGGTATTTCTCCACATCGATAAGAGACTCAGCGTAAGCTTTAGTGACACGTGGATGACGCAGCTTCGCGTCAGCTCCACGCTCCATTTTAAACCTCGTTAGCGGACTGCACCAAGATGGATTGAATCCCACCTTGCAACCGCATGAATTCAGTACTAGAGGTCAGGGCATTTGCCAATGTGGTTTCAGCAGGAGTTTGATGTACATCGGCAGCTTGACTACGCATAGCCATAGCAATGATCGATGGATCAGTAACGCCTGTGATAAGTTCACAACGAATGAACATGGCTTTACGATACAACTCAAGGGCAAGCTTGGTATCAAGTGCGATGTTCTCATTCACTTGACCAGCTACTTTACGAAGCAAAGGAATATGTTCTTCAACGTTTTCGATTTGATTCTTAGTGATGTCAACAGGGACATGGAAGGCTACTGCGTTAGCAACCATAAGTGCGCGGACAGCACGTTCGTTAGCGGTGTCCGATTTTACTTCTTTCAAAAGACGGGAGATTTCATAACCAAGACGCATGGTGTAGTTCCTTACAGGTTTTGTAGTTTAAAGGCGTTTACGAAAAGATCGTTGTTTAACAGAGACTCGAGTTTAATCTCGTTCTCAATTTGTTGTTCCATCTTACGGATAGACGGACGGAAGAATGTAATTGCTTCATCGAACAGACCACGATCACCGGTATAAGCTTTAGACAGTTTATCGATGGCATCAATGTCGCTCACAAGATTAGCGGTATCAGTACTACCTTGCAGGACTTTAAGCTGTTGAATGAGATCACGTCGGATCTTCATCAACCGTTCAAATGGTTTGTCATAAGTCGTAGCACGGTTAGCATTCTCAAGAGGATCGTGCATCATGATTACAAAGGCAACAATAGGGGCAGCCCCAAGCATGAAGATAGCTGTAAGCGTATCAGCAAACCAAGTACTATTACCACGGCCAGTAGAACCAGGATAATATTTATCCATCTGTGTTAAGGCCACAGCGAGCGGCCTTGCATAACCCATACGACTAACGTACTGGTCAGCAGATTGTTCATCACGTAACTTAGAAGATAACCCACCATCAAAAAGATGTCCACGGATATTCTTTTTGTATACGCTCATGATTGCCCGACGAACATTATCATCGGATGGATTGTTAGCAAACTCGTCACGTTGATCTTCAGGGATATTTTTAAGTAAGTACTGATGTGAAAGAACTTCAAACTTATACTTATTTTGTTTCTTACCCTGAACAATCTCAATACCATCGGACAAGAAGTAGTTTAGATAAACGTACTCACCAATGGTTGCAACAGAGTTGAAAGCGTGTCCAATCTCGTGGAGTATCACAGCTGTTAGGGATGAGACTGGATCTTTAAAGTACCCTGCAAGATAGGCCCATGAGATCATGATCCCGAATGCTGCAATGTCAGCAAAGGTCCCTGTGATCTTACCGGCTTTAAGATCAACATTACCTGTTAGCATCATCTCAACGGTTTCGTTAATCTTACGTGGTTTATCAGTGAACTTAGTACCTGAATGACCATGCAACCACATTGAACTAGATATGGCTGCCATATGTGACAGACCATTATCAACAACGGTGATTGCGATATTTAAACCAGTCTTTAGTTTAACCAACTTATACATTCGATTAATAAAAGCATTGATTGCTTTCGTATCGTACTTTGAATAAGTCTGATTCTTTCGTAATTCTTCGAGTTCAGCTTCTATGAGCTTACCCAAGTCATTCGTTGTCCCAATAGCAATAACTTCGAGACTGGGAACAGGTTTATAAAACATGGGTATCCCCTAGTTAATTTATTTAATCATAAACATTGAGCATGTAAGGTAATACTCTGCATCCGTATGTTAGGTGATACAACTAATCAAGGGGTTTATTTTAATGGCTACTAAAGACTATACCGCAGCTGACATTGTAGGTATTGAACCAAAACACATTACCTACGTAACCGACCAGACCGGTAAACGACATGACCTTCATGTTGTAAAAGAAATTGTACACCTTAAGGATAAACGTCAAGTAACACGCCTACGTTTGGAAGAAGACTATATTCGTTATTATTACATTACCCACAAAGGTCAAGCTAATCATAACGAGAAGAAAGACTATGAGTACATGCGCAACCTGAAGAAGTATTCCACTACTCAGATTGATATGGCTCACTCGATTCAGAAAGCGTTGAAGAGTTACACAACCCCAGATGGTACCAAGCTGGAATACAACCCACGTCCACGCTTGAAGCAATTGGCACGTATGCCTTACCTCTATGGTTCTGATGTTAACTCTACCTGCTGCTTGAAGAACGAATACCGTGAACAATGGCCAGGACTCAACAGTCGTAACACTGTAGCTGGCGGCGACATCGAAACAAACGTTTATGAAGATGGCAAGGATGGCGAGATCATCTGTATGTCCGTTACTCATAAAGAGAACGTTTACCTTGCGTATTTGAAACGCTGGGTAAGTGACATCAAAGATCCTGTTGGTGAAACGAAAGAAGCAATGAACAAACTCCCAGAGTTGGTTACATTGATGAAAGCGCGTAACCTTAACATTGAAGTTGAGGTATTGGATACACCTGCACAGATCGTTATCAACTGCATCAACAAACTTCACAAATGGCAACCAGACTTCTTTGCTTTCTGGAACATGAACTTCGACATGTCTCGAATGCTGAAAGCGTTGGAAGATCATGGTGTTGATCCTAAGGATGTATTTAGCGATCCTTCTATTCCTCGTAACTACAAGTACTTCCATTACAAGGAAGATGAGGCGATGTCTGTAACGGCATCGGGTGTAACTAAATCTAAAGGTCCAGAAGACCAATGGCATTGGGTTACAGCTCCAGCTGGTTTCCAGTGTATCGATAGTCTGTCGACTTATCGAGTTACACGACTGGCTAAAGGTAAAGAACCAAGTTATGCCTTGGATTACATTCTTAAGAAAGAACTCTCGGTTGATGATGAAGAGGACATTGGTTCTCTGGAAGACCTTGAGAAGTTCATGAAGGCGTGCAAGAAGAAGATCGATGAACGGAGTGGCTCACACCCTTATTGGTCTGTATCGAACCCTGAGGACGATATAGTAACCATTACAAAGGTTCCAGGTGAGAATGAAGGTGATCCAGAGACAGAACACGTTGACCGTGAACCAACATGGAAGACTGTAACCCATCTTGAGTTTGGTAATACCGTTCATGCGGGCTGGAAAGCTAAACTTGTACTGAACTTTGGTAAGCTTAAATTCCCTGAGACTGACCATCTCACAGGGATCGAATGGCACATTGAGATGCAGAAGAAGCATAAGATCCTTTATGGCCTTTACAACATCATCGACAGCATTCGACTGGAACAACTGGATGAAAGAACGAATGACTTGGCTCGTTCGATTACACTCTACTCTAAGAACAGTGACTACAAGAACTTTAACAGTAACCCTAAGCGTCTCTGTGACGACATGCACTTCTGGTACTTGAGTCAAGAAGATCAATGCGTTATTGGTTCTAGTTCCGATCAAATGATTCATGAACTTGATCAGTATGTAGTTGGTCATGATGGGTGGATTGTAACACTCCCTTCTTACATGGCAGGACCTAACGGGATTAAGTGTGTTAAAGAGTTCCCTGATTACAGGTCGCTTATTTGGACACACGTAGCCGACTTGGACATTGTATCAACATATCCAAACGTTAGTCAGATTCTAAACATTGCCCGTGAGACAGTTGTGATGGAGTTCTCTGCACTGTGGGGTATCTCTGAGCATCACAGACGTGAAGTTGGTGTTAACCTTACTGGTTGCCGTACTAACGCGCTCGAGATCGCACAGAAGATCTTTAAGGCTCCTAAGCTCGATACTTTGTTGGCAAGTTACTTGAAGAAGAAGGAAACTTCTCCGGTAGTAAAAGAAACCCCAAAGTAGTATACCACTGGCGTCGTTATGATGCTTACGAATGTTCATCTCAGGGAGACAAGCGTTTCTCTGCGATGTTCGCTCGTATGCCCGATGGTCGAACAGTGGAAGCTCATTACCAATGTGACGTTAAAGGTCATGCTCCTGGATCAACCGATTGGAGACTAGGGAAAGGTAAGCCACCTTTAGATAAGTCTAAAGATCTATGGAAAGAGTATAAAGAACTTTGGAGAGTATGGGCAGTTAATAACCCAGACTTGATGCGCGTTCTTGCAGAAGAATCTAAATGGTTCGATTGCACTCTTTCAGATAAGTTTGCTAACTCCGATATATCTCAAGCTCGTGCTCTGTGCGAGTTGTTGAATGAAGGGTATTGACAACATAATCGCCTTCCCCTAGGGGAAGGCTTTATGCCGTTAAGGCTTAGTAACCGAAACAAGTTCAAGTACGGGATAGAACGAACAGAAGGTAGATGTTGCAATAGGTTGCATTGTCTTCCTAAGCCAATCGCTATTATCATTAAACATAACAGCTTGTGCATTGTTTGCGGTTAATTCAACGCCGAATGGATATTGTTGCGTGCTACCAAGAGTTGCCCACGGGGTTCTTGGTGCAGGGGTTAGATTTCCTGGATTGGTCGTTACTCCAGTCAAACGATAACGTATCGCCCAGTATTCACTGTCTGCCATGATAGTATTATCGAAAGATGCGGCTGACGCTGGTAGAACATTACCACCATAACCTTGAATTGCACGAACCTTGAACAGGTTAGTATTGCCATCCGGGGTTACTTTTGTAATTGGGGTATACTGGTTAACACCAACGCCACCTGGTTGGTACTTACCATTATCATCGGTACCATATTGCATACCCGCCTTATAGATATCAGTCCACAATATCTTCTCACGAGTACATGAGACAGGCATGAACAACACCTTACCTTTATAGTAAGCCTTGATCCATTTGTTTGAGGCACTTCTGTTTACTACTGTACCGGTAAGCGGTGTTTTGGCAACCGCATCAATATCTTCGAAGCTGAACAGATCTGATTGCTCAACAAGACCAAAGTAACCGGTATCGTTACTCTTATCGTAATTTAACAACGTAGTTGGACCTGGACCACTATTTGGAATAATTGGCCAAGGTGTTGCAGGTACATGTTCTAACACTGGGCGCCATACACCCTGATTGAGTGTTGTCTTCCAAGCTTGTTGCCGTCCATTTGGTGTTGTAGAGGTCCCGTAGGAAACCCAGTACTGTGGTTGCCCTGTCCAGCACGTAGGCGTAATGTAGTAACCATTTGCGCCGGTATCGAGTTCAGCCCATGGACCAAAGTGTACGCGCTCAAGAAGTAATGAAACCTCGGAGTTAATAACGGTTGGACTTGTTGCCGGCCACCCTGTGTTAGATGCGAGTGTGGTTGCTTTAAGCGTTCTGACAATAAACTCATCGTCACCTTTGAAGGCTTTCTTGAGCTGATTCGTTGGTGTATTCGGGGTAGACGAATCTCCCCATTGTTCTATACCGTTATCATCGGTGCCGAAAACCATACCGGCGTTGTAAACATCGTTGTAGTTCAAACCTGTCCTGAATTGAGTACGACCAACAAATAGAACTTTACCTTTATAGTAAAACTTCAACCATGTGTCAGTATTGGCACCAGCAAATACAGTACCTTTAGTAAGCGGTCCAAGTGCGGCCACTTCGGTTGGAGTAAGTAACTGTGCGCCAGAGGTTATACCAAAGTAACCAGTATCGGTATCCTTATCGTAAGCAATTAAAGACTTAGGACCAGGGCCATTATCTGGAATTTCCGGAAAAGGCTCAAGTGGTTTAAAGTTTCTTAATAATAATTCAAACATGTTAATAAACCTTGCAAGGTTGTTTATATACATAAGATCCGGCATAAAGCCTCTCCCACGGGAGAGGCGTCTATGTTTTAAATTGGATAACTACCTTCAATATAAACGAACACCGAATTGTCAATTGTTCTTGGCGTGCACTTATTTACAGTAATGTCGAAAACTTTACAAACAGATCGGACCCTATCAATTGCCCAAACCGGTAACCCATTAACACTATAGTTAATAGTATTTGGGGTCGGCAATGGCTCTTTAAATTCTACAGCAAACCTAAATTTCACAAGCCCTTCATGAAGCTCTGTATAAAGTCCAGTGTTACGGTGTTGATCATTATAAAGTCCCGTAGTCGGAATAACAAGATCCTGATAATCGTCAAGACCACCAACACTATAAGAGGTTGCTATACTTACAATATTGGCACAAAGTGTTCTAACCCTATTATAAGAAAAAGCTTCTCCTGAGAATTTAACGGTCGTTAAATTCGATTCAGGTAAAAGTTGATTTACAACCTCGGCTGATGTGCATATTTCACCATAAGTAAACATGTTCTCTACTACATCTATTGGAACTAGATGTGAAACTGCCAATGGTGGTAAATCAACCACTTGATTATCTGATATGAATGTGTATTTCTCAAGTATTAGACGAGATGTTGGCATTTATTTTATCCAAATATTTTAAGTGACTAAAGCCTCTCCCGAAGGAGAGGCGTCTATGTTGTTAATCAGTTACGGCCAAGATAACCAAGGATCAGGTTCTGTTGGTTCGATGGCAGATACTTGATCAATTCAGGTACGTCAGTTTGTGCCAGAATACCTTCATCACCATCAATGAAAGCAAAGAACAGGGTAAACAGACGACGGTGAATCTCTTGTGCACGACCGGTGGTTGGGATACCTTCAGCAAAGCGGAATGCGTTGGTATCGGAGAACACGCCACGTGGATTATGAATGCGCTCTTCTACGATCTTAGTAAAGAGAATATCCAAACCAGATTTAACACCAGCTGGATCTTGTTCTTTAAGGATAGACAGAACAGCGTTGTGCAGTTCACGTTGAGCTTCTTCGCCTTTCTTTGGTGGTACAACACGGTTAGGGCGAACAGCGTCACAGTAACGCTTCAGGGTTTCTTCAATGTAGGTTTGGCTCATTTCACTAAGTCCTGCGTATTTAATTTTCTGTTCGATTACTTTGACCTCAGCAACTGTAGGTTGTACAGCTTTAGCAGCGGGGATCTCACCAATCAGTTTAACTTGGCCTTTGTTAGGACCGAAGTTGTGTTTGTAGTGTGCAATTACAAGTTCTGGTTCTACGGAATTGATAGGCATACTGAAACGTTCATGGAGTGCAACAGCAAGACCATTAGTAGTAACCAAGCCTTCAGCTTTAATCTCACCCAAAGCCCAAGCTTCGAGTTCTTGAGTAGTCCAGCTACCTTCACGACGCAGACGACGAGTAACGTCATTTACATAAGCGCCAGTAGAAGTCTTAGGTGGCTTTACACCATCCTTAAAGTAAGCGGTGCAGTCATCAACCGACCAAGCTTCATGGAGATCAGTAAACAACTGACGGTGGATGCCGATAGCTTGTACCAACTTGCTGTGATAGATATCCATATTGTCAGGGCGAGAGATATAGTGCTCCAGCTCTTCAGCGGTCCACGACTCGATAGGAGTGAACGGATACTCAACGACAGGTTCCTCAGGGATTACATCATCAGCTTCTTCTTGACGTTCAGCTACCTCATTCAAAGGTGCGCCAAGACGCGATTCGAATTCAGCACGGGAGAGGCTACCGTCACCAGACAGATCACCAAAGTCTTCACCTTGAGTATTGTAAGCTTCGTCCTCAACAGACTCTTCGGTAGGATCTACTTCATCGTCATGATCTTGATTCAAGCTAGGGTGATCTTCACCTTCACGTTCATCTTGAGGTTCCTCAGGATCACGGTCATGTTGAAGTTCGATTGCTTGTTCAATCTCTTCATCAGAGATAACACCCGATGGACCAACTGGACCACTTTCACCGATCTGACCAATAGCCTCACCAGCTGCGTTGTAAGCTGTATAGTTTTCTACACGAGCAACTTTAAGGTCACGCGTAGCTATAACAGGATGTTCATTACCGGTTGGGGCAAACGTTGCAGGAGTACTTGAGACCTTACTAAAATCTACTTCATCATCTTCAAACTTATCTTTTGGAGCGTCATCAAACTGTGCGGCAGTTGTATTGATCTGACCACGAAATTGCTGGCGATTGCCACGATTCTTGTTGGACATCTTTTATTTCCTGTGATGTTAATTTGGATAGGGATCTCGAAAGATCCCTTAACTATAAAATAGGGTTACGATAGACGCCTATGCATATCCCATTTAACGGTTGTCAGTGTCGAGCTGTGCATCTTCGACATGAAGATAGATAGGAAGCGACCACCGACACCAGCAGTTGCCGCAGGTACGGCATGAGGGTTTTCTGCAAGTGCATCACCCGCACAAGTAGCGCAGATATTACGACCTGTACCTACCTCACCTTTATTAGGATCACGACCTGTCTTACATGTCATTGGTCCACGCAAGTTAATCTTCTTGCCCATTATCTGATCAAGTACAGCTTCATCGATCTTGATGTTCTGACCTGTCTCAGTAATGTAAGTGTAACCAATAAATCCTTTCCCGTTAAACTTCGTAACAAGGATAGGTGTACCAAGCCATGTACCACAATCTGGTTCAACGATTCGAATAGTACCAACCATTCGATAAATTGTTTTAGTAGATTCACCACCCAGTGCTGTCTGTGCTCCACGGTTATAGGAACCGAAACGCAGGGAGTTGTTCATTACTGGAAGCTTGTTCATATCCAAACCTTCTTCCAAAGATTTGGTGATGAGTTCTACTGTAGTACCATCACTGAACGGGGATTCACCACCGAAGAGATAATGTAGTTTACGGCGGCAACCGGCAAGCTTCTTCTTGGATTTGTAGTAAGCGAAAGATTCATCATCCTTCAAGTATTCGTCATCCATCCGGTCAGCGATAACGTTAAGCTCAGCTACAGCAGCCGGGTCAGTTAGACGATCGGCATTATCCTTAACCCATTTATCCCTTACAGCAAACCATTCATCGTTACCCTGTAGTGAGGCACGGGTGGTCGATGTTACCAATCCATCAGCGTAACCTGGAAGAGCAAGGCAATACTCACAGAACTTAACGTACTGCCAGATATAGAACTTTCCTGGAGTTGGGTGGAATGTGGTTACATCACCGTCTTCACGATCATCCTCTGCGTTTTCAAGAATGATACCGCCAAGCTTAGCAGCAGGGAAGATACCAGTCTGGAATGGGAAGGCAGGACCCACTGTTTCGATGATGCACAGATGGTTAGTAAATACGTTACCGTAAGTTGTAACCAGGTCCGGGCCTTCCATGTAGTTATCGATCTCACCAGCCTTGAGAACAAACTCATCAAGGAAGTGTAATGGTGCACGACCCGGAATGTAGTCTTCGATAAATACTTTCTCATTTGTATTCGGATCGATATAATACATCTCGTCGTTTTCAACAAACGGTAAGTAAGGTACGTGTGACTTCACATTGGATTCGTAAACAACGTTAAACAACATGTTCATCCAGGCACGCTTACGACCAAGACCTTTCTTCAAGCCGAATAGAAAGAACTCTCTTAACTTCATTATTGTTCTCCCATAAGAGTACGGAACTCACTATAAGCTTTTGTCATCATGCCAAGCTCAAGGTTGTTCTCCGTGTATTCATTAATCAATCGACGAATTGTATTCGGTACATTTTCTGTTTCAGTATTAGAGAACCAAACCAGACCAATAATCTCATAGGTTGCATCGATAGGGTTGCGTTGTTCAAGAGATTCAAAACTGATCTCCATCAGCTCATCAAGCTTGCGCCCTACTCGAACACCAGCATTAGTAAGCTCCATCATGAGCGATACTTTATCCGCACCCAGTACAGCAATGATCTTATTCAATTGACGAATACGGTCAACTGGAACTTCAGAAGTTTCAGCTACCCCACGAATAGCGGTGATGTCTGAGATAAGATTCTTGAAGTAATCAAATGACCCTTGACTGATATTAACAATTACAGACAAGGCTTCATCAACACTAATGCGTTCAAACATCGTTACGATATGTGCCAATGTTTCTTCATTGTCATATTCACCTTCGATGATTTTAGAAATGTCATCGGGGAGAATGTACAACGGAATACCAATTAATGCTTTAATAACCGCATGACGTTGAAACGCTGTTGCTTCATCAGTAAGGGTTACTTCATAGGTACCTAGGATGTAATCCATGGCTGTACGAAGAATGTCATTAATACGTTCAACCAACATTGACATGTCGGCATAATCATCAGCAATATAGATGACCGCTGACAGTTCATCTAATGCAAGTTCATAATCCAATGAAAGTAATGTATCAACGATATCCAAGATGATCTCTAATTGTTCTTCAAGGATAAGATGTTCTAATACTTTCCTAATCTCTTCTTTCATGTAATAACCCTATTGTGGGAGTCTGTAAATAACATACGGTTAGGGGAGTTTGTCTTTCTTATATGTGTAAAATAATACGCCCGTCGTTAAAGTTATGTTTAATGACGCATACAACAGGATTAAATAATGCACCATTCGCTTATACCTAACGCACATGAGTGCGCTCATTTACCCCCTCCAACTGCCGAAGACTATAAACGTCTTGACAAAGCTTTGAATACCATCTTTAATAAAGGAAATAATGAAATGACCGAACAAGCCACTACAACAACTGACATCACTCTTGACATGCTGGAAGCCGTTGGTGATACGTCCCAACAAACAGCCAATATTCTCCTGAAGCAAGACGGTTGGTCTATTGTTAAACAGATGCAAAAGGAACTGCTCAAAGGTATTAATGCTACCTCTCTGATTGTACTGCCTGTGCAACACAACATTGCCGAAGTAAAAGAGAAAGTAAGTGATCCAGAAGGTCTGGTTAAAATCATGAATACTCTGCGTAACGATATCGGTGAAGTAATCCGTTCTGCCACTGTATTGGGTGAAGCCCATAAAGATAAGGACGGTGAAGTAACTGACGAAGAACTGCCTACTGTTGACACCATTTCTTTGGGCTACGCTAAACTACAGACCGTACTGGAAACCGCCATCCAACCATTGGTACTGCAAGTTGCAGACATCATTGAAGCTGCTGGTATTACTTCGCTTGAATTGAAATAAGGTAAGTACATGAATACTGATTTTGAAAATGATCAAGACGGTTACAATGCTGAAGGTTGGGGCGAGTCTGAAACAACTCGTTCCGCTGGCCTTGCAGATGTAATTGAAGCAGCACATGCAGAACCCACCGTCGTTGATGACGATGAATACATTGTACCACTTCCAGCTCAGGCCGTCGAACGTGAAATTTATGTACCTGACCAAGCGGCTATTAACTTTCTTAACGAACGAAAGCCTGCTGGTGAAGCTATTTCTGGTGAGGACCCTGTTCTCGCATTCATCCGTGAAAACCCTAATACTGTTGCTGCTGTTCTTAATCGTTGTAATGACATTCTAATGTCGATGCAATCTGGTAAGATGGCTGAGTCTGATCGTGACCAACGTTGGTTGGCTGCTCTCAAATCTGGTCTCTTGCACAGTAGCATTGAAACTACTCCATACAGAGCTTTGGAACGTGAAGGTAGTTACTGGCGTGATGGTATTGAAGTTGGTCAACCACGTCTTGAACGTATTGGTCCACCTAACCAAACTAAGGATAGTAGCCGCAAGATCTCCAAAGAGAACCAACTGGCTTATCTGAAGCACCGTTCTGGTCAGGGCGGTACATATGAAACCTTCTTGCCACGTTCTGGTATTTGGGTACGTCTGCGTCAACCTACTCTTGACGAACTGGTAACACTGCAAACAGAACTGCATGCATTGAAACTTAACCTTGGTGCTGAAACCAAAGGCGCTAGTTATTCTCATGCTGACTTCTTGATGCTCGATCTTATCACCGAACTGGCACTGCAATGTGTTATCGGTAGTAACAAATCCTTTACAACTTCTTCGGACCTTGAACATGAAATCACACTTTTTGATGAGTCTATTCTCCACCATGGCCTGGCAGCCACACTTTTCCCTGCTGGCTTTAACTACAGCAACCCATGCGTTGCCGACCCTGATGTCTGCTCTGATGTAACCACGTTTAAAATGAACATGTCGAATATCGTTTACTACGATCATTCTGTGTTCAGTGCTGAACAACGTAAGTTTATCGCTAAACGTTTTGCACCTGCAACTGACGATGACTTCCGTGCTTATCGTGAAGCGTTCGCTATTGGTAACGCTAAAGTTATCTGGTTGGACAATATCGGTATTAAGCTTGCAGAACCTACTATTGCTGCACGTCGTGCATCCGGTCGTCAATGGTACGATGGTCTTATTGAAATGTCTCAGGGCGTGTTCAACGAGCCTCCACACGGTAACAGTCGTCTGGCCTATATCCAGAAACTGAAACGTGCAACTATTGCAACCCAGCATTCCCATTGGGTAGTAGCTATCTACGACTACGATGAAGACGCACTCACTCTGGAAGAACAACTCTATTCTGAAGATCCAGAACTCATTCTGGAATACATGAAGGATACATTGTCTACCCCAGAATACAGCACGCGCTTTACTAATGCTGTAGAGAGTTATTGCAACGAGTCGTTGATCGCAATCATTGGTTTGGTTTCCCATAACTGTGATAAGTGCAATACACCACAAGGTAAGGCTTTCAATGAAAGGCTGCCACACATTGCCCCAATCGACATGGTCATTACGTTTTTTACGTTGGCGGGCCGGAAAGTGTTGCACCTAACGTAGAACAACTTGATCCTAAGTCGAGTCGGTTAAACGTAGATTTGAAAGACCCGAACGGACATGTCACATTTCATACATTCGGGCGTATCGATCAAGAGACACCAAACTTCGATGCGCTCGTGTATGAGTTAGGGGCCGTAAGACCAGTTACTGCTGAGCTTGTTACACGTAAAGCTTATCAGAAAGACTTCGGTATCTGTGACCATGAGGATGATGATCCAATCGATCTTATGCGGTTGCATGATAAAGAGAACATCATAGAAGGCGGTCCAAGGCGAACGTGGCAACGTAAATACTTTAACTATAGACTGGGTGACATTACCAGACTAAACGTCGTAGAGTTCTTTGAGTTGCCTTACAGTGACGCTTTGTTCTACGTTGAGATGGCTGAATCACAATCTGTCCAAGAAGCAGTTATTGCAAGAAAGACAGAAAGAGAAATCAGTGCCATTACAGCCTAAAAGAAACAAAAAAAAAATAACGACATATTCCCCTCCCGTAATGGGAGGGGTTTATGCTGTGTTACAGACTTGCATGTACGAGACCTCTGACGAACAGATACACCATCCAGCCCATACCCAACAGGATATGAACAATGACGATACCTGTTATCAATGTTACGTTAGAATCGTTAAGGAACTTTTCACGTTTCACCAACGACTTAACAACCCGTACCACCACCTTCAACCCAAACATCAGGTAAATTACTATTACCAGTATTTGCAAGAAAGTCATTTTTACATACCTCTTAGATTACAAGTAAAACGATTATGGCTAATCCCAGGAACATACGGAAGTAACCTACATCGTCACGGTTATGACAATTTACGTTAAGTCCAACAGAAGCTATGGTCCATTCTTTTAAGTGACGCTTATACCGCTTGGAACTCTTTACCTCTTCTCCGAATAACTCAACAAGGTCATTCATTTCGGTGTAACTTACATTACTAGTTTTCAAAAGCTCTTTTTCTTTCTTATCTAAAGCGCGTTTAAAAATACCACTAATCAAAAAACAACAAACAACACCAGCTAATAACATTACAACCTCCAAAAAACAACATTAAAAAACAACACAAACTACATACATCACCAAAGTGATATAGTGGTTAAATCGCTTCTAATGCTACCTGAGGATGTCATAAACCCACACCCGAAGGTGTGGGCCTTTATGCCGTTACTACCGTTGGAAGTACATCATAGAACCTACAAAGGCAATAGGTGTTATCACACCTGCTATCGTAATAAAGATAGTTGACTTTATAAACCCAATCTTAGTTACCTTGCCAAAGCCATGACAAACAGCAATGAAACATAACAGTAAAAGAATAGTCTGAATCATGTTTACCCCTGTAGAAACTTTGATACAAGACCAATAGAACAGATAGCGAATATACCTGTCATTACGATTACACCCGTTATATCACCAAAGTTCCAATCACGTTTACCTTGACAGACAATCATAGTCCCAGAACTAAGTACAGTGAGGAACAGGACGCATAACCAACTTGCAGTACTCACATCAAGTTCTCCAACCAAGCTGGCCCATATGCGAATGTAAGAGCCATTATCATCATCATCGTGAAGAAGAGCACGGGCTGCCAGAAACGATGCTTAATGCGTTCTTCAATGACAAAGCAAAGGATAAACAGAATGAGGATAATGAACCACATTTAGAATGCTCCGTTAATATTGGCCATTTGGACCAGAAAGATAATGATACCCAACAGTGCACAAGGACCAGTTGCATTACGGTTAGTTAGCATTACGCCAAAGTTGATCAATGCCAAAACAATTACGATTGTAGATACGGTGACGTTAGCCATTATACTGCTCCAGAATATTTAAGGTATTCGATGTAATAAACAAAACCTACAGCAACTGTAAAGAACGGTGCAGCTACAGCGGGGACGATAAAGTAACTCCAGGATGCATCCCAGAACTTAAGGCGTTTCCAAAGCATGAACGTTTCATAATAAAGCCAGAACAAGTAAAGTGTAAAAATAACACAGGGGATAAGGTGTTTCATTTATTCTCCTAGAGGGTATAAACCCCTCCCGAAGGAGGGGCATGATCTACATCCCTACTCGCATGAACTTAAAGCTTAGTGTTCTGCCAGCAAAGTTTTCTTTGTGTGCATCAGCGTAACGACAATGTTGCGGAATGGTTGTACAAACCATGAAGGTCAGTTTAGGTGTAACATCAGGGAATGATTTAAGCTTACGCAGACGACCCAAGATCTGGATCGCATCCTTCTTAGATCCTGTGGCTTGCAGGAGAATCAACTCACGCAAGTCAGGAATGTCAACACCAGTACCAGACGACTTGATCGTTGAGATCGTAATGTCGTTTTCCATCAACCGTGCGTACGGACTACCCGATACGTGACCGTTCACTTGTAGGTCAGGATAACGTTCTTTAATGTATTCAACCAAGTCTTCAATGAAGGCTACAGTTGCACACAGAATCAAAAGCTTCTGACCCGGTAATCGATCTTTCGCAAACACCCCTTCAGCAACACGAGCCACCATCTTGAAGTAGTCAAGCTTACGCTTGTGGTTCTTCATCATTACAGTTTCATAACGAGCGTGGTTATACGTGTTCTTATAAGGGGTTAGGTAATCCTGAGGACGTATCTTGGCTTCTGTATAAAGCAACCCAAGACAGTTAATGAATACCTCATAGTTCGGTAGACGACATTGTGTTTCTTCTGGCAATTGCTTATCAATCATCTTCGTAACAAAAGCATTACCTGTGAAAGGCGTCGCTGACAGATAGATCTGTTTCTTAATGTTACTAAAGATGTCGATACGGAACAGGAGTCCCGGATCTTCTTGAATCTCATCGTTGATCTGTAACCCGAATCCACAAGCCTCATGGAACCGAGGAGGAGGTACGTTAAAACCAAGAGAGTCGATCTTCTCGCCATACTTCTCGTAGTTATCAAGATAAGCCCGATAGGTAGTAGACGAAACAATTACAACGTCAACACCTTCAAGGTCATTATCAATACCACGATCGATTAGCTTCTGAAGTTCAGCAGAACCGGAGATGGTTATCCAGCGTGGAGCAATATCTTTGTAGGTCTTCTCTAATGCTTCCGACCAGATACCGAAGTACTTAGGTGGAACCATTACAATGACCCTTTCACCGAAGTCTACGGCTGCTGCAAGACTCGTTAGAGTTTTACCGTAACCAGTGTAGAGATCGATTCGAGCGCTGTGTAGGTGAGGTCTCAGGATGTCCTGCTTGATGATCTCTTGATAATCGCGCAGTACGTATTGAGGTAACAACTCAAATACAGCAGGTGCTCCATTAGGCACAGGAATTTTAACAATGTCTACAAGGCTTTTAGGAATACCTTTATTAGCAAGGTAGTCCAATAGGTCTTGAAAGCAATTGCGATGGATGTAGATTTCTTTTCCGTCTTCTGTTGCCCCGAAGTATTTCTTCTTAAGTTCCATCACCATCCGGTTGCCCGGAAGTTTCTTTGGTTCCTTCAGCTTTAAGTTCTCAAGATAGCCAAAGATTTTGTCTTGCGTTTCTCTGGTATATTCAGTAAGTCTTACTCCATGGGTATAACACTCGGCTTTTAATAGGGGTTTCATAAAAAATTAATGAAGGAACAGGGGACCGAAGTCCCCCGCACTTCAGCCTCCGTTTAGTAGAGCTTACCACCCTTCATTGCGAAGTCATACGGATGGTCGTTCCTGTTGGTATACAGGAAGCTAGCAGGATTGATCAATGGCTCATGTTGTTTCTCAAAAGACATGGCACCACCAAGACTGCGGCTCTGCATCAGTTTGCCAAACTTTTCAAACTGACCAGATGTCGCAGGGATAGGAAGGTTAAAGTCTTTATTTGCAATAGATTTAACAGTCATAGCATACACCAACAACTCGCAGTGCGGGAGTGGCAATGCAATCTTCTCGCAAACCAGAGAAGCAAACGCAACAGTTGCATCGATTACGTCTGTGTAGTTCTTAAGATATGTCTTGCTAGTAAAACCTACCTTATCCGAAGACAGTTTCGATCCCTCAGTATCACTGCCGGAGTGAAGGAAGCTTTGGATTCGCTTCATTACTTCGTACATGTTTACGTGTTTATAAGGGAGGGTCAGGAATGGTAGACTGAAGTCAAACCCATCCATCTCGATTACAATGTTGTCACGGTTATCCAAGGTCCAACGAACCTTCTTAATGTGTTCAAGCATTGCCGAACTGAGACTAGCACGACGGTTATACAACGATACCGTCAATACGTCACCAACTGTTTCACCATTCACTTCACGCACCAAACCAACACGAGTCAGTTCAGATGCTTGAGTTGCCGGATAAGCACTGAGGTTTTCAATCATCAGGATGTCAGCAAGGTTAGCCGCTTCATTACGACCAATCATTAATCTGAATCCTTTATCTGCCAGCTCTTTCTTAAGATAGAGTGTTTCCGATAGCTTGCCCTCTCTGAGATAGTTTGCTTCGATACCTGCGATCTTGTACTGTTCTACTGCCGAAGTTGCGTCAGTGTGCTTGGTGGACAATACCGCCGAAGTAATCTTGTCGCCCATGGATACAGCTGCAATCTGACCAATGTTAGAACCAAGTGGGATGTTATCCGCAAGCAGTCCATAACACTTCGCACAGATACCTTGGGAGTCCTTATGGATACAACCCATAACAGAACGCATCAAGATACGTTTACCAATCAGGTGTTCTTCTTTACCAGTAAGAATCTCCTCTTTACCAGTTTCTTCGTTGAACCAGAACTTACCGTTCATCTGCTTGAGATAAACTTTCAGTACAGGGAATCGAACATAGTCTGCACCACAGTCAGTACGATGTAGACGCATGATGTACTGTGCAACCAACTGAGACTTCCGGTTGAAATACTCAGTTACTCGAAGCAACTCTTTGTTATAAAGAAGTGCTTTAGTACCAGATCGAGATTCGATCATGTTGTCATGGTGATCCCAGATACCTTCGATATAACCTGGTCGGATCGGATTAGGGAAAATGTCAGAGTTGATGTCTGTTGGGAAACCTCGAGGCGCAAATGCTTGGAGCAGTTGTTCAGCCTTTTGGGTACCAGACTTCAATCCTTCGATAATGCTATTGCCTTTGAAGTTATCAGGATTAAGCATGATCGCTTTAATCTTTTCATAGGCTACCTTTTCGATACCGTGTGTGGTTGGTTCGAAGTTATCGTTCGCTGCTCGAATCTCAGGATGGTTATAAACCTCTGCGATCTCAAACATACTCAGGGTAGATACATACGCACTGAACTTAGTGGTTGCTTCATTATAGAACCGAGACTTGGCTTCAATCGCCAAACGAGCAATCGTATCCGGTTCAATAGCGCCATCACCCCACTTGTGAATGGACCAGATGATACCATTCAAAAGCTTAACCAATGACTTGGATGTAATCCGTGTATCACGCAGGTGATACTTCATCAGAAGCGGTGCTTCTGGGAATGCTCTCAAAGGACTCCACAACAACACAGAAACCTTTGTTGCCCGATCTTGTACGATTACCTCACCATCATCAAAGACGATCTTATGCCATTCACTTGGAATGGCACAGAGTTCTTCGGATGTCATGTTCAACAGATCACGTGCTTTGTATACAGGAAGCGTACGCTTTTGACTCATTCGTTTTACCCTCAGTTAGTGCTCGGAGCATATTCCATAGTGAAACCCGCACATTCCATCAAGTGATCCAGAAGGTTCACAGGACGACTGTTGCCATACGGAATTTCATTACGGTCCACGGCTCTGTCAATGTTACTACTGTATTCGTTCGTTAGAATCGAATGACATACTGCGTTGTGAGATTGAGGGTTATTCGTTTGATCCAACAACTCGAGCGTAGGCACAGGTCCAACAGTACAGTTATAAGAACGTGTTTCAGATTCACCGAAAGAACGAATTGCTGTCTCACGACCAGGCGTAGATGCACGGTCAGAGTTATTAAGTTTGGAAGGAAGACCAAACTGTTGTACTTTAACAGAAGCTACAGAGGACCAGTCATCACCAATCTTCTCCAACAACATCATGTACAGCGGACCGATCAATACTTTATCTTTGGTCTCACGGAAGTTACCTGCTTGGTCAGTATAGGTAACGGTATCGTAGTTAGGACAGAAGCGACTATTAATCAACTTGGTCATCGCTTGTGGCAAATGCACTTCGTCTTCAATAGGACTATAGATGTAACTGAAACCATCCTTCAGAACTTGTCCAACATACTTACGTTTGTCAGGGTGCCCTTTCAGGATCTCATGCATGTCAACAGTGATGATCGAATAGAACTCTTGCAACTCATTGAAAGCCCATTCAATCCAAGCGTTATCACGGAACTTCTCATTGGTCATCAGGTCTCGGTCAGTGATCTTACCGAAACGTTCAAACCCAGCAGCTACACGAAGACCTTGAGCTTGGTCACGAGAGGCTGCACCAAAACCATGTTCATAGATTCGACCATAGTTAGAACGACGCATTGTCGAACCACCGAAGATACATACGTCACACACGTTACCCCATTTATCACGAGGCATCAGAGCACGAGGCATGATCTTACAGATTACACCCTTACCGCCGTGGAAGTCAGTTAGCTTAAATGCGCCACCTGGTTTCTTCAGGGTTTCGTAAGTAATCTCTACGCGACATTCATCCAGAGTATCCAGACGATAGGTGCGAGTCAGTTTACGTTGACCTTCCGCTTGTGGCAGATAGATCATCGCTTCAACGATCAAGGAACTCAGTTCTTCAGTAATGCGTAGACGATCACGACGACGACGTTGTAGTTCACGATAGATCTTAATGATCTCACGATAATACATGCACAGACTGTTATAGTACTTACGCAGTTGACCATCCATACCCATCGGGATATAAGAAGGATTCTGACGTTCATCCATATAAACTTTAATGTCTTTAATCGTGCTACCTGGATCACCGATAACTGCTCGGTCAAATGTACGATCCAACTCACGCAACGCACGTGGAGTCATTTCAGCCGGAGACAGATCATCATCCAGATCCCGAACAGCAAAGATTACACCGTCTGCACGGATCTTCTCACCGATATCCGGGAAAGGCTTATAGATCTTATCGTCGCCATACATGTTGAGGAAGTAAGCTTTACGACCACAACCACCCGTAGCCGTTGTATAAGCACGTGGAGTTAGAGCGTCAAGGATTTCCTCACTGACAATAAATCCGTCTTCAATGGTACCAGGAGCAGAGATGAAACATGCTTCAACGTTTACACCCTGACCCAACAATCCATTATCTTTAACGGTTGTGGATTTAGCAAGGATCGTACCTTTGGCAACTTCGTTACCTGGACGGATTTGATCCCAGACCGATTTGTTCTTTTCTAGTTTAAAGCCAAACGTTTGGTGATAGGACATGTACTCAGGTACTTGAACCACACCGATACGTTTATACTCATCATAGAACTCTTCGTAGATGACAGTTGTAACTGGGTTATATTGAATGGAATCCAAACCATGACCTGTTGGATACTTTCGGATCACATGCAGGATGGTACAGTGTTCAGGCAGGCTGATATTAAAAGCTGTATCAGCAAAGTTCATTTCAGCGCCAGTCATTACTCGACGCGGTTCGTTTCCTTCAAGTACAGGTGCTTGACCAATGTGAGTCAAGAACATTGCACCTCGAGCAGCAGAGGTTACACCAAAATATGGATCAAGACATGCGTGTCCAACATAACGCATTTTCAGGTTACGGATTGGTTTACTACCAGCAGAACTATTACCTTCACCAATCATTAAGCTTTACCTACTTCGTCGATGATTTTCTTAGAGATTTCATTTGCCTGTGCCCAATACTTAGGATCACGTGGGGCTGTTGCAATTGCCATGGCTTTATCATGCCGTTCTTGATTGAACTGATTCCTTGTATGAATCGGAACCATATTCTCCAACATCACACGTGCACCAAAGTCTTCTGGTTTATTCAGCCGACTAGCGCGTGTAGCTACTTCCACTAGGTCGATATTCATTAAGGCATACTCCCGTCACGACGTAGAACAGTTACATTGTAGTTAGGGTCTTTCCTGCGTTTCTTTTCAATTACTCGATCAAGAGCCCGTTGTGCTGCAATAACTTGTTCAAGGCGGGTCGCTTGTATGTTGTAAACAGCGTATGCATCTCTCAATGCTTCTTCTGAATAAACCATACCCAATCGATTTGGAGAACTGAAGTTACCGCAATCAACATGATACGTATCTGTATCCGGTTCGTATTTTACTTTACTCTCTTCCCTTTGTTTTTCCATTGTATCAAAGTCTAGATTATCCAGACGAAAATCTGAATTACGCCGTTGCTTGTATATTGCCATTGCATCTAATTGAAATGTCATCCACGCTCACCTTTGTAATGATCTGATTCTTCACGGCTTGGAAGTTCGTAGTAGGTACGTTCTTTCATTGGGCTTTCCTCTTGACAAAACAATAATATAGATTTAGAAACTTTTCTATGGAGAATTCAAATGGCATTCACTATTATGACTCATATGGCTCAAGCCGGACCGGAGATGTATTACGATCCCAAGTTTCGGCTAATGATTGAGACACATATAAACGTATTACGCCACGACCAAGTAACACGTCAGGTGATTCCAGATAACCACTATTACCAATATGAAGGTGACTTCTATGGTTTCCTCGTTGGTGAGAAAGTACCGGCACACCTTCACTGGATTTACATGCGTGTTAATGGGATGTATAACCCTGACGAGTTTGGACGTGATCTACGAGATCAGTATCAGGTTAGGAAACAACCGGTTTTCCTGATACCGCACGAAGCTAACTTATCGGACATCCAGCGAATGTATGTCAGCTTAAAAAATAAATAAAGCAATGGGGATCTTTCGATCCCCACTTTATGCCGCTTAGATCAAACCGAGACCGCCGCGATTGTTTTGGTTTTGGTTAAAACCGATCGATGGTGACACGCCACCGAACAACGATGGAGTTGGTTGTTGTTGAGGTGTTTGCCATGGAAGGTTAGGTTGTTGGGAGAACCCAGTATTAACTGGAGCAGGACTACCAAACAAACTAGTCGGTTGACTACCGAAGCTACCATTCAGATTAGGTTGCTGATTGGTATTCCAACCTTGTTGCGATTGGTGACCGAATGCAGATGGTGGCTGATAGGCATTACGGAAGTCCTCCATAGATGCCATACCTGGGCGAGCAGTTGCAACAGCGACTTCAGCTACAGGAGCCGGAGTACGCGAAGCCTGTTGAACCATTTGCTTTGGAGCAGCTTCTGCTACGGGAGCTTTTGTATCCGATGCTTCTTCTGCTGTTTCCTTAGTACCGCCTTCGTTACCGCGCAGCGCTGGGAACTCTACTTCAGCACGAGCTTTATCAAAGGTCTCAATGATCTTCGGATCGTACGTAGGGATTGGTTTGATTGGCAGTTGAAGTGGAGTAGCATAGTTGTTGATGCACTGGTTAAGAACCTTAGTGATCTTCGCATACGCTACCAGCAGACATTGCAGATACGGAGCTTCACGCTTCACAGTACCATGACTGTATTCTTCAGGGCTATCACCGAATGGAACAATCAGCTTGAACAACGCAGTCAGGATCTTACGTTGTTTCTTACTAACGTTCACACCCAGAACATCCTTACCTTCTTGTTGGAGGTCTTCCAGCAATGGGATACGGATAACACAGGTGCGGTTTACTTTACCCCCGTTGAACACACCGCCGTTCTTCAGATAGACTGTTACCAGTCGGTTCTTCTTAACAGCAGCTGCGATAACCTTTTCGAATACGGTTTTGATATTCTTTTCAGTTGCGCAGTCGGACAGTTTAACCAAGAAGTCATTCGCATCTGGTGGAATGTCTTTATGGGTAGATACATCACAAGCCAGCTCCAACAGACTCTGAGCCAGAACAACCACAGCATGAGAAATGTTTGCTTTCGCAGAACGTTGCAGATACTGGATTACTGGAGAAGTCCCTTGACGAGCCATCGACTCACAGAGTGGGTGGAATGGGAATTGTTCCTCAGGGAAACCTTTCCGCAAGTTAGCTTGTGTTGGAAGCACCAGAACGGCGCCTCCAATAGTTGCTGGCTTTTTACTGCCAGTCGGCGATACGAAATCGATATGGCCATTCTCATCAGGAACACACGAGAAAGCTGGGAGGATTTCGTTATAGCAGGCCAAGGTTAGCGACATGGGATTGTCCTTGTTGAGTATTGGAAAGGAATGCTGGTTGTGCTACTGGATGCTGGTAATCAGAGAACATGTTAGCGGCTTGCATACCGCCATTACCAGGACCAGTGTAGATTTGTTTCTGTTGCGATTGGTCACCTTCGATAACGTTCGACACGAGCCAAGTCAAGTCGTTCGCGATGTTGCCAGCCAGATCACGGTTACGAGTGATTACCGGACTGAACAAACTATCTGCAAAGGTCGGTGCAATGAATCGTTCAACTGGGCCACCACCGATACTAATATCGATAATGGAATCACCAACCAGATCGGAATACATCGAGATCTTGAATGGTAGTTGGTTACCACGTGTGATGTTATTCAACACGTCGATTCGTAGACGACGTTCGAAGTCTTGGAAGTACTGACGCATGTCAACACCACCAACAATCGCTTTACATGCATCAGGATGTGGTTCGAAGATATAGTTGTTATTACCACTGCCATTCGTTACAGCAAAGCTAAACGATCGGAAGAAGGTATCCATCATGATCGACGGAATAGCCTGAGCCAACAACGATGCACCGATAGAGGTATAGTCAGCGCCAGCCCAAGTTTGGGAGTCACCAGAGTGAGTTACCTTACGGATACTACGACCATTGTCCAATGCGAACTGAGTTACATCACGACCATCTTTGTTGGTCATCTCTGGAAACAGTCGGCACAGATCACCAAACGTTACATAGCCCTGTTCCATATAACCAGTATGGTCATTCAGAACTGCCAGGAATGTATTGGAATGGATGTTGTGGTTACGACATGCTGCCGAAGCTTCACCATAGATAACTTCTTTAGAAGCAGTATCGCTATTGAAGTCACCAGTATTGATGGTGCTATCTTTAGCTTCTTTAACTGCATGGGAATAAGCAGCCAAGCTATCAGACAGATAACGAGTTGGAGAAGTATCACGACGAGCAGAATACTTGAAGCTACCGCCCTCACCAACCATCGAACGGAAATCGTACGACGTGTCAACCATACCAGGGAACATACCCGAGCTATTCAGGTTCTGTGCAACGGTGTTGGTTTGCATCAGGTTGAAGTTATCTTCCGGACGAATCAAGAAGCTGGATGCACGAGCAAACAGACCATTACCTTGACCACCAGGGATTGCTTCCATTGGGGAGATGATTTGGTTAGATGCTACGATCGATGCTTGACGCTGTGGACCATTAACAGTATTACGAATCGCTTCAGCAATGATGGTCTCACTGTTGAAATAGATACGCATGTTAGGATCGAGATAGTTCAAGGACGCGTCACAGTTATCACTGTAACCATAGAACGTTCGACGAGTTGTGGTACCATCGATATATGGATGGGATTCACAAGCGGTCAGCAGGATTCGAAAACGACGACATTGCATGCCGTTCGCAATACTTACCAAACCCTCAACGTTTGCTTGTGGGGTAATTACATCACACGCTACTTCTTGAACTGCCGCTGCACCGAGGTTCATACCACCACGGGTTACTTCACGAAGTGCATTAATAATGCCATCGTTTGTTGTCGATTTAAATGGACGTACGTACTGATCCTGATAGGTACCAGTTTGTACGGCGATCATTTGCTCTACGTGGATACGGGTATTACCAGAACCACCGATGGAAGCGCCCATGTTCAGATTGATCATCGTGTATTGCCTCTAATTACTTATTAATGACAGCCAAATGCATTACGACTTCAGTGATCGAATGCTTAAGGTTTGCAGGAAGGATAAGAACTTTGTTCTGAGCTACTTGCCCAGCCTCCTGGAACAATTCACTCGGACCACGATAGATCCAGTTTGTGGATCGGATCGAATAGTTACAGTTGTTGATTGCTACAGCAGCACGATTCTCAGGTTTCTGTGTTTCCCCACTTTGTGGAATCCGTTGATGTTTCATGTGAGGGAACAGTTCATCAAGCATTGGGCGGAACTTGGTTGCAATACGGGAACCGACTCGTTGCTGACCTAGTGGACCAGCTGCGGAATGATCACCATGTTTCAATGGTTCTACTTGCATGAAGATTGCACTATCCAGGAAACCCCAGTGCCACAACAATGCCTGAGTTGTAGCCAACAGATAGTTAACAGGCAATTTGTCGATATGATAGAACGCTCGACTTGGGAATGCTTTTGCCATTACCCATTGCGCCAACATGATCTGGTGTGGTCGGATTTCCGAATGAGTCACAGATGTGATTTGATCGATACACTTAGCCAGCTTGATTTTACAGATCGATGGATCTACGTCTTCAGCCAGTAATTCGTAATCCAATGCATCCAGGTTATACGCTACAATGTCACCCGGACTAACACGGCTTTTCGTTTTGTGCGATTCAATGAAGGAAGTGTTATCTTCATCGTCACCGCCCGATCGTTCAGGACGCTTATCGTTTACACGGTCAGCGGTTGTACGTTCAGTTGGGTTTAAGTTAGCGCTAACGTAACGATAGATATTTGCAATGATCGAATAACTGGTTGGATCGTTCAATGGAACAATTGTCAAACGACGAACCAGAACTTTGGATTGAAGCAATACGCGAATGTTCACAGTACTCATACCCGACCAGAGTCGACCCAGAGTAATATGTTCTTCCTCTACACAGAATCGAATATAGCTTTCAAGCTTATCGAATACTGTTTCTACGTCATCACCAAACTGATCTTTCTCCAGCATCGGCCAGTTAGCCAGTTCGGTTGTAGCCAGAAGACCAATAACATCGTTCTCTTTATAGAGATCCTGTTCTGTACCTTGGTCCATGTACTCACCAATGATTGGCAAGAACGCACGGATACAGAGTGCACCAGTAACGATGTTGATATAGTCATTCTTAAGATACGTTTGTTCACGTTTGCTATAACGCGAATCAGCTGTAATCGTATCTTGGATATCTGTTGGAATATGGATGTTACCAATAGTCAACAACCAACGACGCATCTTATTCATTGGTAGCAGTTTATTGATTTCGACCACATGGTGGATCAGGCTTGCAGAAATCATTGATGGTTCAAAACCCATATCGAACAGACTACGGATAGAAACATAATGTTCAAACAGTTTGTCATGAGACGCTTCATCTACCGTCTCAAGGAATTGGTTAAACTCAAGGAACACTCGAGTTGGATCAGCAAGTTTTACTTTGCTATAAACGCGCGAAGACCATTCAATAGACTTACCTTTATGACTCACGGTAATTGCAGTAAAGCCATCACCTTGAATTGTCGATACATCAATCCTCATTTAACCTCCGTCTTTTCCGCCTCAATAACTTCAGGATATCTTTCCTTTACAACCTTTCTAATTGCGTTGTAAACATCCATCAGTTTGTTCTTACTATAGCCACGATAATCATGACCACAGGCACAAGGTGTTTCCCAGCACTTTTCACAATCAGACATCGCCATGGTGTAACCTTTCGTGAGATTAGATTCAAACTAGTAATATAGATCTAGACTTTTTTCTATTAACCTCTAAACTTCCACCGGGGCATAGAGCTTCCCTGATACCAGAGAAGCTTTATGTTTTGTTAATTAATTAAAATCTGGGGCCGCATCGAAGTCATCGAAACCACCCGAGGCTGGTTTACTGAAACCACCGCCGCCACCATTACCACCGCCCTGCGGACGCTGATAACCACCACCGCCACCGCCTTGGCGCTGGCCACCACCTTGACCGCCGCCACCGCCGCCGCCACCGAAGTTGGCAGGGTTAGCCACGTTCTTAGCATTCGGATCAAAGCTTGCACCAGTCATCAGGTTGTAGATGAAAGTAGTAGCCGAAGTCAAGAAACCGATAGCGTAAGCATTGGACATTTCTTCAGCCGAGATAGCAGAACCATCACCATTCAGGATAGTGTGGTACTTGGTAGGACCAAAGAAGAAGCGAATCTTAGGACGGCTGGATTGTGCACTCAACAGAGCGATGTACATACGACCATCTTGAGCACGACCAATAACCAGAGTGGTGATTGGGATGATACGATCCAGTTTCTTACCAGCAACGAAGTCGTTCTGATAAATGAACTTACGTTCAGTAGCCGTAGCGGTACCGTTAGCCAGCGATTGGGCGAACGACATTGCAGCAGCAAATGTAGCCATGTCACAGTTGAAATCAATCTTACCGTTGTTCAAGTCACCTTGAACGTTGGTCTTCACGGTAATCCGTGGTTCGTTACCGTACACACCGAACCGCAGGGAAGGACGCTTTTGCGAACCTTCAACCGGATCAGCAAACATCCAGTTAGTCATTACGGAAAAGATGTTAAGTACTGGTGCTGGGAAGTTAGACATGTTAATTGAAGCTCCAATTGGATTTTAGGAAATATTAAGCACTTTGCGCAAGTGTTACGTATTGTTGTGCATGCAGGTATTCTTTACCGAAGCATTGCATATGTTTCTTTTAATTCTTTGGTACCGTAAGTACCAATGTCGTAATGCATCTTATCTGGTTTGGTGACAGGGCTCCATCGCTTAGCTTCTGCTAAGGTTTTCAATTGAGCTTTAATGCCACGTGCTTGAGGTTCAATAAGAACACCATCCCCAAATACCTGTAATGTGAACTTGTCAAACGGTAAAGGAGTATCTTCCTTAACACCATTAAGTTTGGTGTACCACATATTCCAGGGCTTTAATTTACCAGTGTTGGACTCTAATAGAAGTAGTCGACTGAACTGGTCTTTCCATAGAAGCTCGGATGGATAGTGCGTAAGGATCGCAACTGTACCATCTGTCTTTGGTGGGAGTTTCTTGATCTCCATTACTGGGATACCTTCTTCCACCATTTGCTTGTATAGAGTAATGGCTACATAACGCTCGTATACTTCATATGCCATTTGCTTTGGCGTCTTAGCCTGTTTAAAGGTAGCTTTAGGAAATGTCCATCTAACCTGGTCCATCGACGAGATGTAGTATTGGATCTTTACCTTCGCACCAGCCTGTTGAAACACTACGGGAATTGTCTGTACTTCCTGCATCAAAACCATTACGGCTTGTGATGGATCAATAACATTCAATCGATCAGTCTTAACTGAGTTCCATAGGTTGCGAGCTAAGGTGCGGAGATTAATCCACACCTCTTTAATAGTCTTGACATCAACGGGAGGTTTCGTTTGATTGGGGTGAACCCCTAAGAAACCTTCAATGGCAAGAGAAGTACCCATACTGACTGGGAACTGCCCAACTTCTCTTTCGATGATATCCATTTATTTTACCTTGATAAAGTCATTCAATCGAGTTGCACAGCGATCAATTGTATCTTCACAATGACCTTGACGATGCAATTCAATAGCGACCAGTTCAACCACGTTGTCTTTGGTAATAGGTACCCATTCGGACATGTTGAAATTTCGCATACTTTCTAACACAGTATTCTTCTTCTTGGTAGACTTTTCAATTGTGAGTGTCCATTCAATATTTGGATACTCCTTAGTAAAATGTCCAACGTCACCAGAAGCCACATCGTGAGGATCACAACGTAGACGAATAGCTGAACCTTTAGGGAGTTGTGCTACCCTTTCCTTGATTGCGTGGTTCAAGGCTTTTGTATCCATGCCATGTACATCGAGAGTGTCGTAGCGTTTAGCTCCAGTATTCTCAATGAACGTACAGGTAAAGTTACCATTCTCTTTAACAGAGATATCGAACATACCTTTAGCAATCTCATCACCATGGCAAATACGGTCGGTTGATCCAGCAGCGTGGATCTTACCTCTAACTGTCATGATGTGAACATGACCAATAAGGATCTGGTATTTAACCAGAGCATCGTATTCTGCTTCATCGTGAGTAGGTTCTTCAACGATGGCTGGGAGTTGGTAAGCGAAAGCGCCATGCATAATGGCAAAGTCAACTTGGTCAATACCAAGGATCTTCATCTCCCCTTTAACCTCGGAAAGAGTAATGGAAGTACAAGGTCTCCATTTATCAGGGACATAAAGGAAATGTGCATCAAGCTTCGGTTCGTAACGAATCTCAAGCTTGTTGGTGTAGTACAGGTCAACAGGAATCTTAGCGTTGATCATCTGCTCTACAAAGAACTTCGATTGTTCACGGTCATGGGAGGGAGTACCTTCTACACAACGTATCATTACGTTGAATGCAGCACAGCGATACATCAGCTCTGTCATCCAACGGTTGATTGTGTGAACAACATCATCGCCGTTTTGGAGTTGTCTATCGAATAGATCTCCAGTGATGATTAACATGTCGATCTCTTTCAGCAACTGATCTGAAAGCATTCTCTTCAAGTTTTTGATAATGTGTGCAGCGGGTGTCCCACGATGCCCAAGATGGACATCGCCGAGACTAACGTATCTAAACTTACCGGGTTTCTTTGTTTGATCAGTCTTCATCTGCAAAGCCGCTACTTACGAACGTATCCTCGTTACGAGGTGCGTATTCTGTTTTAGTTTGAACACCACCTCCTGTACTTGGACCAAGTTCATAGAGTGGCTTACCCATTACATCGACAAACGTTTTATCGTATCTTGAAAGGATAATAGCAATGCTGGAAAGAATACCTTCAGGGGTAGTATTCCGTGCTGCGATCGATTCAAGATATTCAGCAAGATAATGATCCTGTCCGAAGTTACCGCGATCATTCTCATTACGAAGATAGAGAATAATCTGTTCGATACTTACATCTCCTTTCTTAGAGATAGAAGTACCGGGTCTTGGGAACCATGAAGGTACAGTAAATAGAACTACCGTTTCATTGTTTTCACCACGACCAGCTACCCGTAGCGGATTCATTGGTTCTTTAACAATGTCCAACCAAGCATTGATATTCTCTTCCGACCAAGGATGCTGCAACAGAGGAATGACTTTACGAACAAAGACATCCTCCGTTACGATTGGCAGGCGAATCTCAACAGCGTGAGAGATTGCTTCTAATGCTGACCCGATATCAGTAAGTCGATACGCGCTTGAATCAGGCGCACCTTCTTTATCGTTATGGGTTGCCATTATTTCTCTTCCTTCTCCACTGGTGGGCGAACGAGCATTGTAATGTTTACAACGATCTCATCACGACCAGCAAAGACTTGTGGGTTAGATTCAAAGTACTGAACAAATGCTTCGGTGTTTTCGTTCTGAACATTATCAGGATCTACAACAGCCGAGAAATCATAACCGGTCTCAGTTTTACGTACGATGATAGAATGAGCACCTTCTTTGGTCTCAACGCCATCAACTACTTTAATATCAAAACCTTGGGTTTCCAGACGCAGTTGTTCCTGTGCTTGTTCGATACTGTGTTCAAGGTTATGGGTCAAACCTTTAAAGATATCCAGCAGTACGCGACTGGAGCGTAGTTCAAACAGTTCTTCACCACGTTTCATGGTTTCAAGAATAGCTTTAGTTACGTTCTCTTGGGATTCCGCGCGACTTTTAAGTCGTTCGATTTCACGAGTCAGTTTTTCATTAGCGATTACAAGTTCATCGTATTTATCGGTCATTGTTCAAGTCCTGTGTTGTTGAGGTCAGCGATGTTTACAATCTTAGAGTCTTGGAAGTACACAAGTTTACCAACAGTAAAGGCGCGCCCTTGATCGTCGTAAACGGTACCAGTAAAACGGATATTGAATTGGTCAGGCTTTCCATCGAGAGCATCAACGGAAACCACTGCGGTAGCATTTTGACCAAATACAACTTGAAGTTTATTTTGAAGGTTAGTTTGTAACTGATCTTCAAGGTTAATCATGTTGCCAGCCGTTTGTTTCAAAATATATTGCATCGAGGTATTTTGATCCCGATGTAAAACGGACATGGATGTGTTTGTTGTAAGGAATGCTGCGAGGATAGAGTCAGCGGCGTTAGATAAGTCACTAACCCAACCAACTGCTTGCATCGTTGGAATCATCTTAGCCATGGAAAATTACCAAAAAAAATAAGAGTGGTTTGGAGAGCCGAAGCTCTCCAAGATCACATCATTGTACTTTCTCGTCCGGTAATAGATCCATGTAAGGAAGTTCCAGAGTAAACTGGTTAGTCGGTACACGAGCAACCGAACCTTGACTACCTTGCACCATTACGCTAACGGCTTCGATCTGGTTCTTACGAATGTAAAGTTCCAGAGTTGTATCCAGTTGACCAGCATCGCTATTAACCTTATGCCCTTCGAACTGTAGATACGCTGGAAGCTTCATGCGGCACTTATCCACGACATTATGCACGTCTTCTGGAAGAACGGCTTGGAAGCGATCGTAGAGGACTTCCTTCATGAAGTCTTTAGTGATTGGTTTATCACCACCACCAAAGCGCAGATCATAAACAATCCAGCCATCTGGTTCTTTCTTAAAGTGATACAATGTTTGTGACATTCTCAGAACTCCGTTTGATATACCTTTTGAAGATAGGTAAGTCTAAATAGTTTTCAACCCCATCGAGGGCTTCACTATCGTAATGTTTGGAACCGTCGTATAGCCAGATGTGACCAGGGTAATCTGTGTCCCAGCCAAGCATATTGTCGGTACCTATGATTTCACTACCTGGTATTAATTCTTGATGGTCCATCGCAAAGTTTTCACAGTCGCCTGAATTAACTTCATAGGCAGAGCGAATACCTTTGTTTATTAACCACTGATCTAATGTTGCTTGTGGAATAGACATTATCTTTAACTTGCTTTAGGTTATAAAGCCTCTCCCCGAAGGAGAGGCGTTTATGTTGCTTAGAGCATGTTACCGTGTGGACTGGTTGGGTCCATTTCGGATGCATCCAATGCAACGTTCACCAAGTTCCAGTTACGCAGGATATCTACTTTCTGGTGCAAGGTCAGTTCAGTATCACCATCAGACAATTCTTCATGGAATACATTCACTTCAAACGTTTCATCTTTCTGTTCGAACATGATCCCGTCAGTAACTCGACGATAGTCATATTGCTTAACGCCGATCGCATCACCTTGATAGTTCGTATAAGAATCTCCATAACCTTCTACGGAGTTATTCAGGAACAAGCCACGCAGACGTGGTTCAGCCATGATGTATCGTTGTTGTACTGGGTTAACAGTCTGTAGATCTTCAATGGTTTTACATTGATAGATGTTATTCGTATTCCACATGTTCTCTTGCTTAGTGGTAATGTTCCGCAATGCTTGAATCGCACTACTGGAATCAATCACCTGCACAAACGACTTTGCCGTATTGAGCCAGCTCATTGCTGTACTACCAATACTTTCCCGCAAAGCCATACTGCGATCAGCAAGCCAACTTGTAGTGTTCGTATCTAGATGTCCACCAGCAGCGATGTCCATTAGATCGATACCATACATTTGTTGCTGCATGCTAGTCCCCTTTCTTTAACTCACCATACATCTCTTCCATAATCTCTAGGACACGCATTGGAGTAGGGCGCTTCTCAGCTTTACACCTTCTTTCCAATTCTTCAGTATCAATGAGTTTCTTTCCGCGATTGGTATTCATTGTATTTTCCGGTATAGTCAATTAAGCATGTCTGCTTCAATGTCGTATATATAGCTTGACATGTGGTCATTCTTTTCTTTGATCAAACGTTTACGGCGCTCAAGCTTTTTACAACGGGCTTTAATTCCCCGATCATGAATCGTTTTATTCGTTGGGAATTGACCCCGATGGTTTTCAGGAATCAGTACTACTTTCCCGCGTCTCAATCGAAACAGCTGTAGAGGCATCTTCTTGAATCTCCGGATTCTTGTAAATGTTCATGACATTCGTAATGGTGTCACGATATTGAGTCTCACTGCATTCCACTTTGGTACCTGATGGAAACAACAAGGTAACGCTGCGTTCCAACTTAACACCACGACTTTCCAACTCGTGAAGAACGTCATCGTCGAGCGTGTAGTTCAACAGACGATCAAGTACATCTTTCATATCAAGCATTTTATTTACCCAAAGGCTACTGCAACGTTTTCATTAGTTGGATCAAACACATGCATAAACTTCTGATACTGCTTAAAGAAGAACCCACCAATAGCCTCAGCTTGTGCAGCATACGCTACGTAGTCATTACCAAGTTTCTTACATACCGCAGGACCCATGGCACCTTCACAATCGCTGAAGTTAATCTGTTCAGAGAAAGGACCTTCTTTACCTTCCCAACACTCTACACAATGGGACTGACGAATCGACTTTGAAAAGTGTACGTAATCTTTCAGTGGATACCCAACCATCTTGGCCAACTGATCACGCCACGTGTTATAACCGCCGTAGGAGAAGGATGGTCCATCAAGGTATTCCCCAGTATATACCTTGTTTACCTCAAGACCTGCATACCGATCAATGTAAGCCGGATGACGATAGAACCTTCTATTCTCATCTTCGTTGATCGGATAACCCGTCTCATCGAGTTCAGGGTTCTCAACGATTACGATGTCTTTATACCCGTATACACTCAAGCCCATGTTAACACCCTCTGTTGTACTAGCCTATTAGTTATATAGATTTCAATCCTTTTGTACTGTTACTCGAATCTCTGTGATTACTTGATCGGCAAACAGTTCAGTACCATTAACTTCCCACTCGTGTTCTTCACTAGCACGAACCACAGAGAAAGCCAGTACTTCAGCCACACTTGTCATTACATACTCGATTGGAGATATAGGGACAATGTGGGTTTCAGTCTCATGTGGTAACTTCTTAGAGATACTGAACGATTTATTGAAAGGATCCATTTGTAGAGTAAAGTCAGTAATGACCATAGTCTCAAACACATCGCCTTCCAGTTTAAACATCTGTGTAGGGGCATCTACTTGACGAATCTCATAAACCTTCTCGACCATCAAGTCTTTACCGCTAAACATCTCAAGCTTTGCTTTGGTCATTATACGTTGTATCCTTTCTCAGCAGATACGGTGTCAAAGGAACTAACCTTAATCTTGGTAACGTTCATACAGGCAAACAGTTCACCAACAGTGAAGTGAACACCAGTCATGCCTTCAACCAACGACCATTCGTAATCACCTAATGATTCATCGGTACGGTAGGTTACATTCGTATAGGTGTGACTTCCACCATCAAGGATGCAAACCAGTTTGTTGAAATGTAGTTCCAACAGCATGGTGTGGGGACGCATCTGTTCCAGCGAACTATTCTTGATATAGCTGTGAATGACCTGCTCTGCTTCGTTAAACACTTCTACAAAGATTTTCATTTTACGTCGTACCCCAAGTTAGCCATGTAGTAATTGAATTCATGCACGTGTACTTTAACAATCTCATTCAAAGCAAAGTCAGGAGACACTACAAAGGAGTTTCCTTTAAACCGTTCTTCCAGAGTCCATGTCAAAGATTCATAAGACTGGTCTACTACAAACTTAATATCTTTGTACTCTTGTTTGGAGTTAGGAGAAGTCATGAAAATGGTTTTGGCATTAACGTCAAGAGTTATTGTTGCAGGTAGTTCCATCTCATATTGAATCTTGCGATGGGACACGTTAACCAATTCGTCTTTAGCGTTATAGTGTTTCAATACAATCCGCATTTGGCTTTCCTCTTATGAAATTAAATTTTTCAAACTTTTTCGAAAATATCACTCAGGGCATAATGGAGAGAGCTTTTGAGGCTCTCTCCCACACTTGGGTATACTTAACCTAAAGGTAATAGAATAAGGAGTCACTATACTTGCGTATAGTGTTTTACGATAAAAAGCCCCCCTTCCTTATTCTAGTAAGCCCCAGTCACATATTAGTAAGCAGAAAAGTATACCTTAACTTTAAACATGTAAAAGACTAGGATAATGACATCCATCTTTATAAACGTGTTTAGTAAAATATTGGTAAAGACTATGGTTATAAGGAATGTCTATTTCAGCAACAGGTCTATACCCATCACTACTAATTGACTCTATGCTAATCATGAAGTTATCTGTATCACTAACACACATGTGATACTCTTCATCATCAATAGAAAACCTTATAAGCAAACCATTATCAGGATCAATAACAATCTGATAACCAATAGCCGATAGACTAAAGGTAACACGATGTCCATCTTCAGTAACCCAATGACCTTCATCTAAAGCGTAATGGATTCTCATTGATCAATATCCTTGCCAGTTCTCAGTAGCATCAAGAGGTTTAAGGTAAACTGTACCATCACGGTTCATTTCCTTCTTAAAGAAATCATAAGCAGGATGACCCCTATTAATCTCGAAGACATCAACTGGTATACTAGCTGGTGTTGTTAAGTCTTCTTTACTGATGACAAAGCTAACCTGAGGTATAGTCCAAAACCAGATGTTGAATACTTCATGCTTAATCGTAATCTTTACTTCATTACGATGGTGTGGTACACCAGCAACAAAAGACCAACCTGGGTATTTTAGATTGAACTTAACCTTGTAGCCGTCTGTAGACCACCAGCTATTACTAACACCACAATAACGGATGATGCACATAGCTTACTCCTTGAACAGGTCTTTGGCCAATACAGTGACTTTGATGTAACGCATGAACTCATGGTCTTTAGGAAGATAGAACTCGTTCATTTCACCATTGGTGTTATAGGCACGGACGATATAACCCAGCTTATCTACTGTGATTACAGCTACCAACTGGTTACTCGTTTGAATGCGATGGTCAGTTGTACCCTTATCACTAATAAAGCGATCACGGAAAGAGAAGAAGTCAATCCCATTATCCATATTCTCTTCTAGTTTAAAGTAATGTTTCTTACCATCGTATTCAAGGTACCAACGGTTGTTGTTATATTCACCGTCAGTATCTACAGCAAACCGAATCCAGTTGGATTTTGTTTTCGTCATCGGTGGTGGATCAAGGTCATCCTCAACTCGAATCGTTGTGCGCATATGCGAATCAACTACGATTTTGAAATTCTCACCCTCGGGTGTAACTTCTTTCTGAGTAGGTGGGTCAAGTTTAATCTCCTCACCAACCATTGCAATACCCGTTACCCGTCCGCTTGCATCGGTAATGGGGATAGAACGTTGTTGCTCACCCAACCAACCATAGTTTACAAGATCCTCAGTTGAGCAGGAGAGACATGCGCAGTCTTCTTCCACACCTTTGCTACCCTTTACACCTTCTGGGCTTTCATAGGCGGCGAGAATGCCTGGGTGACGATCAGTCCAGCACTCACAGTCACGTGGACATGTCAAATCACATACGTCTTCATTTTTCATTTTAATGTCCCTAAAGATTTCTTTGTATTTACCGTCAATCAAAACCGCCCGACCAGTTGAAACATAACTCTTATTGATCTCAGCGGCTGCTTGAAGTTTTTCTTTATACCGTTTTATTGCATTGGGTTTATTCCTAGGTACAAATAGCTCTAGCTCTTCATTGTAAGTGAAACATGGATTATTGAGTAATGTACTGACAAACCATTCTTCACTAGGCTTTGGACTATGACCGGTTGCATTAAACCTGGCAACCCGATGCGGATGTTTATCACCATCATTATCTAGCCAGTATTCAGTACGCGGTACAGGCCAGTCTTTTAACCAATGGCCAGCCATATGTGTTGCAACTAGATTATCCAACGGTGTGATATAAGTATCGCATTGCTTACAGTGATGAAACGTGGCAAGTGAACTATAATCACCATCGTAGATGCTAACGAAATGACTGGAACCGTCGCCAAGTATTACAGGAACCTCATCAACAATAGCCGCATCGAGATCAACTTCTTTCTCTTCCTTAAGGTAGAGACCGAACATAACTTGAATATTACCACGACGACCTATAACCGGACCACCATAGGCATCCTCGATTGGTCGTACACCCATAAAGAGATTTTTCTCTTTAGCGATGTCATGCATGGTGGCATGAGCTTTCATTGCAATGCCAGAGTTGTGCACGAATAGACCACAATGCGGACAAGGTACATGTGTTTTGCTACCCACTAATGTTACACAGTCCTTTTCATTTGGGTCAACGTACTGAACGCGTGTACGCCCTTGTTCATTCATATAAGCTTCAGCAACAACGTTGTGTGGACGCTCTACCCTAATTGGGACAGGTATCTCACGAACAGGGCAACGCATATAACCTTCAGGCAATGAACTATCTTTAATAGAACGTCCTGATGGACCTTGAATCCCTGGATCACCTTTAGGTAGTTGGCCATTAAAGCTCATGCCATCAATTAATGATCGTGGAGCGCTTCCGGTTTTATCCTTAGTCTTTTCGTATCCGTGCCAAAGCCTGCTAAACCAACCCATGTCTAATCTCCAAAAAAGAATATAAAGCCTCTCCCGAAGGAGAGGCGTTTATGACTTAATTACCCGCCAGCCATTCTTCAAGTGGTGGTAGATAATCTTCGTGTGCAAAGTTAACAACTGTTTCTACCACTGGACCTTGGAGTTCCAAGTTACCAGAGATCTCATGCGGATCGTCTGTCGACAATACCCAGGTATGTGGTGCAATGGCCTCACAAGCGTCTGCAAGATAGTTATCTGGCAAAAGGGTAAGGTTCAATTGGTCACCGTCAAAGTCAGCGTTAGGAGCCTTCAGACAGATCACAGACATACTGATAGAGTTATCAGACAGGTCTGGTTTGATGATGGTAATAAAGAAGCGTTGAGTACTACCACGCTGCAAGGTCGGATTTCGGTGGAACGTGCAGGCCAACCCTTTATACTTCGATTCCTTAATCAGTTCTTTAAAACATTCATCAAGGAGTGGACAGTATTGCAATACGTGTGCATACAGATGTGACATACACTTACGCGTAGTCCAACGATACTTACGTTTCAGTTTATTGATCAGGTGATACTTCAACAACTGACAAGCCATACCCCACGGTACATGGAGTTCATCATAATCATGCGGGTCACTGATGGATGTAATTACACCCCGAGCAGTAAAGTTCAACCGCCCACCCAATACATGTCGTCGAATCAAACCTGGCTTCTGTGCCATACGTGATTTGATATAGTTACCATGGAACTCAGCATACTTCAACAATGCCCCTGCAATCCGATTCTGGACAGTCAACGGCTTTACTGGAATAGGACTATGATCAATACTGGTAAAAGTCAGTACCGCTTCAATCGCTGGTGCAATTGGTTTATCGATATACGAACCAGATGTAGTCGATTCAACAACGAAGCACAACTTAGACGGAACTGGGATTACTGTTGGAAACAGCTTTCCTTTGTTTGCCTGAATAAAGGCATTCATGTCAGCTTTGTTATTGTTGATGATGTTCGAGTCAAGCAGGAACTGGAAGATCTCATCAAAGTTTTCAATGAAGTTATTCAGACCACGTGGGAAGTTCTTCTGTAGCAACTTATCCAGCTTTCGACGTGTCTCTTTAGATACGATCTCATTATAGTCAAAGAGATAAGTCGTATCGACAAGATACTCAAGGAAGTTAAACTCCTTCATCGACATATATCCGGACAACATAATAATCAGTTGCGGGGAAATAAGCCTAGGTACTCCATGAGGCGCTTTAAGCCACATAGAAGGAACGATCGGACGGTTACTGGTAGATACGACAGGGTGACCGCAGTTGTCACAGATAACACCCATGTGGTGAGCGTCGTTCAGTTCTTCACATTCACACGCAGCACTGTTCTCAATTGCATCCGCATCTTGATAGTGGGAATACAATGCTCGTTGAAACGCCTCTTTGCCCTCTAGGGTATTGGTTGGGAAATCATTGGCATAGATAATCTTGCCTTTGAAGTTATTATGCATTTCATCATGGTCAACAATCTTTGCGTATAATCCCATTTACTTACCTTTACACTACTAACAAAAAAAGATATAAATGTAGCTCCCCTAAGGGAGCCGCATTATGTTACCGCTACCTAACTTAGGTATTTACAGAAGACCAGTAAGATTCACTGAATGTTTTTGCAGGTACTTCTTCGGTACCGGCTTCAGGTTTAACCACGTCGCCATCGCGATCGGTAATCACGTAACCGGTCTCGTGAAGAACGTCAGCGAATTGAGTAACACCAGCTTGTACACCCATATTGAAGAGATTAATGTCTTCAGCGCTTTTGAATGTAACACCTGGTACGTTACTGTGAAGTTCAACCAACTTGAGTGCATCGGGTCCACAAGCGTGCGATGCGTCGACTACAGCAGACTTCATCACATCGACAAAGTTGTTAACTACGTTCTTAACATCAGACATCTATATTCTCCAACCGTTAGATAGGGCATAAGTGCCACCCGGAGGTGACACCTATGGGTCTCACTTGCGTGAGCAGTATTAACCACAACGTACAAGTACTTAAACTCGTACGTTCTCAATGAGAGATGAAGTGGTGGGTATCAATGTGAAACTTAGTAGAACGAACCTACGCCTTGCTGACCGAACTGCTGGTTGAAACCACCTTGGTTCAGGCTCTGTACAACGTGAGCAGTACCTTGTACAGCGAAGCTAGCGATGGTCTGGTTACCTTGGAAGCGCTGAGCACCTTGCAGGTTACCGATGTGATCCATCGATACTTGCAGACCAGCGTGGGTCAGTGCAGCATCCAGAGCTTCGATCAGTTTCGGGTTCAGTACTGCACGAACCGAACGGGTACCGGTGTAGGTAACCGAAGCGCCCAGGTATTGCGAATCGTAGTTACGGCTGTACTTACGACGCAGTACTGCTGGGATGTTGGTGTTCAGTTGCGAACCGTACCAGCTCATCCACTCTTGCAGGTTACCACCAGACTGGCTCAGAGCACCCAGTACACCCAGTTCACGCTTGTCGCGTTTCTCGCCTTCTTCGTCCAGGTAGAAACCGTTCTCGATTTCTTGACCGGTCAGAGTCAACAGAGCTTGAGTAGTGTGGTCGAAGTATTTCTCGAAGCCACCACCGATCAGGTTGTTGATAGACTTGATGATGAACGCAACAGCTTTCTGTTGGTTAGGGCCACCAGCTGCATCGATCAGCATGCCTTCGATAGCACCGTTTTCGCTCATGCGGCTCAGGTCGATCTGGAATACCGGATGCGGTTGTACCAGAGCGTTGATCAGCTCGATGAAGTGTTCGTCTTTGAACGCTTCAGTTTTGGTGTCGATGTGAGTAGCCAGTTTCGACAACCAACCCATTGCACCTGGGTCACGCAGGTCTTTCTTGATACCAGTGCGCGGCAGGAATGCTTTAGCCCATGCAGAACCGCCAGTAACACGGAATGCGTTGGACAGACCCAACCAGTACATTTCTGGAGTGTTAGCTTTGATCCATGGAGCCTGACGGATGTCAGTGATGGTCACAGTTGGGGTGAATGGTGGAGTGAACTGTTGTTGCTGGGTAGCGAACATCGAGTTCTGTTGTTGTGGTTGAGCGTTACCGTTGTACTCGATATCGATTGCAACCGAAGCTTGGTTCAGTTGAGTGTCGGCTTCGTAGAACTCGTTGTCCTGCTTACCGTTCTTACGGGTACGAGCCAGACCGATAACCAGGTCGCTACGGATTGGGTGACCCAACACGTCGGTTACTGGCAGATCACGGCTGTCGATCTTAGCGGTCAGGAACTCATCAGTACCTTTCAGCAGTTCAACGGTGAATGGGTTTTCACCAGCGTGACGGCGCAGCATGTCATCACATGCGTTAACCGATTTAACCAGCAGGGCTTTCAGGACAACTTCTTCTTTCAGGGAGAAGTCAGCTGGTACCGAGTATGCAGAAGTCAGTACGACGATTGCATCTGGCAGACCCAGGTGGTTCTTAACGTAGGTTACAACACGGTTCCAGTAGTTAGGGCTGAATACGTCTTGTACGGTTACTTCTTCGTCGATGGTCTCAACGTGCATGCCTTGGCTAACTTGTACTTTACGAGTCGGCAGAGTAATACCAGCATTTGGCATCAACAGTGGACGAACAGCAATTACTTGTTTGCCACCCAGACCGATTTTCTTCAGTACCAGGATGGAGCTATAACCAACTTGTTGTTGATCACGATCGAATCGCAGGATTTCGAAATCGTTTTGCAGATCTTGCGAAGCTACCGATTCATCTTTCAGACGATTCAGGATTTGCAGAGCTTCTGCGGAACGAGCGTCACCACCTTCGGTACGACCCGAACGAGCGAACAGAGAGTTGATTGCGGAGATGCCTGCTTGAGTTTGCTGTTGTTGCATTTTTGGTTGACCCTGTGTAGATTGCTGTGCTTGTTGAGTTTGTTGCGGTGCTACGTAAGCTGGAGCTGCTTGTTGTGGTTGAGCAGCTGCGTCGGTGTCACGAATCATGGTATTCTTCCTGTACAGAAATGGTATTTGGTTTTTTAATAACTTGATCAAGTTAGATCTACAACACTACTGGTTTAAGATCACAATAGTAATATAAATCTCAATATTTTTCTATTGACGATATACTCGTCGGCAGGCTATAGAAGCCTGTGGTTGTAATCGCATTTGCAACTACATACTGTACTGCAAGTTTTACTCCTTAACTTTTTCAAGGAATAAAGCTTAAGGTAATCCATGATGGCACTACCTGTATTACATTAGCACTCAGCGTATTTTATTTATTTGTACCGTGGGATATTGTAAGTATCCAGCAGTAGGTGATGTACGATCTTACGCGGTAGAACGAAGACATGTGGGTACAGGGCCAACAGAACTTCTTCAGGATTTTCGGCAATGCTCTTATTAACAGAAGCCTGTGCTTCTGCACGATTGGCTACATAAAGAGCATAACGTTCATCGAGACTCAACTCAACACCGCGTTTACGAACGACTACCGATGTGATGTTACTGCGCTTCATCCGATGATCGATATTGGATGCAGCTACACGTTGGAACTCTTCGAACCCATTACTGTAATCGATCTTTTCTTCGTTAATTGCAAACAGTACATTATCTTCAGATTCCACAGTAGCAGGTCCCCATGTTAAGTTTACGAGTGACAGTGACGGAACGAATAGTTACGCCGCCATAGATACGTTGTTCAAGACATACCGCAGCTCGCCATTGAGCATCAGTGAGAATGGGTGTCCAACCATCTTCGTCAATAGAGAAGATAACAACCTTTTCATTATCCATTACTAGATCCTCATAGAAGGCTTTCATTTAACTACACACTAGTAATATAGATTTCGAATTTTTTCTATTGCAATGATATAACGTACTTAACAACTGCATGGTATAGATTTTCACTCCATTAATAGGAAACGCCAAATGTACATGCTATTTAGGGATGTGCCAGCTAGACGTTTGGGTCAGACAATAGACCCAGGATTCGTTTATGTCCGACGCACCTACAAGACTTTAATTAATGATGTTAAATCCTATTACAGGCAGGCTCCTAAATATGTGGAGTCTACAAACTTGATTGCTCTATTGATCCAGCAGTTTGTAGTTAACATGCACCTAGATGATGACCAATGGATTAGTCAGATTGAAAGACAAGCTACAGGGGTTGCTCGTAACCTTGGTTTAGTGTCAGCTATTAATAAAGGTAAAATCTTTATGAAGGGCATTACACTTGGACCACACTCTGAAGAAATCGCAATAGCGAGTTATGAACGATTTAAGCGTGAAGGGTTAGGAAAGATTTGGCGTGATCTAAAGCCAGTTAAATATCTTTACCACACACGTACCGATGTATCTCTACCAATTATGAACAATACAACTCCTGGACGCGCTCATGGAGTTATCTCTATTAACATTCCAATGCTGATGGCTCAGTATCGCTATTGGTTGAGATATCAGAAGAGCTTAGGCATTGTTCAATTTGAAAACGTTTACCGTTTTGTTGGAGCTATCGTATTACCCAACATGATTGAGAGCTTTTTAGATATCGCTTTCTTTAATCGCATTGACCGTGAATCCCAAGGTATTAAGAATCCTACCTTTCCTGTACAACATCCTTTCTATATAACCGACATGTCTGAACGGTTGGATAAACTAGCGGCTAAGATTAATTTCGAAAGTGTACTAAAGGGTATTGAGATTGAAGGCTTGGCTTACATCACTCCGATGATTGTAAAAGAGAACTTATTTGATGTAATGGAACTACCACGGGAACCTGTTACTTATCAAAACGAATGGGCCTTAGCATTATCCCGTCTACCGTTTGTAAGGTATCTGTGTCGACAGGTACTGGCTAACCATGGTTATGACCGTAGTCAGATCAACGAAGTCTTGATCGACCTTGTAGAAGCTTCTAGAGACCAGATCTTTAACAACATGGGTAACTCTGAGTTTGCTAAGAACTTCCGTAAGAACGTCGAACAACTTATTAAAGACATAAAAAAATAAACAACATATTGCCCTCTCCCGAAGGAGAGGGCTTATGCCGTCAGAGACCTGTGCGCCATTCCAACTTAATGATGTCGATCAATGCCCCAACCTTCGTAAAGAAGTTTTCATTAGGACTATCGTAGATCTTGTTGAGCCTGTCACGTTCAAGAAGTTCTTCAGTGATCGCTTCACGAGCTGCAAGTCGTGCTTCCATGTCTTCATTGAAAAGATCAGGTTGAGTTGACATGATTACCTCAGATGTGTTTAATGGAAAGGAATGCGATGTCAAGTGTAGCATCATGATGAATGCCTGGTGCTTGACAAACAGTGTTATAAAGACCAGTAGGCATCGTTACAATGTACGTAGCAGGTTCAAACTCATAGCCAACCATATTCTTAGCATCGGCATAAAACTTGGTCTTACTAGGTACAGTTACCTTCTTGCGAAGCTTTTCAAACTTCTCTTTATCGATACCCAGTACAAGTGTATCATTATCCATCTTGACATTATCGACAAGACATTTAATGGATTGATCACACAGTACCAAATCATTAATCGGAATACCGAGGTACAAAGCGACCGAACGAACGCGCACCAAAGCCTTAGCTTTATTTGTGGTAGCAGGCAATGTTGCATCTACCAGATCAAGAAGCTCGATGTCACGTTGTAATTCTTTCTGACGGTTAGCCGAAACACTCGGACCAGTCAATGCAGCTTTGCGAGTGGCGGTTAGATACTCACGGGTAAGTACCCAGCAAGAACCTGACCAGCGACGTGCACTGATTTCAGGTAACTGAACAGGACGGCAGTAAACACCTTCAATGAGTTTGATATGTCCTCTCACATCGCTATCAGGAAGATTAATCTTCTTAAGCTCATTGTACTTGTCTGGGTTAACTGCAATGCTGATGTAAGCGCTGTAGTACTTTGCAGAAGACAGAACCATAGCTGACTCATCTACAACAACGAAGTCGTCCACAGAGAGATTGTAGTGACGCTTAGCGCGTGTTAGATACACACCAAAGTTAAACTTAGAGATTTCCATTAGAATGCATCCTTCACGAAGTTAATAAAAGCAGCGAATATAAGAACAAGTACGACAAGCAGGCAAAACTGAGTTACGGGGGACATATAACCTCCGGCATAAAGCCCCTCCCGAAGGAGAGGCGATAATGTTATTCCACTTCTTCAAGCTTAGCAGCAGTAGTGCCCAGGCCATGCAGTTCTGGTTTCAATGTACCATCAGCACGAGCTTGCTGGAGGTCCAACAGGCGTTTCTGATAGTCCGGAATAGTCTTACCGGTAACAGCTTCAACGAACCCACTCAGTGGTACGTCTTTAAGCAGTTCACGTTTAACCGCATCGGTGGTGTCCTGTTGTACCTTACCAAGCATACCAAGGATAGAGGAACCAAGAGCTGCACGAACAACTTTGGACTTCATGTTAGGCAGATGCTTAGAACCATTCTTCTTCTTGTTCTTTGCAAGAGCTTGACGACGTTGAGCACGGTTAGGACTTTCTGTAATGATACCTTCTGGATGACGATCACCAGGAAGACCTGGAACACCCTTCTCGCCCACCGGCCCTGGAAGACCATCCGCATCAACGGTCTTGTAATAAGCGAGTTCATCGATCTGCGCGAGTACTGGAGTTTCACCACGGATCTTTTCTTTATCTACACCCAGTGCCAAACCGGAGATAGTACCATCGCCATTGTCGACGACGTGGAATGCTTGTTTGGTTTGTTCGTTCAGTGTGGTTTCAGGCAGCATTGGTATTTCCTTAATAGATTTTGAATTGTACAACTCGGTGATACTGTCACCAAGCTTAGGGATTTTAGTGTGAATTGTTGAAGGTATTAAAGTGGGCGTAAACAGGTGGCTGATATCACCACCTTGCTCTTTACGATTTGGATCTACGTAACCACGCGCACCAACTACTATAGGGTTAGCCATTTGGGTAATTCCTATCAGGTAAGGTTATACTTCTTAAGCAGAAATTCTTCACCTGAGTCACACTCTTTAAGTGTCTTCCGGAGTTCTGCCCGAGCATGCTTACGTTGCAGATCGATTAACTGTTTGATTCGACGTTTTGCTTCCTCAGGTGTAATTAGTACCGCAATACGGAAATGCTGCATCGCAACACCGAGGTGGGTTACCTGTAAGCTGATAGGTGAAGTATCAGACGCCTTGAATTCAGTCAGTACGTTGATATAGTCTTCAGTTTGAAATGACAACCGTCCTTTGAAAGGCTTCTTCAATTCCATAGGAGGTTTGATGTTATCCGCTTTAAGGACAATCACCTCACATGCATCCCCTGCTTGGAACAGGAGATCAGTTGACACTTTAATCAGTTCTGTCATGGTTCTTTAGTCCAATCAAATTCAGTTACAAACTTTGGCCAAGAATGATTACACCAACCAAACGATACACCCAGATCGGTAATCGATCCAGCGCTGGTGGCGAGTTTGTATTGAATCATATCCGAATCACGTTCAAACAAACGCAGTACTTCGTACACACCGTGATGAGAACCCATGACAAGTTCAACAGGGCGAGATTGACCACGTACCATCACATTAATAATAATCATTTTAACTCCAGTAGGGGATAATAATATCCCCTAGGTTATATAGTCTCTAAATAGTTTCTAACGATCTTCCAAAGAATCCCATGCATCGATTGCACGATCGTAGTTGCGTGCGGCTTGTTCAACCGCCAGACGATGTGTGTTTTCAGCATGACGTACTTCGCGTTTCTTTTGGGAGTATACGCGCTTCTCGTAAGTTTCCTTATCAAGTAGAACAGTCATGTAGAAGTACAACGGCAAACCAATTGGTTCACGGATTGGATCAGCATAGTGTTTCAATGTAATCTGTTTACCAAGATCGTTTGTGATCGCAATGGTAAACTCGTTATGCATCGAATCAACATGAGTGATGTAACCGACGTAATGCTTGGAGGGAGTTAGATCCTCACGCATGTATCGTGGTTCTGCTGCCATGGAAAACTCACAGGCATCACCAGTTGCAAACATGTTGTAGTTAGAAACTTTCTTAATAGACATTGAATATTACCTTTTAGATTTTATATACTTGATGGGTTGGTTGTTCAGGTAATGCTGGTACTTCTGGAGTTTCAGCTAAACCAAAATACTCGTCAATCTGTTTACGGTCTGCACCCTGAAGTTTATCAGGGGCTTCCTTAACCAGTTTCAAAAGCCCTACAGCTTTTTCAATAGCGCCCCAATAACAATCGTCGCTACCATAACCTATTTCAATACCCGCGATAATTTCATCGACAGTCATTCTGGGTTACCTATTTAACTACATCGTAGAAATGTTCAAAGATCGTACTGAAGTTACTATCTTGAAGTTCATCTGGAGCAGACTTAACCTGCCCCAATAACTTAACAATACGTTCCTGCGTTTTCAAAGACAATCGATCCGATTGAAGTTCAGCTACGATCGAGTCAATTGCCTGATCAAGTGTTTCAAAGCTATGCATTAGTAGTAGTCCGAAATTAGACGAGTGTTATCTTTATCAGAAAGGAATACGTTAAGAGATTCCAACATCAGATAAAAAGCACCCATGGTGTTAGAGATTACTGCACGTACGTCAGCCACACGTGTAATAACTTCAGGGATACCCATGTTCTCAACAACAGTCATTGGAACGTGGAAGTTAGTGATACCAGTTTTGCCATTACGCATCGCCCATTCTTTCAGACGACGACCCAACGCTTTATCTTCGATGCCATCGACCCACTCATTGAAACGCGTACGGTTATCAATGGTCACAGAAATCTTAACGAAGCTGTAAGGTGGTTTATCAATCTTACCAAAAGACGGCGCCATCACTTCTTCCCAGAACAAGTGTTTGGCATAAGTAGCATTGTCTTCGGATTTGTAGGCATCTACTTGTTTACATTTGCCGGTAGTCAAGAACTCAGCTTTACCAGAATAGATCGACTTATAAATGTCGCGTTCCAAGTTAGCAATACGGGTAAGGATCGACTTCATCTGCAAAGGTTTCTCTTCCTTAACAGAGTTGATGATCTCTTCCATCAGCTTCTTGGCTGCACGGTTAATACGTGGTGGAACTTTACTGTCCCTCAGACCAACGCCTTTAACTTCCATACGTGCTTTCTGGAACATTACACCTTCTACAGCATCCTGAGAAGCGTAGTAATGTTTAGAACGAGTGGTTAGACTCAACACGGCAAAATAGTATTCGTTCTTCATAGCCAACTGACGAAGCTTGGTTTTGATTACACCCATGTTAGCCGATTGCAATGCAAGGATGTGTGCAACTACTTCAGATACCAAGAACACCAAAGAGAATACAAGACGTTTGGCTTCTGGTGTGAAGGTTACTTTACCAAAGAATTCTTCAACCCAATACTGCAAAGTAAACATAGTCGAGTCAGTATCGGAGATAACAGCTGCACGACGGTAGGCGGATGGAAATGCGTGTACCGACGATGGAACGTTAATGGTCATGAACAGAGCATCGACCAGCAACTTATACTTATTCAAAACTTCGGAGATGTTACGACCTGTAGCGTAGATGGTATCAAATACTTCAGGGTTCTCTTCAGCAAGCTTATCATCGTTACGACCTTTAACAATGTCATAGCAGATGAACTTAGACAACAATGCCATATCGCCATCGAAGGTTTTAAATTCTTCTTTGGAGATAACTTGATCAGGACGACCAACCTGAGACAACTCGGACAGGAAACCTTTAACCAAATCAGGGTTGTGTTTGTAGATGTGGTACAGGTCACCAACATACAGAATAGCTGCACGTTGGATAGGAGTCATACCGCTAACCATTTTATGGATCTGAGCAGTATAGCTTGGGTTCTGCCAGTAATGCTTGGTAGAGTAAAGCATCATCTCAATAATGTCATCCGCAGTTGGATAGTACATATTGAATCGAGCCATACATTCGTCAAGCAATCCAAGATCAGTCGCACCAGCAATCGACAACATGTTTGCTTTGGTGATCTCAGGGTTGTAGTAATGACGGTTACCCATGATGAACTTTTCATTGTTCGCGTTAGCATAGGTAGTTGCTGTACGACAGGTAGAGGTCAAACTGGAGTGGGTCGACTTCAAACACAGTACGGTTGCAGCAGAAACAGTTGCGCCCGAATATGAGTTATTGTTTCCCTTGTAGTTCTCCTGTTCACCTTTCTTAACTTGTGCTTGTTCAAATGCCTCAGGGGTGTTCTCACCCTCGAGGCGCATCTGTTCACCTTTAGTAGCCTTACGGTTGTCAACGTTCACCTTGATATAACGGGCATGCGTAGATTGACGTACGGTTTCAGGTAGGTAAGCTGTCATCGATGGAGACAACAACAGGTCTTGTTTCTTAATGCGATTGAGGAACTGATTAAATGTAACAACCTTCTTCTCGCGATCACCCACCATACTCTTATTAAGAATAAGAGACTTAGGATCATCAAGGGTAAACTCACCATCCTTTGCAAACGCTTCTTTTACATAAGCGAGGCATTGTTCCAGCGGGTCCCCTGTCATGGAGGAGAGGTACAGCGCGCTATCTTGAATGGCGGGATCGACAATCTCAAGATTACGTTGATAGGTGTCTACGGAACGGATAAATGGGTTTGGGGATTCAAACTGTTGCATTATTTTCTCCTCGTGCAAAAGTATTCACATAAGGAAGTCTGTCAAGTATAAAAATTAAGACGACATAAAGCCCGCCCGAGGGCAGGCTGAATATCATACATAGTTCGTAGAACTAGGGTTGACGCCTTGCGCTTTAACAGCAGCAATAACAAGATCCTTACGAGTTTCATCAATGTCATCAAAGACCAATGTCAATTGCTTACCTGTGTGTACGGTAAGAGAGCCTTGTCGAATCCATGGACCACCCAAGATCATTGTGTCGCCATTGCTATACGCAATCTCGAAGTAATCAAATTGGGTTGGGTCGTTAGGAGTTCCAGCAGGTAACGATGGATGCACTTGTTGGTTTGTAGCAATTACATCGAAACCTAATTTACGAGCCATGGTCGAGTTGAACACGGCTGTAAGGGTTACGTTCTGAAAGTTGTTTCCGTATTGAGCTGCCGGATAAAGTTCAAAGGAGATTTTTGCTCCGATAGAGATGTCCTGGATGTTTGCCATGGTCGATACCAATCTGTTAAGAATACATATCGTTGTGACAAACAATGAATCCAAATGTCCCGTTCATATCAACTGGTAACATTGTGGCAACATCTAAGTTTGGATAATTGGTATTAAACTCTTTATAGACTTTGTACATACTGACAACGTCTGGATCTTCATCGTAAAGTAATTCATCACTTGCTCCTGCTGACTCAAGGATGTTTTCACCGTACGCTGACATTACAGTTCGTTGAAAGTACTGGAGGATTTTCCGACGTGCTTTAGGCATATCGGAAAGTTCGTGTTTACTAAGTACTTCAATAAGTTCCGGGTTAGGTTCATCCTGACATTGAACGTCATTATAAAACCTCAGTCGGAACTCCTCTGCAAATAGCCCACCGTTGATAGTGGGCGCAACAATGAACTTGTAATCACTCTGCGAATAAGTTTGCTGGTTCATGGATAGGCCGTATATCGGTGGGTTTTGTATTGTGTGGATTTGGAGGAGGTGGAGGTGTCCACGTAACATTTATTTGCGTAGTGTCTGGTTTAATCGTTTCTACAACCTTACCGTGATCGTCAACGAGGTGTGTAGGGCCTTCACTATAGTACCTACCGAAGCCAGATTTCTTTCTTGGAATGTCACCATTCTTAATCGCTTCGTCTACACAGTTACCCAATATGCCAACATAGTCGGTAAACTTCTCTGCGTCTTTTAGGTCACTTTGTTTCTTTACAAACTGTTCGTAACCTTCGATACCCAGTTCTTTAATCAGTTCAATTTTATCTCGTTCACGGCGTTCTTCGATCGGCAACTTACGCCGTTCTTCAGCTTCCTTATGCCACACATCTGTATCGACGACTTCCGGATCTTCACCAATCAAAAGATAATAACTAGTCGAAGGACCCTGACAGAATGTTTCGATGTGCCCTAATGTCTGACCGTGATCTGTGATGTCTTTAATAGCTGGCAACAATGAGTTAGCCAATAGACCACAGGTGTTAGCAAACAACGCGCTTACGTAGGTGCTGATCCTAGGTTCCTTCTGGATGTATTCTGCCACATTGGGAAAGCTGTCCCACAGGTAATACGAGAACTCTTGTGGATCGGTCTTATTGCGTCCAGGCAGAGCCGCTACGAGATAGCTATCAACTGCATCTTGAAGAAGAGCTTTAACCACACCTTCTTCCATGATGAGGTTGTCACCGTCGGCATCAACGTATTCACCATCTTCATTTTGTTGTAGCCCGGAAGCCACGACAGCTTTGTAGTTTGCATTTCGAATAGCATCAGTCATGTGGGTTAGATTTGATTCAATCGCACCACTGTCGATCATTATACCGACTTTACGCTCAGTACTCATTGGATTACCTATTTAGTTTTAATGACTAGTTTGAGTGTGTATTTATCATAACCTACAACATCTACAGTAACTATTTTCTTACCTACTCTACGGAATTCAGCTATTTGAGAAAGCAGGTCCATGGAGAATGTATTGATACAAACGTCCATAAGCTCCCAGAAACGTTGCTGGTGATTCAGGACATTGCCTTCCTCATCCATGCAGGGTAGGTCTAGCATACTATCCATAATCAACTCTAGGAGCTGCTCGGATTTGTATGAGTCTATATAGGCCATCCAATTAGCGTTCCGGCGCATCTTTGAAAACTGTGTGACACAGGCGGCATAATTGGCTAGCACAAGGCTAACCAGTTTTGGGTTTTCTCCTCCTACTAAGTGTCTTACGAAATTGCTCGAGTCTAAGACGATCAATATATTCATGTTTTAACCAGCACTCACCATAGTAGAAAACGCATAAAGAGATATTGGGACCCTTACACAAAATCGGATAGATCGTGTGGGTACCAGCAGGGATTAGTTTACAGATATTGATACCAGCTTCTAGGAACAGTTCCTGGTATCGATCTGCTCTTTTCCCTACACTTATCAAGTTCGGGATATTCACTTGTGAGATATGGTCAGGACGGATCTGAAGTTCCTCACAGATATTTACAACCCACTGAAGAACATCATCGAATACACCACCGATTCCATAACCCGAGTATTTCGGAGTTTTGAATATTTGTCGGTACAGTGTTTCTAGTTCTTCGTAATGTGGGAAGTATGTAGCTTTATCCAACAACAACATTGTCTGATGTTCTTGCATATACATAAACGCCTTCACCCACTGTACTGACATAATTCATTTCAACCGTGTCTCTGGGTATATAGGCTAAGATCTCACTACGTTGAGCACGAATGATTTCTATAACCCGATACCCAATAGAACGGTTATCAAAGTAATCATGGACGATATCAGCATCGTCCATAAAGTTACAGCCTATCTCAACGTACTCGATATAGGCTATTGCCAATTCGGTTACGTCATTTAAAGACAGCTGACAAATATCGGCTGCTAACTGGACTTCCGTCACATGGTTCCCGAATATCACTTCCGGGCTCAGCCTCACTAGTGCTCTCATCATCTGACCTGTGTTCTGCTATCAGACATACCGATGCTTTAGCGAACTCCAAATCTTCATGCCATACACAGGCCATGTATTTAAGAGTTCCAACATCCGGTACATACGGCAAGTTCAATTTATAACAGCTAACGAAGTATTCAAGGATCAGGTCTTTCTCAACATCGGTGAAGATCTGGTCTCTTGTAAAATCATCCTTACCTTCATTACGTCGGTCGATCACATAACCGATCTGAGAAAGGATAAACTCATTGAATACCTCAATGGCATTTTCACCTTTCTCAAGTCGGGTGCAGAGCATCTTTCCGATCATGTCGATGATTACGGTACGACTAAAGGCTGTCGATGTTAGCGCATACCAATCATGACTGAAGTCAATGAATGTGTTACCATCCAATCTTACCATAATACATTTCATTCGATTTCCCCGCGACGAGCCATCTCTTCATACAGCTCTTGTGCACGACGAGCTTGCTCAGTTGGCAGACGGTCACCAGCAATAAAGCTACGAACCAGTTCAAGATCTTCTTGCACGCTCTTTGCTACGATAGGCTTTTCGAATACCGACAAGATGTTGGTATTATTGTAGAACTCCAACTTATAAACCTTATCCTTCTTCAGATAGGTCGAGAAGTAAGAGAAGCCAAACGCGCTGATCACACGCTGAAGATACTCCTCACGGAACTTCTCCATATTCCATACACCCAACTGAGCCATGCCCATTGGATTGAAACGTGGAGCCAGTCGATCAAGTTCGATCATTGGATACATCGTTACCAGAGTATCCAAGAACATACCAGTGATGTATTGTTCAGTGTTATTGTAGATCCACTGAAGATGCATACTAACCGCTTCAGGATCATTCTTCACCATTTCCCAACCATGTCGTTGGATAGTGCGCATACGTTCCTGAGTGAAGATATCTTTATGCGTCACCAGAGTTTGGTTTACACGATTCTGTTCAAGGAAGAATGATGGGTGTTGATTGACAAGATGGGTAAGCTTCTGACCAAACTGATGATTGAACTGTCCCAACAGATAGTTAATCGGGTTACTGGCATTAAGAGTAATGACGGCTTCTTCATTCTCTTTCTGTTCAGGATGCAGTCGATAGTATTCCGCTACACGATAGTCTTCACCTTCAGCCAGACCAAGCAAGTTACCTACTTTAATAACTCGCCAATCTTTATACGTGTCTACTGTAATGTTGGTATTGATCTGTTGTTCCAGGAACTGTGTAACACTAGTCCACTGTGGATCATTAGACAACACTTGGTAGATTTGCTTTTCTTTCTTTGTATAGTCTTTATCACGTTCCCCAAACAAGCAACCAAGAATTGCCTTCTCATAACAACCGTACGGGTTATGAGCCATGCGCCAGTTAACTGCTTGGATTACGATCTTATGAATAAGGTCAAGTGTGGATACTTTGTTAAGTTTCTGAAGACCGGTTCCTGGATTGTTATCTACGACGAACTCCATCAGCATCTGTAGCTGCTGAACTGGACCGCTTGTTTCTAATACAACAAAGTGTCTGGTATCACGAGACATGACGACTCCTATTAAGGTTTTGGTGTGATCAAGAAGATAGACTTCCCGATCCTTTGGTAACGAATGAACCGGCCAGCCAGTTCGGGATTCAATTGAATTGTTTGATAGATGTGTGCTCGTGCTTCATCGCAGTTAAGAAACTGTCGTCTCTCTCGTTCAGTGATACGGCTCAACTCAGGACGACTGATATAACAGAACTCGAAACTATTGATAGTGAACGTAATGAAGTCATCTAAAACCTGTTCACGTATAACACGAAGTTCTCGACCCATTTCATCTTCCTCGGTCCAACACCGAGCATGGTCTGGGTTCAGTCCTTTAGACTCGACATACCGCAATAGTGCAAATGTGCGGATTGGTAAAGCATCCATTACCTTAAAGGCATGACTGATATCCCACGTGGAAAGATCATATCGATCGATCATGTGATCAACTGTTTCTCTATGTTCAAGATCCATTAAGATCTCCCGATTATTAATACAACGAGATGATATAGATTTCAAATAAAATCTATTGACCTCGTGTTTCATCTATTAGTATAGTATACGGTACCCCAGTATTCCTATACCGCTGAAACCGTCTGTAAAGCCATCTGAGGACGTTTTAGAATGAACGCTATCCAATATGCCATTAACTATATTCAACGAGGGAGGATTCCAAAGGAGGTCCTTCGTGAGGTATTCGTTAACAGGCCAATGCAAGAAGCCGGGATAAATAGTTGTGGTGCTAACATTTCCATGGAACATCGTATCCGTGAAGAAATCATCGAAGGGCGCATCATGCCTGACCTTGATATCATCGGTGGTTCTACAACCTTTATTCCGTTAGACTATCCGGTACGCGCCGAGTACGTCGATCCTTATACCACGATTTATTACATCCCTGAATCGCATACACAGAACCGTCCGATTGTACAGTTGTTTGACATTCACTACGGTGTACTGGGTTATCAGAATGCTGGCTACGCTTTGCAGTATAATGAATCGGCTATGTCGTCTAATATCCGTAAGGTATTGGATTCGGCTAAAGGTATTCCTGTAGCACAAACTAGTTATCTGAACTTGATTAACCATAACACCGTAATGGTTCGGTTTATCTTTAACCCGTCGGCAACAGCATATCTGTCCTGTCGCTTGGGTAACGATGATGAACTATTAAACTTACGTCCGCAAGCATTCCCTGCATTTGCTAAGTTAGTTGAACACGCTGTTAAGGCACACTGCTACAATGAACTCAACATCTCGATGGGTGAAGCTCAATTGAGTGGTGGTCAACAACTGGGCGTATTCTCTGATGTTGTCCGCAACTGGGAAAGTGCGAATGATCTTTATGATGAACACTTAATCCCTATGCAAAAGATCCTCCGGAACTTCAACGATCCGGAAGGTCGTCGTCGTCATCTACGTACAGTAACTGGTTCGCAATAAAAAAAGAAACAGCATATTGCCCCTGTCCGAAGACAGGGGCTTTATACCGTCTTAATCTACATCTTGATGAACGTCACACACTTTGTAATCACGGTCATACGACGGTGACTCATGATCGTACGTAACAGGCGACCGAGCTGGGTGACCAAGTTTAACAACATGGTTAATGGTACTTTGCTCAATGCGGTACATGTCTTCTTTCAACTGATCTGGTTTTGGCATCCAGATACTCATGCACCAATAACCATCAGTCTTATAGTCGCCATGACGATCGCCTTTAATGAAGATATCACGACCAGTTACAACTGGGTAAACATCCCACTCAGTTCCGTCGGTACCTTTGTACGTATACGGGTCCAACCAGCTAACAGTAAGATCCGGCTTGCGGGCTTCAGGTAATGTCACAGTACCTTTATTACCATCAAAGACAATTTCAGATGCTGGACTAATTACGTCGATACCGCGTTTAAGGAATCGAACACGTGAAGAAAGAACTTCTTGAATGTCTGTGTTCTTAAAGAACAAGTGCATACGAGTACTACCGTCAACCAGGCCAAACAATCCAGTTGGTTGCTCTTTTGTTTTACGTTGTTTAAATCCAGTGAAGCGAGGCCAGCTGGAATTACTTACATTGCATTCTGGATCAAACAGAGCGATAGCGATATTACGTTTAGTCATTTTGAAATTTCCTTGCAAAGATGGTGTTCAACTCGATGGGAAGCTGTTCGAGAAATCTTTAGATGGTTTGGCATATCCACATCGCGAGATACAGTTGTACCGTACTCGTTACCAAAACGTTTAGCCTTGATATCAAGTGAACTCAAACACTGAGACATGTTCTCATATTCAAGTTCTTTGTCTACGCGGGTTGTAAAGCCGAATAGATGGACTGTGAAGTACACCGATGATAATATTACTGACATCTTCTTTTACCTGTGGTTCTTTTATTGCAATCATGGAACAAAGTATTTCAGTAGCATCATCGATGACTTGCTGTACCAGTTCCTTGGTATTCATAACTATCCTTGGGGACGGCATGACATGATAATAATGTTCTTGTTAAGAAAACTACTATGTTCAAATCTCCGAGTGTAATTCCTTTCATCAGTCTCGGCAGGAACGGTCACTTTGAAGTAGTCATTCTTTAAAGCAGCGTCAGCCTCATTCTTTACCTGTTCAACGCAGTTTTCCATTGTTGGAAAGTAGGAAGCAGAGTACGACATACTCGATGGACCAAACAATCCACCAACACCAACCATTACCGTAAGTACTGCACCAGTAATAAGACTCATTAGTAATTCTCCACTGCATATTCAAGTGCCCAAATGGCTTGGCTGATTGTACGATGTTCATCTACTTCCAAGTAGCCAGTTGTGAAGGCCATCTGACCTTCATACAAACCAATGGTCAACCAGACTTTGTTCAGACGTGTGCTTTTAAATGTCAGTTCGTTCAGGTGCTCGTTGTGTTTAATCGTGATGCGGTTCATGGCATCAGCACGACTGCAAGTTTCAGTTAAGCCCAAGTCGAGCCATTGTTTAACCAATTCATTCAGCTGTACTTTACGGTGCATATCAAACCTCAATCAAACCAGATAGAATCAAAAGCCAAAGTAATAGGCCACAATAATTTCTTAAGAATGTCGTTAATCGAAGTGTCTTCTTTACCATGGCAAAGAATGATACCACGTTCAGCAACCTCCAGTAAAACAATATCGTAACACTCATAGATTTCAGACTTGGAAACTTTAAATTTGATGGATTCAAAAGTTTCACGGTTGGTGAAAGTATAAAGCATTAATTCGTTTTGATTACCTCGACCATAATCGAGGCGTGTCCATTTTACACTAAGTTCTTTACCAAAAACGTGTTCCATATCGTCCATATGGTTCCCATTGGCAAGATGCAGGTTAATTAGAGCTTGGTATTGGTTAACCCAAATTTCAGATCTGTAATGCATTATGAAACCTCAAAGGTTTCTTGCGTAGGTGAGGGGCCTCGCAAGTATGAATAATTGATGTTTGGTAATTGGGGATATTACCGATTAGGAATAAGAAGAGTTGTTTCAGATCCTCAACCTTAGCTGTCTGTACAGGAAACAATATCCCATTACCCCAGACATACCAACGTTTGTATTTCCGTTTTACAAGTCTATCCTCTATTAAAGGAGTAGACATGAACTTAGGTAGTTTAACTCGTCTGCCGTTGACATCACGTAGAACATCCATTCGATCGTAATAGATCATATCGCCTTGTTCAAAAGCTAATATAAAACCATCGATAACCGTTGGATGCTCTACCACCCGTTTCAGGATGAACGTCTTAGGTGAGAGTACAAAACCTAAGTCTTCTGCTATCGCTTGATCTAGAAGCTTTACAGTTGACTTCGTCATGTGACCTCCACTATTAATCCGGTTTCATGTATGTCTCCTTTTCCAATGTTGGTCCAGAACTTCTCTTAGGAGAAGATAGTATCAGTGTGGCAGATTTCCAACTGGCGATAGATCCAGTGGTTGTAACTTTGGAAACCTTTCACCGTACAGGCTTCTTGTTCATCAAGCACATAGCCGAGTTTATCGACCATGAACTTAACTACAGCACCACTACGTGAGAAACCTGCATGACAGTGGACAACAATTGGAGTGCCAGAATGCTTACGTAAGAAGTCCAGGATACGGCGACCGTGAGCAAAATCGAATAGGGTATATTCCGGACCCATTTCTTGGTCAACATCGTCGACTTCAATACGTAGAATGTCTTTGTGACGAACTGCGTAATTTGGTTTAGCTTCACCTGGATCACCAATGGAGATAATTACAGATGGTTGATTGATAGTCTCGACCCATTGTAGAGAAGTGCCAAGTACAGGAGGGGTGAGTTTTGCTTGCGCTTCAAGTTTGGCACGAGCCTCATCTTGCATTTTGATGAAGTCGTATTCAACGTTGTGGTACGCTGCTTGGTTACGTTTGTATTCTGCGTTAGAAACTGGTTTACCGTTTACATATTTCATTTGTAATCTCCCTGAGGTTATAAAGGGAGAGCCGAAGCTCTCCCATTGTATTAACTTACGAACATGTCACCATCATCACCCAGGTCTTCTTGTACGAAGCTCGAGCGACGTTGACGGAAACCAGATTGAACGGTATTCAGTTTAGTCAGAGTTGTTTCCAGATCTTCAAACACATCGGTAACACCAACGGAGTTGATGACGAAGTGCAATTGATCACCTGGGATCTTATCTGCTTTCTGAGTGATACCAACAGTACGCACAAAAGCCGAACCATAAGGAACGTCTTTCGAAATATCTGTAACCAATACGGCAACAGAGATTGGCTCCATAACCTTAGCAGCTTCTGCACGCGTCTCACAGATATGCAGTGTGCACAGTTGTGGGGGAACGGCAGTGATGCGATGGAAGTTAACGAAGTTCTCAACGTCTTTAGTATCCAGACGATCGTTCTCTTGGTCAGTCAGTGCATCCAGTGCCGACAATACAAACAATGCTTCAGCATCGGCAGTAGCTTCACCAGCCGAGTTGGATACATAAGCAACCACTACAGGTGCTTGATGTTTCAGCGCCAGCATCTCAAGGTTACGCATGGTGTTAGTAGTGTTACGTACACGCTTAGTAGCATCGTAACCACCAACAACGACAACGATGAAGTTTGCTTTCTGTTTCAGAAGTTCCGCTACCAGACTAACAGCGATGGTAGAACCGGTACCGCCACCACCAGAAGTAACAATGATGTTAAATTCAGCAGGAGGGAATTGCTCCAACATCAGTGGAGCGTGTTTACGAGCATGGGGCATCATGAATGCTTGATCGCCACCTGCACCATCAGTGCCAGGGATAATGTACAGACGATCTTCATTCAGCTTTTTATGTTTGAGATTTGCCTCAGAGGAATCCATGAAACACACCGAATCACTGTTCGGGCTATATTCACGACCAAGGTTCAGGCCAGCGCCACCAGTGAAATACATGCGAGTCTTAATTGGGTTCATTCTACTTTACCTTATTTGGATTGACGGTTTAACTACATATCCTAAGCGATGACGTATAACTTATCAGAGGTTATACGTGATCTGCAAAGTGAATGCATTGTCGTAGTGATCGACACAACGGAATACACGATTGGTATCGATCCGACCAGGAAGAGAGGTCTGGTGCTTCCCAGTAACGCGTTTAACGTTCCATGCATCCATGATGGCTAGCGATGGTACGGTATCGATTCCAGGAAGGTTAGCGAGCGTCTCAGTGGGTTTTACTTTGATGTACATATCACGCTTATGGCCGTTAAGACTATCGAAGCGATGTGCCTTATCGATGCGCGCGTAATTCTGATCGACAGTGTAATCCCAGTACAGACTTGGGTTGCGACCAGTTTCAAAACAGTTCTTCAAGTCAGCAGCAGTTACGTAGCCTTCCAGTGTAACCGATTCCATCATCTGAGAAGTACGGACATTAGGGTCCAGTTGTTCCGAACGGATATAGATACCACGTACAGCTACAACGTTAGACTGCATCAGAATATCGGACTTCCACAAGCGGTAGCCATTGGTACTCAACTTGCGGTGAGCGTCATAGATTACTTGAAGGTTATCTTCAAAGAGTTCCTTTGTCGCATTGCGCGTATCTCGAGTAAGAACCTCAACACTGTTAAACGGTTCAGTCATATCGATGGCTTGCATCGACAGGGCATTCATCGTGTGCTGCGGTTCTACGCGCTGTGTCAGTACTTCCGTAGCCTCTATGGTGTTGTAAACCTTAACGACCACCTTCTGTGCACGTGGACACACTACGATCAAATGAGAACCAGTTTGCTGGTCCTCTTCTACGAATACCTGTACACCAGCTGTTTCTTTAAGGGCCAACAAAGGTTCTACGAAATGGGAAGACATGGAGTAACTCCTAATTTAGAGGAAAATGTTTTCTTTGTAAAAGGTCAGCTTCGAACGCAACTTACCACGAATGCTCAATTCAAATACTAGAGTATCTGGAGCAGTCAATAGTTCCCAAGTACCACCATCACGTACATGAGCTTCAATCTCCTTGAGCGTGTTCTTGATAGCACGATCTTTATAATCGTAACCAATCGATTTGAACTTAACACGCAGCCAAGGTTTAGTTGGGATACGACGGTTCTCTGCTTCAACAGGTCGATTGATAATGAACTCAGCGATGATGTGGTCTTTGTCATTAAACGCCGACACCACATGCCCTGCGTCATTAGCCATTGAATGGATGTAATAGTAACCACCCTGAGAACAGGCTTCCTCTGTGATCTTAGCTACCTGCTCACAATCGTGATAGGTAACTGGGAATCGATCTTCAAACAATGCTTGCTGGAACTGATCTGCGTTCAGGGGCGTTTTGTATTTATCTGTCACTGTACTTTACCTCGGCGAATATTGTAGCCATCTTCAGCTTGTTTCCACGTCAGGTGATTTGTTACTTTCTCACCAACAACGCTAGTAATACGGAATACGTGTTCTTCGGTTGTATCAACCATTACTTTACCTTCCCAACCAATAGTCAGTCGGCAAAGGTTCAATGCCTTATAGGCTTCTTCAATAAACGTTTCAAGGTCATTGATATTAAACAGGTCTGCATTGTTGTAGATGTATTCGATTACACCCACATAACTGTCTTCAGGGGTGAACACTTTCTTCAAGCCTGTACGGCGACCATGATACGGTGGGATCAAATTTTGACCGGAAGAGAAACCAGTCAAGGATACCATTGCATCAAAGATTGCTTTAGCGGGTTTACGGTGTTCCAACTGTTCAGAGATAGCCGAGAACTTCACCATACGTTCACGAATCTCGCGACGTTTCTTAGTGGTCTCTTCAATGAACTCGTTTACCTTTGGGTCAGATATGGTCGAACTATCCATTACTGCACCCATCCAGGGTTTACCAATTTGTCTAAGGAATGTAGATTGCTTGCCCTTATGTTTTTCCAGTTCCTTCTGTAGGTCCTCTACGATTGAAGGAGTCTTAGAAATGTCATGATAGTAGTTAGTGCTAATGTGTTGGTCCAAGAATGGAGTACTTTGTTCATTAGCATAATGACTGAACCCTAACTCTCCTCGGGGTTCATTGAATCGTTGAATGTCTTCAGATGTAATATCGATTTGTTGAGTCATTGCTTGTTCTCTTGATTTGTCCAATTCACCTTCTACCCAAACATAAAGATCAGGATCTTCTTGGGTCATCAGTTTTACCACTTCCAATGTAACTGGTATTCCTTTAAGAGTCATTGTGCCCTTGTAGAAGGAAAAGTCTTTAGTTGTGGTAAATGTGATTACGTCAGTATTCATTAGAGGGTATCCCTAAATTAAGGTATTGGTATGGTATTACTAAGAATAAGGAATATTGCTCGGGGTAAAACCCCACCCCTCACAATATACTCTTTATACGTAAAAGCTTTCAGAAACATAAAAGCAAAAGAGATAAACTTACGTTCATCTCTAAACTTGTTTTACATAAAGATTCAATAGGAGCGCGGCGAATCCCACGAGAAAGCGGAATCTTCTCGACCACTATAACTTTCGCGGTTTCGGCGCCTTTCTACGAAAGTCTCTTTTGGCTCGGCATTGTGTGCTTCGACGGTTACTTCGGTACGACCAGGTGACTTACCGAACAGTGTAAAACCTGGTGGTAATTCATCTATCACAGTACGGCGACCATTTAGGACATCGCGACAAGTGCGTATAAACTCCCATGAATGATATTTCATTCTACGTTTGTTCATCTAGGTAATCCTTCATCTCGCTTAATTCCTCTTCTGTCCATCGTTTAGAATCAAGAGTATAGGCACAGTCCTCAACACCCATCAGACTACCCGAGTCATCACGCTTTCTTCCAATCTCCCATTCGCCCATACCCTCACGCCCAAAGAACTCTTGGCGAATCCTACCGTGTGAATTCACTTCAGATCGACCAATATCTTCTTCGTGAGTGAAAGATGTACCAGGTGGGGCTTCATCCATTGCATAGACCTCACCCCAACTCACATTCATCTGTGAACGGGCATTGTCAAGATAGATGAACTTATTGCGTAACTTGTTCAAAACCTTTGGTCGGGTCACGTTCCTTACCCCTTTCGATTGTAAAGCTATTCAGATCAGCATCCTTAACGTAGAAGAATGCTTCTAGGTCAACCTCACTATCGAGTCGCTTGCACCCGTCATAATAACCTTTGGTAGCGACCTGACGAACAAACGGATTGAAATCGTACTCACGTGGATCGCGATATATCTCAACACTGGGATAAAGGTTTTCACGTACCGGATAAATACCATCGCACCCTGGCCTGAGAATAGAGGCCGGTTCATGCCGTGGCATAGATGCTTTAATAACTCTGTGTTTTAACTTATTGGTTCTAAGGTACGCAAAGATCTTCTCCCACGTATCCAAACCGAACATTGACAGAGGGTAAAGACTTTTCAGATATTTTACTTTCCCACGACTAACCATTTGCTTTAGGTGCCTTCAATAGTTTTACATATAGCTCGGCAGCCTTACGTTGTTTTAGTTCCGCTTCGTGCCGAGTGTTGTGTTCCACAATAGCCATTCGTTTTGCGAGCTTTCTCATTTCGTTCCTTAATTGCGTTCAAGGTAGCGTTTTGGATAAGTCGAGTGATTGCTGGAGTTACCTGAATAGTCATTGGTTACCTTTGGTTCTACACATTGTTTCATGTTGGCGATAATCTCACGAGCTTGTTGACGACCAAGCTCTGAACCATCAATTAGAATTACGTCCTTGCCGCCTGCACGATTTGAACGACCGACCTTTTGGATATCAGCGATGGACGGTGATAGGTCAACTTGGACGATTGTGCCCGCATTAATCTGATCAGCAGAGAGGATAAATTCGTTGACGCGTTTCTGGTCTCGTTCACGTTTCTTTTGCTCCTCTTGTTCACGAATGTATTGTTCGTTATGACGCATTGCATCAATTTGTTTAACACGGTTCCAGGAAATACCTGGACGGCAAGGTTCTTTACTCATCGGTAATGCTCCAGTGGATTAGATACATAGACGTAATATAGATTTAGAAAAAAATGTATTAACGGCATAAAGCCTCCCGAAGGAGGCAGTATGATTATTCGCCTTCCGGTGGGGTAACTGGAGTTTCTTTCTTCTTACCCAGACCTTTTAGATCAATGTGGGAAGGAGCAGCTTTCTTAATGTAGGCAAGAATAGCTGCCTTACTACCATCGGTCTCTTTTGGACGTAAACCGATTGTCATGAACCCGTCACCAGCGTAGACTTCACGACCCAGTACATTACTTTCTTGGATAAAGAATTTATAAGTATCTGGAAACGGACGATAGAAGTTCATGTTAAACATACGTTGAACCAGAACCTTAGACAGGTTGTCAAAGATATCCAATTCATCTGTAATTTCTTTTACTGTAATCTCAGCAGTTATAGATACCATTTTGTGGTCCCTTATCTGTGTAGTATTCGTGGTAAGCATTCAATGCTTGTTTAGTAAGATCCATCTCTTGATAAACAATCTTAACTGTCGATACAGTCAGATCATTCCGATAAGCAGCACCAATGATCTCGATAGCTTTAAAGTCTTCGATGTTTCTATAATCAACACGTTCAAACTTAACACCGATCTTACGCATGCGTTTCATCAGCAAGATTAATGCCTGTGCAATCTCTGGCATGATATCAGGAATCTCAATTGGAAATTCTGGATAAGTTTCATACCACTCTTCAAGTGAGATAGGTCGATCATTAATCTTAACACCGTATTCTACTTTCCAAACAATAATACCCAACTCACGTTGGATAGGTCGATGGATAGTAAAACCTTTATGGTCTTCGGAAAGCTTGTACCTGATCAAAGGGTGTAGTTCTTCAAAGGCTTCCAGGGTGTCGTCTACGGCGCGACGTATGCCACGGTTATGACGGAGTTCCTTTTCACGGTAATCACGCTCAAACGCCTGTTCAGGGCTTTCATGGGTGAATTCTTTAGAAACACTATACTCGCAAAGTTCACCAGTTAATAAGTCTGTCACAGCAATCAAATAAGTCATGGCATCTATGCCCGACCATTGAACTTTAAATTGATCTGGTTTGCAAGGAATTACGCCAGCTCGTTCATCCTTTAAATAAATGAACTGATCTTTCATATGTGCCCAAGTATCACAAGGGCAACCCAAACCTGTAAAATCAATTAGATTCTCAGGTGGAGTCTTTTTACCACAGCATGCCATTGTATTTCTCCCATGCATTATTAGTAATACACATGATAAAGACAAAAAAGAAAAGGGTAGTAACCCTCTCCCGAAGGAGAGGGCTTTTATAACCGCTTACGCAGCATGTACTTCAGGTTTACGTGCATTCACGATATCGCGAACAGCGTATTTCAAACGACCAGGATCAGTGATGTATTCAACATCTTTGCCAACCTTACCCGCTACCCAATCACAAACCATTCCATGATCAACGATACCGCTGGTAGGTTCTACGTACAGGACGCGAACACCTTCGATGACGTGAATCATCGGACCAACGTAAACGGAGTTACCACCTACGTTACCGATGTTAATGAGGTTACCGCCCATATCTTGTTTGTAGCTGTAGCCGAGTTCTTTGAACTCGTTATACAACCAGCTAGTCACAGCAGTACTACTGATCTCCACCGCAATGTCAACGGTGGAATAATCCTTACCGTCATCGAAAGACAGATCAGGTTCACGGGTAGCTTCCATCAGGGTATAAGCCCGATCGAGGTTACCTTCAACATTGTACGGTCGATGTTCCATCAGCCAGTTCAGATGCAGTACAGCCTCAGGTCCGAATTTCAGAGCCTGTTGTTTCTTGCCGGTGAACTCTGGAACGATCTCGCCATTGGTCTTAGCCGAGAACCCACGAATGTAGGAGATCACGGTAGAACCCTTGGAAGTAGCTACGCACATGATGATCTTGTTGATGTTAGACATTGTTAAGTTCCTCTTGAGTGAAGTAGTTTACGATCTCTTTCGCCAGTTCTACTGGATTAGAAGTCGTGGTTGTTTGACGTGGGCCTTGAAACCCGTTACCTTGTTTGAAAGTATAATCGACTGCCGTTGAACCAACCACATAGACGATTACCTTCCTCGTGTTATCAGGTGTGCGAAAGATAACCCCAGAAGGACTCAGGCGCACCCTTACACGTTGAACTGTTGGTGACTGACACGACCCTTCATACTCAACCGCTTCCAGAAGAGTATTAACAAAGTCAATGCATGGCTCTTTAACAAGATCAAGCATCTTTCTCAATCTCCCAGGTACCTTCGAAGAAACCATGCACGCATTCGACAATAGCCAGAACATCAGTCGAGGCCATTGTCTTGTTTTGCATGTACGGTACAAACAGAGCGTCAGTGGCGACGTTCTCCACAAACTCTATTCGCGCATAGATACCACTGATCTCGATTACAACCTGATGACTTGAACTGAGCGTGCGTGCGCGCAGTCCATTTGCTACAGGGTAAACGAGAACACGCTTGTCACCTTCAGTACTTTCCAGAAGGGAGACAAACTCTTGGTTAAACTTAAACGACGGACATGGTAAGTATTTCATTGTACTACCTCCAGAACCCAGTTCCATTTACCTTCGATGACTTCGTGATAGATGCTACCACCGAAAGCGGTGAGGATGACCAGACCGAAACCAACCTGTTTCCAGCGCCGGTCTAACATCCCGTTATAGTCCCACTTACCCAACAACATCATGATGGCAGCCAGTAGCCACATGGCACGCAGGAAGATAGCGCAACCGATTTCAACATAGTCCATTATGGTTCCATCCCAAATACAGATTGAATGTAGGCTTCCAGTTCAGACTCTTTATATATTTCAAAGTCTGGACCTGGAATATCTTCGCCTTTCTTTTCTTTAACCCAAGTGGCAATAGTACCACCGTAGTTATCGAACTGCATCGATAGGACCTTTTCGGTCTTCACGTCGCAGAGAGTTACGAATGGACCAACCGCCTGGATCTCGAGAGTCAGGTCTTCCGAAGAAGCCTGCTCTTTCATGAAACCCATTACAACCTGAAACAGTTGTAGGCCACAACTCATTTCGATATTTACCTTTTTCATTTTACTCTACCTCGTCGTAATCGATTTCAAGACCCAGTTTGGTATACAGTGCAATCGCTGCATCGTTACCAGGTTGGACAGTTACTGTACGGCTACCGGCTACACCGATGAGTTCCTGTGCGATACCACGACCACGATAGTCAGGGTGTACGTGCAGGAGATCGAGATTCGCATCAGGATCGTAGTTAATCGCATAGCCTACCATCTTGTCACCAATGTAAGCCGCGTACGCTGTGCGTTGTTTTGCGAAGCTTCCAGAGGTCAACAGGATGTGTGCAGTTGAAGGATCAACTACAGCCCGAACCCAGTAACGGGATTTGGCTTCCAGAGGTTCTACTTCCTCCAGATACTTTGCGATTGTCTTAGCATTTACATCCAGTACTTTTACAACTTCCATTTTACTTCTCCCAATGGTGATTGAACTCTTCAACAGTGCAGCTAGTTTCTACGATGTAGTTGTTGTTGTCAAGCTTAAAGCACAACATACCGAAATGAGTGAAGGCTGTTGCCGATGTGGCACCTTCGCATTCGGTAATCAGTTTAGCGCATTCATCCAGATAGTCAAACATTGCGCTTGAAGTAACATCTGGGTTGAGTGCGAGTACGTGGCAGGTCTCGATGATCACGGTACCGTACTTAGAGATCATGCTCTTGTTACGGGTGTCGTAATACATGTGAGCTTTCGGCGCAGTAGCGAACAGCTTTACATGCATGTTCTGAACCAGGCGATGAGCGGCGTACATCTCTTCACCGATCACTTTACGTTGCAGTTCAAGAATGCTTTGCTTGTAGTTCTGAACCAGATGTTCGGCACGTGCGTCCAGTTCTGTTTGCGACAGAATGCGGAAACCTACTGTCGGTGTAATACCGTGCTTGGTAAGTTGAATCCACGGAGCACGATCGATTACATCGTACGTTGCGAACTTCCCACCGAAGCCAATCTTCTTGAAAGCATTGACAACTCGGTTAGTGGTTTCAGCGAGTGTTGGTTTAGCCATGGTTGTAACTCCTTTACTTAATGGAACCGATTACATCGCGAACATATTCTGTCAACAGTTCGGTCAGTGGTTTTGGGTTAGCCTTATCGTAATCAAACTTTTCGTTATGTTTACGAACAGCTTCCGCCTTTAGTTCTTTCTTACTTTTCAAAGTAGTCATAGTTCAAAGGTCTGGATGATGAAGGCTTTGATACTTTCCTGATCGGACAACGAGTATTCGTTTCGTACAGTACGGGCAATGCGATGACTGTTTGGCGCTTCAAGGTAGTGAGCGTCGACAGTAACACGACCTTTCCAACCTTGAAAGTTCATGCAGATTGTAGCTGGCTCATTCTCCAGATGCAATACACCTGCTTCCTCATAAAGGCGAAGGTCTACATCCTTCTCACTTTCCAGATTTGCAAATACTTGAGTGACCGACAGAGCCAACAAAAGCATGTCTTCAATACGTTTGTTAATCATGGTAGAAATCCTTTAATTTACTGGGTTAATATCACAATAGTAATATAGTGCTAAATTAACTTCTAATAATCAACCCAATGATCTGATTAATCAACCAACGGAATATTCCCATGAAAGCAACAGTAAGAGAGGTTCTCGATAAACATTTCGCGGATGTTAAATTCGATCGAGCCTTATGTCAACGAATCATTGATTACACTGTACGACTAATGAACCGAGATGCAGATCACTCTGCTTTCTTTGGTGGCGTACTGATGGGTGTCAATGAAATTCGTTTCTACGATAACGATCGTGAACTTTGGTTTGACGATGTTATCCGCGTAGATGAAGATCTATTGCAATACGATTTCGAAAGGGCTGAAGGTATCGACCCTAAACACATTGTAGCAAGTTCGGCATTTAACCATATCCCAGGTTATATCTCAATGCGTCTTTTCAAAGAGACCTCTATCCCTTTGAATGTAAGGCAATCGGCAATGATACATGCATTCATGACCCTGCATGTTAAATACATTACTTCCCTTTTGGTTCGTCGTTTTAAATACCCTGCTAAACGTGAAGTAGCTGAAGCAACCTTTGCTGCTCTTAAATACACCTTTGACATTAAACGCATTGGTAGTTGGGGCGGTTTGATTCGGGATCGTGCTGAAGGTATTATTGCACCAGACTCTATCTACCATAGCTACATGTCTGATAAGACAGACGAGTTTGAATATTGGTCTCGCCGGATCGTAACCGATACACAGACACGTATTCGTGAACTGATTAAGAAATACTACGACATGTACCTGACCACTCTTTCACAGGGTAGTCGAATCGTATCTACGTCTGATATGCTGATCAACAACGAAGGCGAGATGGCTCTGCGTGATCGTGTAAACGGGTATAGCACTTATCTACGTTACATGCATTCAACTGTTCAGAACACTGACAACCTGATTAAAACACAGTTGCTTGGTATCATTGAAAATGCAATGCACACAATGCCTCCTCAGATGCTCTTAGACAGCTTAACGTTCATGAGTCGTAACGTTGGTCAGTCACGTAGTAAAGACATCACTGTGATGATTGACGAGTCTCTCCTGTATGCATTTGACTACATGCAATCCAACCGTAGTTCTACTATGCGCAGTACTGACCTTGCAGATCTCATTGCAAAGATCCGTGCAAAAGTAATGGCTCCTAAATCGGATGACTATCGTGTATTGAAGATTCGTGATGTTGGTGAGAAGATTGTTAAACAGGCAACCAAGTCTAAGCATGAAGGACAGATCGCAGCAACCCGTACAGGTGTAATGTTGTATTTGATTCTTCGAGCATTAACTAAGTCCTACTACACGAAGTAGACAGCATAAGCCCTCCCATTACGGGAGGGCGTTATGACGTTAAGATACATCTGTCCAAGGTAGAGGACCAGAAACATATTCCAAGCACGGTCGAAACACGTTAGAACCAAATGCGTTATCCATGTTCTCAGTAAACTTGGTTACCATGTTGTTCGACGTACCGTATTTAACCATAAGTGAATTTTCTGGCGGGTTAACCATGGTAGCTTTAGCCCCCATACCAAAGTTGATATATGGGTACCGGGCATTTACTTTATAGCTACCGCCCATGGCTGGGTCAGGTACTGTAGGCATGGTTAATAACCACTCTGTCGCCGTAAGCAAACGCATATCAAAGGTAGTACCATTGATAACGATACGTTTAACACTTAAGCCACCAGCACTATTCAACTGGTTCCAACTTATTCCTTCCCTCAGATACAACATTGGAATAATTATGGTTTTGGCGGTAACATTACCAGTAATACCCGTGAATAACATAAAGTCAGTATTAACGAACGGACTTGTCCCAGGGGTTAAGGTATAACTACTAAGCATCTTTGGAATGTTAATAAGTTCATTACCGGGCACATAGACGTAGGTAGGAACTGGTTTACCAACGTAACCATTGTAAGCAACTAGAACAGAACCTTCGATTGCACCACCATACCAAATACGGTTACCACACATAACAGGAGTACCGTAGATTCCAGGAACAGGTACCTCGAGTACATTTGCTGTCCATGTATTCGTCAATGGGTCGTAAGCACCATTAACCTGGTTACCGATTGTGTGTAGACCGATCTTATCTTGGTACCGATATGCATAGCACGTAGCGTTATTAGTTAACCCAGTTACCTTAGGACCTTTTAGTGTCCAGGTGTTAGCGACGGTATCATATTCGTAGATTTCGCTGTTAGGTGTATTTGGTGCAGTGATCCCACCTAATGCGTAGATCTTTGTACCGTACGAAATAAGAGCATGTTGCGCTAAGTTAACAGGACTTGTGGCAAGTACTTCCCATGTATTAGTTGCGATGTTATATCGGTTTAATCGATTTGAACTCAAACCACCATGAATGTAAATGTAGTTGTCGTACGTGGTCATTGCTGGTGCCTGAACAGAACTGTTCGTACCTGGAGCCAATACAGTCCATGTATCTGCAACTGGGTCGTATACACGGAATGTATTATCGTACGCAGTCGAATAACCACCATGAACATATATCTTACCGCCAGCACTGGCGGAAAACATCTGACGTTTACCTGGGTTAAACTTTGTTAGTTGTGTCCACGCTTTATTTACTGTATCGTACTTAACAAACATTGTACTGTTTGTACCATTACCGTAACCACCCATGTAATAGATGGAGTTACCAACAACAGCGACAGCGGGTCCAGTAACACCTGGGTCCATAATGTTACCAGGTACGGTTACCCATTGGTCGGCGGTACTGTGTAGACCACCTAATAATAATTCAAACATCTTTTTAACTCCCGTTTAATCTATACCATAACGGCATAAGCCCTCCCATTGCGGGAGGGCGTTATGTTGTCAGACGTTAACACCGCCAGCTTCTACTGGACCACGACTATCGTATTTATTAACGTCGTTGCCCAGATCTTTAGCCTTTCCTTCTTCTAGAGCGTTTGCTTCTAGTTGATAGAATAGACCAACGTTTTGACCAGCAGCTTGTGAGCCTAACATGTTCTTATATCTGTCAGCTAATGATGCCGCGCCCTTCTGGGCATCAATTGAACCTTGATCAGCATCATTCAATGGAAATGTAGAAGGACGAATATTCATTAGTTAGCACCAGTATAAGTAACACGGTTGTTAGCGGAGGTAACCAGTTGTTCTTTCAGACCGTTACGAGCAGCTTGTACGTCAGCACTGATATTCTCAATCCAAGTACGAGTATCGTTAGGGTTCATGCCCTTGATGTTCAAGGTACGCATCAGTTGCTTAGCGTACATGATAACACCTTCGGACACGTCAGTCATAGCCGAGAACTCGATAGACAAGTCCAGGTTCTGACCGATCTGAGCAGCATCCTTACGACCTTCCCATGGACCCGACGACAGTGGGAACATGTTGGTGCACAGGTAAGCCTGAGTCACGTCTTGGAAAGTAGGATCTGGTTCAATGAACAGAACAGTAGCGCCATAGAAGGAAGCATCGTATTTCTCTGGAGGAATGTTACCTTCAGCAACAATACGTGGAACCTTGGTGTTTTCGTCACCGATACCGTAAGTGATCCACCAGCGCAGGAAACGTTGAATCGCACGACCTTGCAGTTCCCAGCAGCCGAGGCTTGGGTTAGAACGTGCACGAGTAACGTTAGTAGCTGTTTGAATTACTTCACCCGAACCACCCCATGGGGCATCCGCAGTTTCTACAGTAACAGTTTGTTGCAGACCGTCAATGGTCCGGCAATGGTTTTCAATGTAAGCTTTAAGCGAACGAACCAGTTGGTTTGCATCCTTTGCATATTGGAAGAACCGAGGTGCTTCAAGCAGGAAAGGAATCAGGTTACGGCTAACGTAAGGAGTGTTACTCGCAAGGTTAGCCAAGTCGGGACGGAAAGTATCCGTACCAGCCTGAGCAACGTTCATTGTGTTCGCAGCGCCGCCAGCACCGTAGCCCGACTTAGGGGCAAATGGATTTGCATAACGTTTCATTTATAATCCTCTCTCAGGAGTGAAGCCTCATTACTGAGGCTCTACAGTGACATCACCACGACGTACAGTATCCAAGAAGAAGTTCATGGTAGTACGTGGGTTGTTGGCAGCGACAGTTACAGTACAGGTCCAGCTAGTACCGTTATTTTCATCTGTACCGGTGATCTCGGTTTTAGGGATGATGTCAACACGACCACCAAACAGGTCGCGAGTACGATCCAGAATCTCTTGGTCGCAACGCTCTACGAGCTGTTCCTTAGTCAGGAAGCTGTTACCAGAGAACTTGGCGTGTACTTTGTGAATCATACGCATGATCACGCAGCAGATGTTAACAGTGACAGGACTGAGCAATACAGAAGTGTCATCTTGGTAAACCGAACGCAAGCAAGGGTAGTACTGACGACGGTTGTCGTAGGTAGTACTATAGGTAGCACCGTTGGTCCACAGGTTAGCAGAAGTACGTGCGTTGAAGAATGGTACGTTCAGACCTTTAACGAAAGTAACTTCGTTGTTAGGGCTTACATCCATTTCCAGACCAGGACGCAGGATACCGTTACCAGCACCAGCATACTTAGCCCACATCATACCAACGTCAAGCAGTTGTGGAATACGTTTGTTGTAACCACCACCCAAGATCTTACCGGATTGCAGAACAATCATGGCACGGCAAACACCGGTACCAAACAGTACAGATTCAGGGAATGCTTTCAGACGAGTCATCAGTGCTTGAGCACGAGATGCTTCTTCACCAGCGGTAAGACCTTTCTCTTCGCCTTCAACGAAGGTGGTGAACATGCACATGAGATCCTTACGCTTCGACAGCGTTTGCATCATCTTGTACTTCGAAGACATTGGCAGACCAGTGTCGTACAGGAAACCGAACTGATACAGTGCAACGTTTTCGTATTGGTCGTCCAACTCACCGAAGTTAACGTTTTGTTCGTCAACCAGTTTGATGTAGTTAGCCATGTCAGTAGTACCGTCGGAACCACCAGTTGCATAAACAGTGGAGTTCTTACCGAATACTACGCCGCCTTCAAGAGTACCTTCCAGCAATACCGATTTGTACGGATCGCCATCAAGTGCAGTCATGGTCAAGAAGTCAATCTGACCTACCAGATCTTGGAACGCAGGGTTAACCAGTTTCTCAGCATCCCAGATAGCGTCACGAACAGTATCGATGTTATCGCTGTAAGTGTGGATCAATGAGAATGGAGAGAACAATGGAGTCAGACCAGATTCAATACCGTCGTCTTCGTATTCTTGGATCAGAGTACTTTGGATACCCAAATCTTTATCGTACATGGTGCTGTAAACACCTTCGTCGAAAGATACGTTAACGTAGTCATCGTCAGTCTTAGTTTTGATAACGTGTGGAGTAGCAAGACCTGGATCAAGCTCTACAAACTGTACACGGAACAGACGAGTAGCGAAGTCACCGGTAGTGGCAGCATCGTAACCATCTGGATCGATTTCGTTGGTAGCCCAGATGCGCATACCTTGGTCGTTACCCATCTTACCAAAGAAGGAAGCAGGCAGTTCGAACAGAGGGTATTGAACGGATTGTGTACCGTCAATGCTAGAAACCATATCACCAGGCAGTACGCGCTGGGTACCGATTTCAGTGGTGTTGTCTTTAATAAGAACAATACGGCACTTGAAGCCTTCAACCAGTTTAGCATCAGCTTTAACTGGGCCACTGCTTACATCGGATACGGCGTTAGGATAGTTAAATCCACTGAGACGCGTAATGGTTTGCGGAACCAGATCACGAACCATATCGATAGCGACAGTGATTCGAGCAGGGTTACGAGCATCTTCTGGTTTCAGACGTTTAACATAGAAACCGTTACCTTGACCCAACAGGTTCAAAGCAAGCAGAGATTGTTGGTTAAAGAACTTGCTGCGTGGGTCCAAGGACATCTGACCGTAAATACCAGCGAAGCCGTCATCCGAATCACCAACATAAGTGGTTTCGGTAGGACCTGTCTCAGTAAAGAGACGGAGTAATGGTGTGTGTTGCGCGTAGGTCGTTTCTGGACGAATGAACGCCCGGCGGCTACGATCGCGAATGCCATTGAAGACAATACGCGGAACGGCATTAAAATAAGTGGCCATTTATTGGTTCTCCCAGTAATGGAGCTTTAGAACTCGATGTTATGAGTGTTAACTGTAAGTCAATCATATTTATTATTCATAGAATGATCGACTAGTTAAATTTTACGATAATTTAAAGGAGACATAGTAATGTTTTCATTACCATACCAAACCACGATTTGCAGCATGTATACGAAGCTTGATCAACTTCTCTCTAAGGTTCGTCGAGCAGCATTGGACCTTGAGTTCCCTGCGGTTAAAACCCCAGCAAACTACACATTGAATAATGCTCATTTCGTTACCCCACGTCAAGAACATGAAGACATCCCAACCTTTACACAATACATTAACATCGGTGAACCTAACCATCCCAACCTTCTGATCGACTCTCGTCAATATATGAAGTACGATGATAAGACAGGTCTGTACCGTATTAATGGTGTTAACGATTGGAGTTTCCAGTGCGTACGTATGGCACTTAACTTACAACTGCTGAAATCGGATGAAACTATCTTTAGTCGGTTGGGCGACCTTCCTGCGAAAGTATTCCACCGTTGGGTTTCAGGTGCTTTGATCACTAAGTATAACTTGGACCTTCAATCTCAGATGGCCCTATTTGTTATCAGTGCTTATTACTTCTATGCGATGTGCAACTACGAGCTGCAAGCTCCGGACGTAACTGCACGTACCCAGTTCGCTCCTATCATCTCACGCATTACTGGTGTACCACCAGATTTTGTATTAGACGTGATCGAAACAGTTGGTCCATTGAAGAATGCTAGTGACTTGGCTTATGCCTTGTCCACAAAGTCCCTACAAGGGCGTACAGGCGAACTTAAGTTCACTGACCTGTATCTGCTACTGGCCAACTCTTGGCAGGGCGTAAACGGTCGTGAGAACTCCGGCGTTGCATTGGAACATATGCCTACCTTTATTGCAATGGTTTACATGGGTATTGCAGATCGCTCATACCGTAGAACAGTTATTACCCAACGTGCTGAGAGTTTGGCACGTGGACAAGATCTTCGTATCTTTACTGACCTGGTTTTTAAACTGGTTAACGCACAATATCTCGAACATTAATAGGGTGGTTTAAATGGACAATTATCTCTTGCAGTACGCGATTGATAAAGTCTGGCAGAACCCTACGCAAGATAAACAGTTTGTGTATGAACTTCGTAAACTCACTCCGAGGTATGGGGTGAGGGATACGTGGGTTGTAGAATACCAACGGTACTACTTACCCACCAATCGTAAAAACGATTTCTACCACATCTATCAAATTGGTTCCATTATCCCTGCTAACATGGGCTTGCCCAAGATCAAGGATACGTGGATCAGTATGAAGACTCTTGCTAAGGACTACTTGACTTTAGCTGAAGCTTACGTAACAAGCGGGATTCGTTTCCCAATGGATGAGACTTATGTTCTCATTACACAATCGCAGAACTTGTTGTTCGCTGTTAAAATAAATGACCGCTACCCTTCTCTTGAAGATAACAAACTTTATTTCCATTGCTACAACAACGCTTACTTCCAGACTCAACGTGCTTCTGATCGTGGAGACAACTGGATTCAAGTTGATACGTTGATTGCTTCTGGTACTGAAGCTATTCGTCAAATGCAGATTGCTATCATTGACACCATTAAAGACCGTGGTGGTATTCCACAGTATTTCGTTAACGGTCGAGCTGTTGATGAAATCAGTATTACAACGGCTACAGGTGGTGACTACTGTGAGTTTATTCTTGACCCGTCTATTAAGGCTGTCTATGAATTCCCATTGTTTGGTCTACCGGTGTTTAACTCAAGCCTTGACAAGCAACGTAAATACATTCTGCACTATCCTGGAAAGCAGGTTGAAGAGACGATTGACTTCTACGATGATATCGAGATCTTCCTCTGTAAGACAGGACAAAGACCAAATACTTTCTCTGGTGTTTACTTCCAGCATAACGACGGTATCTGGGCAAGACAGTTGACACATCGTGACTATTCGGTACCTGTTGCTCGAACAGCAGAGTTGTTGGCTGAGAATAGTTTCCTTGGAACAAACGACCAAGATAAATTCTTCCGTATGTATATTCGTCGCAGTGGTAACTTCGAAGAACTAATTGCCGATGCTAGCCGTATTGAAGAACTGTACAAACTAACCGATACACAGATCGTTAACTTGATGACGGGTGCAGACTCTACTAACCCATTGTGGAGAGCAGAGAATCTTGAGAAAACACCGTACGTTCAGTTTATGTCAGCTTCTCCTGATTTTATTTATCCGATTACATTTAATGAGCCGGAGTTAAATAGTCAGGGTAAAGTAGATGCACAGAACTTTGCTGGTGAGGTCTTTGGTTATAACGAGTGCGCACACTTGTTGAACGATAACCCGGCTATGACGTACGTTGATCCTTCTGACAATTTACTGAAAGCAGACCTAGCTTATAACTTCTGGAGAAACGCAACAATCTTCGAGTATGATGAGAAAGGTGTACTCATTGATTGGCACTACCATGTTGGTGGTGAAACCTATTACGTTCGTAATCAGAACTGTCGTATGGTTGAAGGTGTTACAGGTAAGGGATCAGATAACCTGCATGGTATCTACGGCAACGATGAGATCAGTCTAACAGAAGGTTATGGCTGGCGTGTATACGTTACAAAGGTATGGGCCGGTGTTCCTACAAACGAGTGGATCGATATTACTGACCGTGATGACCGCGCTACATGGGGTTACTTTGATAGTACTCTTGGTAAGGAGCGTTGGGTATGGACTGCTGATCCTAAAGCGTGGTATGGTTACTTGCGTACCGATGAGTATTTCTATCTTAAGGAAATGCGTTTCACTGAAGACACAGGTATCATCCGATTCGCTTTGGATAACTGGGAAGAACACAGTGGTGCTTTGGTTAGTCGTCTTATGGCAATCCCATTTGGTGAACAAGATACATTCTTGAATAACCGTCCACTGATCGATGGATTGGATACACAGTCCAATGAGATCTATACAGTACTTGACAACCTTGAGTACCGTAATGTTGGTGGAATCAATACCGTGCTTGTACGTGGTACTGGGTTCTGTACACCAGACCTTAAGAAGTATCCTCCTTCCGAGATTGGGTTTATTGAATACGGCGTATTGTCTAACGATGCCACCTATCAATTACACTCACACAAGGTTCAACGGATCATCGTAGACGGTCACTATAAAGCTCCTTCAGATGTTGTCTTTGCTGAAGATGCTGGTGGTCACACGATTACTTCTGAACGAAATGGTGCTCCCTTCCAGATACAGGTTCCACAAGTTGTTTTCAGGACTGTATTTAAAGATGACTATAAAGCTCGTGTAGAAGACGACATTCGGGATAAGCAAACCCAAGATGCAATGACTTACTACTTCCCTAAAGTAGAGCATCCGTATCCTGATACCTTTGTTAGACACTATGCTGTTTACTCAGCTTTCTCCAATAAGGTATTGAAAGATATTCTCAACGGTTTATTGAAACCGCCTATCGTTAACGGTCGTTACACAGACATGGACATTGCTCGTGTAATGAAACCATACGAGTGGTTGGTGCCTTTGGATATCCTTAACACGGATTACAACACTAACCATGTGAGAGTTTATCCACATTGGGAAGTTAATCCTATTGGCCTGGAACGTGAACAATACGATTTCTATATGCGTATTAAAGAAATGTACCTGAGAAAGCCAATGGATACCGCCCCATTCATTTACCTAATAAGGACCTAAAAGATGGCTGATTACAGCAACTCTAACTTTTATGATCCCGATCGCGGTTTCCGACTTTGGAACCGAACTGAAATCATCCAGCGTCCTGGTCAAACTGACAAGTGGATTCCTAACAAAGATGACGCGGTTTTAGATTGGGATCAAGGCTTCTTCCGAGTCATTGATGTTGAGTACGGTACACACATGCCTGTACTCAAGAAATGGAACCCACCTACAGGTACAGATCCAGATGGAGAAGAAAACGTTCTTATCGGTGTAGGTCCAGGTTATAGCTCTGAGAGTTATCGCATGTTCCTTGATAAGTCGGTTACTCCTTTCACCTTCTCTCCAGATACCCGCCTTCACTGGTATGGTAGCATGGTTGCTTCGTATAAGGTGTTTAAAGGCTCTGACATCTCTGAGGAGTTCGGTGAGATCATCTCGGCATACTACGACTCGTCTAATAACTATCTCGGTCCAAACATCCCTGTAGAGCCTTACATCATTCCTGGTACCACTACGAACACGACTTCTGTTCCAATGGTAGGTTTTACAAATGCTGACCTTGATGACAATGAACGTGTCACTCTAGTAGCTTACGATTCCCTTGGTGGTGTTGTTAGTTATGCACAGCTGCTTGTAATGAACACAGAGACCATTCGTCAATCTGACAAGACTAAGTCTTACGTTGGTAGTATCTCTATCGATACACCTTTCCTAAGTTCTTCTGATCCTAAGGTTATTGAGTTCCCACTCAACGTGATGGTTGCATCCCTCCCGATGCAAGGTGTTGTTCATTATCGTGGTGGTCGTAACCAACGTCTTCCAATTGGTGGTCAGTTCAATATCCTCGGACTTGAGAACTACATTGCAACGGTTGAGGGCGAAGAGTTCCCAATGACTGCAACCTATCAATTGGCTCAAGATGAGATTGCTTACGATCTTATCCCAACGGCACATCGCGTAGTAACTGAAAACTACATCGCTCGTACCGTGGCTGTTGATGGTGCTTATAGCTGTCGCATGTTTGTATATCCTGCATGGGTATCTGCACAACAAGGTTACACATTGGAGTTCTGGCTGTACAACGCAGACCGTCAACGTTTCTATAACTGCACCCCGTATGTTGAACTGGGTACTAACTCAGCACCGTATCGTCCTAAGGCGTATGGTGAAGTTCAGACACTTACGTACGCAGTTAACTTGAACGCTGTTGATGGTCGCTTTGCTCCGTACCGTTTCGTAAGTACCTTCCAACTGGCATTGCTTGAATCTGGTGAGTCTAGCCCTAACTGGGAAGTCTACCCACGTCCTGATACTGCAAGTGGTTACGGTCGTGATCTTAAAGCAAGTGTGGATTATATCCAAACTAACCTGTGGGATCTTCGTCTTCGTAATGGTGCTAATACTTACGAGGAATGGCTCCAGAAGATGTATTACGCTGCTGAACCTTTGGTAGATACACAAGCAGAAGAATACGCTCCAGCCCCAACTCACTTCGTATTGCATTTCATTCACAACCAGTATGAGTTCGCTGTATCCCAGTGGAACGAAGTATTGAAAGTGAACAACGATTTGAGCAACGGTAATCTGTTGAACATTCAATGGATCAAGCGTACCTTTGACAATGATCTGCAACTTGCGATGACTGCTTTGCCAATCCAGCAAACAGTACCGTAAAGAAACAAAAAAAATAAGAGTATAAAGCCCCTGTCCGAAGACAGGGGCAATATGCCGTGTTACGCTTTCCCTTACGGAAATCTATTTAGCGTCAGGATATAACCAGAGCTTATAGCTACAGACATTGATCGAGACATGATTGGTAGCATCCCAAACAGTCCACCCAGCATCGCGCAGAATGTAAGCGAACATCTTCTTGTGTAGGAAGTTTGGAATGAAATCAATATCAAACTCTACAGTTCGATCACCGAGAAGAATCTCAGGTTCTGCGGTATAGTCTCGGGAAGGCTTTAGTCGCAACAACATTGCTTTACGCATTGCTGTAACTTCTGGTGGCTCACAGAATGCCCGAGCATCCTGAAGACTTGATACAGGTTTGTGGTTGTACATCAATTACTCCTTAGGAACTAATTCGATTTCGGTATAGGGTTCAATCTCGAAATCTTTCAGCACCTGATGAAGGTGATTGTATTTACCGATGAGACGTTGACCATGAGGATACCAACGTGGATCAAACCCAAAGCAAATACCAGTTGCAAAGAGTTCATCACGCTTCTCACCGTATGGCATTGGGATAGTGCACTGATAGTTATCAGCTGTGTTACGATATACGTTTTTAACAGTCATGGTTTACCCTTAAGGAAAACGAATGTGACAGCCGTGGCCCCAGACGGTACTGCGCCATCCAGCCTTATTGAGATGTTGAGTGACAATGTAGATATCGTCCGCACTCAAGAACCCAGGGAACTTAACAGCAATGTAACCTTCCTCGATCCCATCGGGACTGATATCGGATACGTCATTAACAGCACGAAGACAATCATCGATTTCTTTCAATGCGTCTTTGGCATCCTCGGTGATCAATCGGTCAAGCATTAGATCTACAGTCAGCATGGTAACCTCAGCAGGTTTGGTCAATGGACGCCAGAATCATCTGACGGGCAGCTTTGTCTGATGCTTCATACAGGGTGTCGCACCAGACCTTGTTGTCACGGTCTGTTACTTTGTGCAATTCCATAAACTGGTGGAACTGCTGACCCATACGCTGACCATTGGCTGGAATACGGCCAAACTGTTTCCAGCGGGACAACGGGATAGTGATGTTGATAGCCATGTTTATTAACGCTCGGTTACTTGACAGAATGTACGTCGATCCAATCGACCTGTAGATGAATCGTAGGTAACGGTACTGATAGTAACATTACCAATCTTTACCTTCTCTAGAAAGGCGACACGGGTATTACCACTCATTGAACCCTGCCACGCCTCTGCGCGACCAACCTCTGTGTTGTGAATATTATCCTCCGCTTCACGACATAGTGCCATTGCGTCCACTCCCTGAAACTCAATCTTCTCTTGAGTAACCGCTGGTGTATGTACATGACTATTGTTACCATGACCGATCATTACAGAAAACAGGATTACTTTCAGCATTGATTAATACTCCACGCACCAGGTCTTGGTTTCGAGAGTACCATTGCTGATCGATATACGACTGATCTTCTGACCCTCGATCGTCACCACAGTACCAGCGTGATAGGATGCTTCGAGTTTACGGCAATAAGCCAGGTTATTAAAACCTTCGGTAAACTCCTTTGTAACCGTAGTCACGGTAGGACCAACCGCTGGAGAACCAGTAGCGATAAGAACAGCTGTGAAGATTGCTTTAACCATTTACAATTACCTCTTTAATAGTTGGACGGATTACTTCATGGCAACGGAACAAGTAGATTGAGCTGCCGTGTTCTTGTACCAGACGATCAGCTTCAATCAGTGCACCTGTACGAGTTGCATGGCGATAAGGACTACGGGCCATCGTGATGTTACCGTTTTCACGAGCAGTACCGAGAATGTAACGACCGACCATCGGCAGTTGCCTCTCACCCAGACGATACCGGGATTCAAAGAAACGCTTAAAGCCTTCCCAACGGAGACGTACTGATTTCTCTTCGTACATCCCATGTTTGTTACGGGTGAAGTTCAAGCCATCATGCTTGAACTCGTCTTCAAACATCTCACGCAATTCATGAGTATTCATTTCCAACTCCATTGCCAGTGATCAAGTGTCTTAACCCATTCCAGATGATACTCATCGGTGATGTCATGGGAAGGAAGGTTAGTGAGTACGTTGTACTCTTCGTACATAACGAACCGTTTCCAGAGACCGTAATGGTAAACCACCCCACGGGCCTGTCCGGTCTTTTCACGAGAGCATTCAAACCGGCGGCGATTCACGAAGTACAGCTCAATGCGATTAAGCAATTTGCGAATCATGGGGTCACCTTGGTTACTTTAATCTTACAGCAGTTAGGTTTAATGCAACGACGACGGATGGCGCGATACTTGATCACGCCTTGGAACGCCATATCGATTGCCACGAAAGAACCCTCGTCACCACGATAAGGTACATCGACCTCATCGTAGATAACGTACTGATGGTTACACAAGCCCAACATCCAGCGCAGGAAACGAATCATACCGATACCTTCTTGTAGATTTTCCATTCATCGCGAATACCATCATAAGCGATATGTTTAGATTCAAGGATGGTGTTGATCCCACTAACCTCTTCGAAGTTATTTCGAAGGTATACATAGAAATCATCATCGCCCGTGCAGCCACCCCAGCCCTCACCATTGTAAATGAGGTACTGACCAACTACCATCTTACGAGCAATGCGATAAGCGATCTTATCAGCATAGTTAGGCCAGGTCATGAGAACAACTTCAGCTTTCTTAAGGTTGACGTTGAAGCAGCCACCTTTAGTAAAGCCGTAGTTATTGCGCTGACCTTTCACCCAGTGAGAGACGCAAGCATCGTAAGAACGGAAGTCCCGGCCACTAAGTCCAGAAGTAGCACGCAGATGGTGAGCCACATATCCAGTTCCTGCGAAGACTTCGACGACAGTGCGTCCTTTAAGCCACGTACCCAATACATTTGCAACCTCCTGTGTAAGAATGCACCACGACGTTTCACCAACCATTTTACGGCGCCATTCCCAGCCGCCAAGATAACGGTTACCAATTTCTTCCTGCCAGTAAGCCAGGGTTTCCAGTGGACGGATAGACTTAGAATGCTTCATTTTAAATTCCTATTAGTAGTCGGTTGCGTGATCGTAAACATCATTGAGGAAAGACGTATCAACATCGACCCCATGAACTTCTTGAATTGCGTGAATGAGATCATCACTGAACAGCTCACTTGGGGTTGCATGATAATCCCAAGCTTTAGGTTTCACAGGTGTACGTTGTTTGTATACCTTGACCTCTTCAGGAAGCGGTTGCCATGCAGCGCGCATACCACGATCGATTGGATTGTTCCGATTCCAAAACTCGATCGTCTTCTGAGTGGGTGGACTGAATGGCCGACACTCAGTTTCACCAAAGTTACGACATGGTATTTCTCGATTTGATATACGGTAAGCATTAACCTCCTCATCGAAGATACGTTGGGCTGCCTCTGCTTGTAATTTACGAATCTCTGGGTCCATTGACGCAATATAGGCACGCATCATTGGAACACTCTTTTTCAGATCTTCGATCAGTTGGATTGATCCACAGGTATGAAACATAAATACTCCTGTAAACATTAAGGATTGAATGTCACATTAGTAATATAGTCCTTAAACCGCTTCTAATAACGAAGATATGTCAATAACTTACATTGGGTAATATCAAATGGATATGATTCTTTTCGATAGTGATTGGGATAGAGCCCCGTCAACTATTGCCGATACTAAAACCTCTAACACCACTTTTCTTAAACTTGCGCACCTTTACCGAACTGAATTAAAAGTAAAGAACTGGAAGTTTTGCCTTGCTTTGATGCAACCAGATCTACAGGGAGTCGACCCATTCGACCCTAATCTTGACCGCATTACTAAAGCAAAGATTGCAATGGAATGTAAATACAATCCTTGGTATTACTTCCGTGAAGTTGCACGAGTACCATCTAACTCCGGTCCTGTACCATCGAAGTTCCGAGCGAACCGTGGTAACATTGCTTTGTACTGGAGTTTCTTTAACCACGTTGACTTTGGTTTACTACAACCACGTCAGACTGGTAAGTCCGTATCTACAGATATCTTGATGACCGGCATCATGTACATCTGGGGATTCAAGACTTCTATTAACCTTATTACAAAGGATGCTAAGCTTCGTCAGTCTAACATGGAACGTCTAAAGGAGATGCGTGATCTTCTCCCAGACTACATTGACATGATGGATAAAGCTGACGCGGATAACATGGAGATGCTTACCTGCGTCCGTCTTGAGAACCGCTATAAAACCGCAGTAGCCCGTAACGATAAAACCGCAGCGGATAAACTTGGTCGTGGTCTTACAATTCCAATCATGCACTTCGACGAAATTGCATACTTGAACTGGATTGAAGCAACCCTTCCTGTAGCACTGTCTTCTGGTAACGCCGCGCGTCGCGAGGCAGCAGCTAACGGTCAGTTCTATGGTAACATCTTTACTACGACGGCTGGTAACGTTACAACACGTGACGGTAAGTACGCCCACATGTTTATGACAGGTGGTGCTACTTGGTCTGAGACTTATTTCGATCTTAAATCTAAAGCTGCTGTAGCTATGGTTGTTGAGAAAGGGTCCACTGGTAAGAAGCCTTTGATCTATGGTGCGTTTAACCATAGACAACTAGGCGAGACCGACATGTGGCTTTATAAGACACTCCGTGATAACAACGCCTTTGGTGAGATCGCTGACCGAGACTTCTTCAATATCTGGACAGTTGGTGGTGAGGGTTCTCCTTTAACTGACGAGCAGAAACGTGTACTGAAAGAAGCAATGCGTGAACCATTGGCTAACACTTATAACGAAGACGGTTATGTGTTAAGGTGGTACATTGAAGAACATGAGATTGAAAGCCGTATGGCTAACTGTAAGGTCATGTTAGGTTGTGACCCATCCGAACTCTTGGGCGAAGACAATGACGCCACCGGCTTTGTTGGTATCGATGTTGAAACACACGAAGTACTATTTACTGGTCGGTTCAATGAAACATCCATTCCGATTCTTGCAACCTTTATTGCTAACTTCCTAATCAAGTATGAAAACGTTACCTGGATTCCAGAGCGTAAGTCTACCGGTATTAGTTTGATCGACATGGTTATCTTGATTCTGCATAAAGCCGGTATCGATCCGTTCCGTCGTATCTTTAACCGTGTGGTTGACGAACAGAACATCATGCCTACCGAGTTTGCTGAGATCTACACGCCAATGACTTCTCGTACAACTAGCTTCTACGATAAGTTTAAACGTTACTTTGGGTACAACACATCTGGTGGTGGTCGTTATAGTCGTAACGCATTGTTCAAAGAAGCTCTCCCTAGTTCGATGAAGTACGGTGGTCGCCGTATGAACGATAAAGGTTTGATTACAGAACTCTTGGCACTTGTTATCAAGAATGGTCGTATCGATCACTCTGTGGGTAAACACGATGACATGGTTGTTTCCATGCTGTTGGCTCACTGGGCATGTATCCTTGGTGAGAACCTTGAGTACTACGGTATTAACCAGAAGACTGTATTCTCTAAAGCTATTACACGCGATGTTGAATTAACCCCTCTTGAGATTTATAAAGACGAACAAGCTAAGCGTTATAAAGCTGAGTTTGAACAACTGATCGAATCGTTGAAAGGTGAGTCCAATACCATGCTTGCAACTAAAATTGAAATGCGGCTGAAAGCAATTTCTAAACTCATTGACGTTGAGGAAGCAACAGGTGTGGGTATCGATGCTTTGATCACACAGGTAAGTGAAGATCGTGTTCGTAAGATGCACGCTAGCCGCTTTACTGCTCCAGGGGCCAACTCCAATATGGCACGTAAGCAATTGCAAACAGGTCGCCACATGCAACCACGTGGTGTATTTGGTGTTCGCTGGTAAACGTCATAAAAGCCCTCCCAATCGGGAGGGCTATATGCTGTATTTTATTTACAGTATTCTTCTGGCTCGTTCAGTATCCAATCCGAAAGATAAAGAGAAGGTTTACTACGACGCTTCCAAACGTTAAAGACAAAGTTAGGTTGTCCGTCTGTTGAGTCCATAAATGTGTTACGTGTCTGAACCCAACGAGAGCGATCAAGATCTACATGGAACTTGGCAACAGTGTCTTGTAAGGTGTAAGGAATAGTGGTCAGTACTTCGGTGATGTACATCTCATCAACCAAAGGAACAACTTCATTATAAAGTCGTTCGCCACCAATAACCCAGAGAACTCCATAACCGAGATCCTGTGCTAGTTGTTTTGCCTCTGTCAAGGACCCTACAATCGCGTCAGCCTTGTTTGCTTCATCAATGGTCATCGTACTACTGATTACAATGTTAAAGCGATTGGCAAGCTTCCTAGGTAGAGAGTCATGAGTCTTACGACCCATAACAACCGCATGTCCTGAAGTAACCTGTTGGAACAATTTAAAGTCGCTTGGTAGGAACCACGGAATGTATCCGTCTTTCCCAATGATTCCATTCTGTGCACGAGCAACAATCAAATTCAACTTCATTCATCAATGCCTTCTGTGGAGAAAGAGATACCGGAAGGGGCGAAAGTGTAAGTCCAACTAACATCAAACGTACCAGCTACTTGATCGAACTTAACATCACGACTAGCCATTACACGAGTGATTGCCATCTGTTGAATAATATCGAAGTCTTCCAGGATATATTCGAACACCTTAGAGGAGATAGTCGATTCTGGATTATATTCAGGGTGAGCCTTAATAGTACTTACATGACTGATCGTACCAGTAAAGGTAATAGCTCGTTCACCAGCATCAAGGTTTATGACATACTCGGTCACACGATAGCCTTCGCCCAACAGTGCATCAAGATCGTTTAGCTGATAGGTCATGATAACCCATTGAGCGGGTTCTAGTTTGGCCTTAATTGGACGAGTGAGGTCCATGATGTTAATCAGACCTTCCAACTCATCAAATGACACCGTCAGAGCTTTAGGAGGAATGGTATCAATCACAACTGTAAATGCTTTAATCAGCTGGGTGTTATCTGGGTCATGACTATTTTTTACAAGACTACGTGCAATCTCTGTAAGCTTAGTGTTATCAATTCCGGGTACTGTTTTAATAGTGGTCATTTCATTGTTCCTTTTGTAATGTGAATTGTAGTTCAAATTGGATTTGCTTCCATACTCTGTACGCTACAGTACGACCTTTCTCATTTCTAACGTACTGAACGTAATCTCCTGGACATACTGTTGTTGTACTATCTTCAGTTGGTTTAGATAGTATCCCATGTATTTGTAATGGTTTATCACAGTATACACATTTAGACTTACCTCTATCCGTGTTGTACCAAATATGTCTTCCTACAACCCTTCCTGAGTTGATGTTATTGATTACATGGTCATCTGGATGATCACCATTCTTGAACCATTGTATTGCTTCTATTGTTGGTACTAAAGCGGAATAAAGAGCCATTAGGGCATCCTCGAAAGTGATATGAACATAGTGTTTGACACACTCGTAGAATTATACTAACCATATGCGCAAAAGGTAAGATATAAAAATACTGAGTAGCCAAAAAGTATGTTTAGAAATATAACCTACCAAACCAAACAGGATTAGAAACATGATTAAAACAGTAATTAAGAGTGACGGTACTCGTGAAGATTGGCAAGCAGTTAAGTTCTCTCGTTGGAACGAATGGGCTGCACGTGATCTTGGTATTGACTGGCCTACAATCATGTTGGATGTAGTCAACGATTGCCCATCTACTATTACTTCTCAAGATCTGCAACTGAAAGCAGTTCGACACATTATTCGTGGCGCTACTTGGAATCATTACTTGATGGCTGGTGCTATGTATGCACCATACTTGCATAAGAAAGTATTTGGTGGTGAACTACCCACCCTGAAGAAACAGCATGACAAAATGCTGGCACAAAACTACATGGTCAAGCTTAACTATTCCGATGCTGAATACGAAGCTATTGAACAACTGATCGATCATACCCGTGACCATAGTTACCCACAATTCCGTTTGGATTACATCTACAAGAAGTATGCACTGCAAAACCGTGTTACTGGCGTAATCTACGAAACCCCGCAATATGTTTACATGCGTATGGCAATGGCTCTTGCTGAAGACATGCCTGCCAACCGTCGAATCAATGACGTTAAGAACTGGTACGATCATTTCTCTAAAGGTCGCATCAATGCTCCATCCCCTAACTTCATTAACCTCGGTACTCCACTGAACGGTTACGCTTCCTGCTGCATCTATACCTCTGACGACACCGCTCGTTCTATCGGTGTTGGTCTGCACATCGCTTACACCATGACTTACATGTCTGCTGGTATCGGTACTCACCTGCGTACTCGTAGTCTAGGTGATGAAGTCCGTGGCGGTATGATTGAACACCAAGGTAAGCTGCCTTACATTCGCGCTACCAAAGAAATGGTTTCTGCTAACTTGCAGAATGGCCGTGGTGGTGCTGACACTACTTCTTGGTCTGCTTACGATCCAGAGAACGAAGTATTGGTTGGTCTGCAAAACCCAATGTCCGTAGATACCCGTAAGATTCGTGGTATTGACTACTCGATGGGTGTATCTCTCCATCTGGCTAAACTTGCCCAGAAGAAAGAGAAGATGTTCCGCTTTAACTGCAAGACTGCTCCTGACCTGTACCAAGCACTCTACTCTGATGACGCTACTCTGTTTGAAGAACTGTACGCTAAGTATGAAGCAGATCCATTGTTCGTTAAAGATTGGTTCAACGCACGTGAGATCGTCCTGCTGGCTCTGAACGAAGCATACGAGACTGGTCGTTACTACCTGCACTGGTCTGACCAGATGAACTACCACACTCCGTTTGAAGATACCATCTGGGCTTCTAACCTGTGTCAAGAGATCATGCTTCCACAAACAGCACACCAACACATCATGGATCTCTATTCCGAAACTGGTGTGGGTTATGTGAAGGCTAGCGTTACTACTCCTACTGGCGTAGCTGAAACAATCGTAATGCCTTACGCTCATGGCGTTGGTGTTGACCGTGAATCGAAGTACGTTGCTGGCGCGCGTTACACTGTGGCTACCGCGCACACTCTGAAACAAGGTGAGCGTTTCACTTACCAAGAACGTGAATATCAACTGCTCGAGATTCTGGAAGTTAAAGAAGAACCAGAAGTAGCAATGTGTAACATCGGTGGTATTGTTCCAGCTGCCTGTGAGACTGATGAAATTCAAGCTGCTGCAACTTACTACGCGCTGTTGATGATCGATATCTGTATCCATAAAGCAGACTACGAACTACCACAGATTGGCTATACTTCTAAGTCCCGTCTGAACGCTGGTGTTGGTATCATGGGCCAGGCTTACTACATGGCTAAGAATGGCATGAAGTACGATACTGAAGAAGGTAAGAACTTCATTCACCGCATGCATGAAACTCACCTGTACCACTTGATTACCCAATCGATTAAGTTGGGTGAAGAGCGTGGTAATGCTCCATGGATTCACCGTACCAAATACCCACAAGGTTACTTGCCACTTGACACCTACAAGAAAGACGTAGACTCGGTGCACAGTCAACCATTGCTGCGTGACTGGGATGCTGTACGAGCGAAGCTGATTGCCAACAAAGGTATGCGCTTCAGCTGTGTTGCTTCTCACATGCCTGGTGAATCTAGCTCTAAAGCTTCGGGTCAACCAAACAGTCTGTATCCAATTCGTGAGCTTGCTCATGGTAAAACAGATAACAAGATCAAGTCTGATTGGGCCGCTCCTGAATCTAATCGTCTGGCTGAGTTCTATCAGTCTGCATGGGATCTTGATTGGACTCACCAAGTTGACAACTATGCTATCGCTCAGAAGTTTACTGACCAAGGTATCTCTGGTGACCACTGGCGTAAGATCGGTGAAGGTGAAACCGTAAGCTCTACTGAAATGCTTAAGCAATTCTTCTACATGACTAAGATGGGCTACAAGTCCCGTTACTATCAGAACACAGCTACTTCCAAGAAGAAGAAACTGGACGATGGTACTGAGGTTATGGTATTTGAATTGAACACTGACAATCAACCAGATTCCGACTGCGGTGCCGGTGGTTGCAAAATGTAAACACTTAGGGGATCGAAAGGTCCCCATTACCAAATCCAAATATTACAGGAAATACTTTTAAATGTCTACCGAACTACCTATTCTCCCAAAAGCAATTTTCAACACCACTAAAACCGACTATAAAAATGTTAGCTTATTCCTGGGTGAGGAACCCGGTCTGTTTGATACCGTGAACAAACAGTACCCTGTAATTTGGACCTTGTATAAAACTATGAAATCCCTTGACTGGGATGAAGTAGAGTTTGACTATTCCAGCTGTTTGGCTGAATTCAAATCTTTACCGAATGGTAAAGTACAAAAGATGCTTAAGTCTTTGGCTTGGCAATGGGAAGCTGACTCTATCGCTTCTCGTGCAATTGCTCACATCGTCAGTTTGTTTAACCCTTGTAGCGAACTGTGGGCTGCCTGGCAGCGTATCTCTGATAACGAAGTAGTGCATGGCAGTACTTACTCGGAGATCGTTCGTACTGGTGTTCCAGATGCCCGCCGTGCTCTTGAGGATATCCTTGAGATTACAGAAGCGATGCAACGTTTGAAAACAGTAGGCTTCCATCTTAACGCTATCCGTACACGTGGTTTGCAGTTTGCTCTCGGCCTGGTTCCTAATGACCAAGAGACTTACAACGCAATGTTCCTGTTTGCATTTGTAATGCTCTGCATGGAACGTGTTCAATTCATGGCGTCGTTTGCTGTTACCTTTGCTTTGGGTGCAGAAGATAAGTTCATGCCTATCTGTAAAGCTGTCCAGAAGATCGCTCAGGACGAATATGAAGTTCATGTAGACTTGGACCGAGCTGTACTTAACCATGAGCTTACAACTCAACGTGGGCAGATTGCCTATCAACAACTGAAGCCAACCATGGAAGCAATCTTGAATGAGATTGTACAAGCTGAACTGGATTACATTCCGTTTGTATTTGCTGAAGGCGAAGAAGGGGAACATGGTCTGGAATACCTGAACATGAAGAAGGCTGAGGATTGGGTTCTGTTTAGTGCAACTAACGTGGCTCGTCCATACAAGTTGGATATGGAACATCGTCAAGTGGAATCTAACCCACTCCACTACATGGGTGAATGGCTGGACATGAGTGCTAACCAACCGTCTCCTCAAGAAGAAGCGAATGGTCAATATAAAGTCGGCATCATGAAACGCGATGATGATGACGCAGAGTTTGAACTCTAACAAAAAAAAAATAATGACATAGTGCCCCTCCCATTACGGGAGGGGCTTATGCCGTTAATCCGCGAGCTGACGAATAACCGCCCGTACGAGATTACTGAGTTCTTCATCAGTCATCTCTTCAGGTACGGCTGTGGTACGCTCGTCAACCCAGCCACGACGTGGTTCAACTACGATGAGGTTTAACAACATACCCTCGATCAGTACCAGATGAATCTCACGTTTGTAACCTTCGACAGTGATGACGAAATGATCATCATTGTCGTAAGAGCCTTTCAGCTCCTTACCACCGAACAATCCAAACGCATCGAACGCTTGGATTACACGAGCGTGGTTACGTACAAACTTACACATCTTCATTACACTATTTCCTATATAGTGCCCCTCCCACTATGGGAGGGGCTTATGCCCTTACTTACAGGGATTTCAGATGGTCAACCAACCAGACCTGCGCATCGATTGCGAGGTCGATGTCCGACATATCCAGGACAGCGATATCGGTTTCATAGAACTCACGCAGGTCACCGAATGCGATCATCTCATCGGCGATTGGCTTCAGGCGACCGGTGGTATCCAGTGCCATGAAGTCAGGGTTGGTGTTGGTGCGGATGAACATTTCTTTCCAGGTCTCGTAGGTCTTCTCACCTTCAGACCAGGCTTTCGCGTCGCGGGAGATAGCCAGCGATGTTTCCATCAGCTTGATCAGACTCTCTTTGTGCTCTTCGACGTTCAGGGAACCGTCGGCACTGAGGAAAGGTTGGATCATCTCGGTGCCGATCAGTTTGCACTCTTCGTTCAGTTCACGAACACGCAGGGTAACAGCAGATACTTGAGTAGTCATTTGGGTGTTTCCTTTTATACGAGGGAATGGGTATTGATAACAACTGCGTTCAGTGCGAACCCAGTGAGTACAACTATACAGCATGCAATCACGATTGCAACAGCTATTTTCATTTTTATTTACCGTCGGCGGCATCCCGGATTTTCTGACCGAAAGCGATCAGCGATGGAATACCTTCTTCCATCATGGTGATTTGCTCGGTGGTCATGCCCAGGACGATTTGGTTGTAGTAGGCTTCCAGATCACCTTGTTCAATGGCAATCCGAGTTACCAGTGCGAGTTCACCTTGAGCGTTATCAACCTTCTTAATGTTCTCAGCGCTGTTCATGCGCAGGAACAAAGCTTTCCATTTATCGAAGGTGATACCTTCTTTAAACAGAGCCACGATATCACGAGTCAGATCGACCTGCATGTCAACCATGTTGGCGAGCTTACGACGCGCACGTTCTTGTTTCACTGGATCAGTACTTACGGTTTCCAGTGCGATGGATTGGCCGATTTGTTCTGCTTTAGCGTTGCATTCCAGGATCAGTTGAACAGTCATCTTTGAATCTCCTATTGGGTTATGATATCCTTTATGAATATCACAAAAGTAATATAGTGGTAAAAACGCTTCTAATAATTACACGGTTACATCGATACCTGATTTGATACGAAGGTTAACCGCGTATTTGAAGTACTTCACTTTACGATCAATGAAATCGTTAGTGTATTCCTTCACGTCAGGGAACAGTTCGCCTTTATTAACCAGCGCACGAACTCGTGCAAGGTCATCAAGGACTGTTGCCAGGAAGTGCTCGTAGTCAGGAACCGTCATACCGATCAGGTAAGCAGACTGAACTACGTCTGTTACAGTCAGTACTTTAGTGATCCAATACTGACGACGCGTTTCTTTATAAAGAACAAAGCAACCAGCTAACGCAGCCAGAAACAGTAACCAGAGAATAACAGTCATAGTCTTTCCTCACGCATTTTAATAATGTTCTTGAAGGTCTCAACATAACCTTCATGTTGATCGTTAATCCACACCACAGTCTTGTAACGCATTTTCTTATTGCGTTCCAAGTTAACCACGTTTTGAATATAGTCAGTTACTTCTTTTTCCATCGCCTGCCAACATTCAAGAGGCTTTGTTGGAGAAGTGAAAAAGATATATTCGTTTGTAAGGCGCTGGGTTATCTCACTGTAACCTTTGAGGTATCCGTGATGACGATAGTCCTTGCACAGGTCTCGCCACAACCAAAGACCCAGGATAAAGACGATAACCGTAATTACAGTACCCAAGATATATTCGTTCATACACCCGCCTTAAGAAGATTCTTGATGTGCGATTTACGCACGAAGCGATATTGATTCCACCATTCACGAACTGCTTTCTTCGTGAGGTAAACCTTATCGCAGTTAGGGCCACCGTGTACGTCACCTACGAATAGGATACGGGAACGGGAAGATGTAATACGTGACATTTGAAAGTCAGTATTACTAACGGTAACATCAAACACGTGCGTGTTGACATGACCATTATCCAGTACAACGTAACCTTCACGTTGGAACTTCAAGAACTTGTTCAGGAGTTCAACGCACAGAACTGCCGCTTCATAACTACGTGCGTTTTCAAACACGTGGAAAGGAATCAGCTTTGGATCAAAGAACTTTGTTACGACAGCCATTTGAAATACTCCGAACGCTTTGGATAACGACCACGTACAACGATAGAGCGAATCGTTGTATTCTTATGGAGTCGACGTTTAGCCGCTTTAAAGATAGGGTGGGAGATAATCGCCTCCAGTGAGATACTACTGAAGTGCGTCGCTTTTAATGGATAGCCGATATACGACTTATCCAAGATACGATTGAATCGCATCCAGTCATAACGCTGCACAACGATCTTCCCTTCTTCAAGGGTTTCAATTACAGGATACATGTAGTAATCCTCCAGGTTAATTACACGATAGTAATATAGTCCTAAAATCGGTTCTAATAATATGTAATTTATTTTGGAGTGTAAAAGATGGTAAAACTTACCGAAGTTTCAGATGGTGTATGGGAAGACGAACAAGGTCGTGAAGTTAAACTGAATCGTAATTATCTTACGAATGGTGCAGCTGTCGAGATCATTACTGGACTGGCTATTCCAAATAGCGCTACCTGGGTTCCCGAAGAGAATAGCTATCGCGAAGAGATGTACACTATTCGAAGCGCAGATGCACGTGACCTCGATATCGTGACTTACTACCTCCCTGCTACCGAGACCAACGAAAAATACGATGGTCTTACCAAAGAGATGAATATCGTACCGGATCTCTATTTGTACTTTGTTTATATTGATCAGGGTCAAGATATACCGATGTGGAAATACTACCAAGAAGAAACGTAATACTATGTGAGTGATACTGTCACATGCTGTAAATGGTTCTCCTTTGGTGTTGGTTATAAAGTCCTCTCCTTCGGGAGAGGCTTTATTTTGTTATAGGTAATTAAGATGAATTTATTAAATAGATACAAAGCGAGAATCCTAAACACATTTAAGATATCACTAGAAGACTGGTGGGACGATCTTAGAGATAAATATCTCGGTGATGATTTCTTAGACAGTGGTAAACCAGACGTTTGGGAAGAACCCGCATTACCAAAAGATATTGGACTGACTACAACAGTATGGACAGAGTTACTCGAAAGAACAAATGATTCAATGTACCATTATCGTAACGTAGGTGGTAACTCAAGTGTAGTAGCCTACGACACGGGTGTTGATTGGTTATTGATTAGGTTTAACGATAGTTCACTCTATCTCTACACAACCAAGTCTACATCGTCCGAAGATATTGAGTACATGCGTAAACTCGCCAACGATGGCAAAGGTTTGAATAGTTACGTTAACCGACGTATTGGTAACAAGTACGCGGGTAGAAACTATAAAGGTAAATTAACACTGATGCCCGGCATGGAGTCCATCAGTAATCCTAAAGCGTTAAGAGCGCTACAACTTATTATTGCTTATGAGAATACAACGATGGACTACATTGTATCCCAAGAAGGTATTGGTGAGATGTTCACCAAACTGAAGAATTTTGTACAGGGTAAAGACGAACACGGTATCAAAGGCGACGAAGCTAAACCAGGCGTTAAGTTAAAGTCTGGTTCAGAATGGTGGTCAGATAAATATAAGAAAGAAGTTGCAGCTATACGGGATGCAATCAAACGTTACTACCTTAACTCAAACTGGTTAGACAAGCAAGGTCTTGTAACCGGTGAAGTAGATGCTAAAGGTATTAGCGGTCCTCTTAACTTTAATGGTTCTCTTGGTAATGATCCACTCGGTAATATTCCGAAAGGTCTTCAATGGGCGAACAATAAAGAAAAAGAATGGATGGCTATCGTAAACCAATACGACGTGAAGATCCGACAGATTGACAAGAAGGTTAAAGCCGATACAATTGGCACTGGTGTTATCGATGACAAAGGTGAACAACTTGTTATCAATGCAATCAAAGAAATGGTTGCTCTACCCGAACCCACTTTGCCAAAAGACAGTACATGTGGTCTTGGTAACTTAGGTCCTCGTGTAGCCAAGGATGGAAGTATTGAAGTAGCGGTATTGAAACCCCTTCAAGCTCCTGCTAAACTACCTGCTCTGTCTAAAGAACAAATCCAAGTAGCAGCTAAGCTGATGCTTGAACTGTTAGACTACGATTACATTCACGCTCGTGTAAAAACACCATCTTGGTTAGATCATTCCGATGGACACAAATTTAACGATTGGTTGAATAACAACTATGAATCGACGTATTTTGAATATTACGAGTTTGACCATCACTCACTAGACAGTCAATATGTCGAACCCTTCTATGACCTGATCAATGAGCCGGAACTATTGGTTGCTCTTGAACATTGGGTCGATCGCTCAATTAAAGGTAACGTATCTGTAGAAACAATCAGTATTGAAACGTTTAGAGTTATTGAAGAAAAGGCTGGTAAAGATGGTCTTGAGCCAAATGCTAAGAAAGCTTTGAATATTGCAGAGATGCTACTTGGTAAGAAACAACTAGCTGTATCGAACGAGGGGCTGTGGGGTGCAATCAAATATCTGTTTGGTGGTAACTACGAGAATCTACCAAAGATTAATGCCGCTTACGATGAAGCAGTAGATGCAGTTAAGTCAACGTATGCCAACCCACAATGGGTTAAAGGGCGCCGCCTTAATAAAGGCTCTATCAAAGTAAAAGCGTACAGTAATGTAGCGGGTAAACCAAAAGCTATGTTTGATAAAGTAAAATCAAACAATGCCAAATCATTCGATGAAGCTCAAACATACGTTAAAGAAGAAGTTGAATACATCGGTAAATTTGTCAAAGCATTGAATGCCGATAAAGATAAAGTAAAAGCACTTCTTGATATGTTTGAAGTTCGCCCTAAACGCGATCTTACTCAAGCTCCAGAAATGGATCTTGGTTCAGCTGGTACAGTACCTGCACTGGATGCACGTGGTATACATGAGGCTTCAGAAGTGTTCATCGACGCTGTAAAATATCGTCGAGCCACAGATATGATTTATTCCATGGGACTTTATAAGTTAGCTTATACTGATTCTGGTAAACCGCGTTATGGTAAAGATGGCGAACAAACCGCACGCCTCGATGGACCAGCGAAAGAGCTGTCCATTAAGATTGGTGAAGCAATTAGTAATGTAGAAGAATCATTCTACAATAGCTTTTCGGTTGCATGGGATAACATCGACGGTGTTGTGCGCGGTACATTAATGATTATGGAAGCTTCGGCTGATTAAGGTGAAAAACGTGAATAGTAAACTCCAAAGAAAACATACGCTAAGAAAATTATATTCTTTAAATACCGATGCTGGTTTAGATGGACTTGAACCTGTTGCAAATCAAGCTTACTCCATAAGTACAAGCATGCTTAAGAAGCGCGTAGTATCTAACGAGGGTATCTTTGATACACTGAAAGGTCTGTTCGGCGGTAAAGGTAAAAAGAGTGAAGAAGTTCCTGGTGATCTTCCAATAGCGTCGATTGATGTAGCTGCTAAATTTACTAATAGTAATATTTCGAATCTACCGTCGGTTCCGATGACCGGCCCTAAGACATCTATCTTCCTTAAGAACGGTTCATATAACCATAACTGGATTGCTGACCTTCAGAAAGACATAGATGCTTATAGCAAGGATCTACAGGCAGCGATGACCTACGACGATAAGCTTGAGGCTTGGGAACATAAGTGGTGGAAACAGCTTGAAGCATTTAATGGCAATGCCGACCGAGAGAGTGAGTTCGTAGCTACGATTAGTAAAATGCAGAAAGAAGAACCAAAGCCGTGGTTTGATGTATTTAAACCAACTCACGATTATGTGATCTTTGGTAGAGAGAACCTAGATGATGGCGAAGAAGGTTTCAATCGCGACGCCCGAAACGGTCAAGGTCAGTCTATACAAATTGATGAGCTTAATGCGAGTCAAGTAACTGCCCTTAAGAAAGTCATTACTAACATTGCCAACTTGATTGATAAATGCGTTGATTTTCACTATGAAGTAAATGGACATGGTCCGGACTTTACAGATGCCCCATATCGTGGATATTCTGAAAGTGATGCAGCGGTTGATGTCATGAATAAACTGAAACTACACGCACATGTAAATAATGATCCATTTGACCATATTCATTTGATAACCGTTCGATTAGAACTACTTTTAGATAACCTGGCAAACTACATTACCTTAGTAAATAAACACCTGAACTAAGTACGTAATACTATGTAATACAACAACTTAGCTTTAAGAGTGTAGTTTTTGGCATAAAGCCTCTCCCGCTTTTGGGAGAGGTATTATGTCGTCTTTTTCTTTCTTTTCTTCTTGCGTCGTTTTGCTTTGGGTTTATAATCCTTATAGTTCTGACTATAGTCTTTATCCTTCTTGTAATAGCGTCTACGCCTCTTTCTGCGTTTGACTGTACCGTCAGATCTAATAACCACTCTACGTCGTGTGAAGCGCGCATTAAGACTTATATTCAATACAAGTCCTTTCTGTAGGTAGTAGTTAATCAAAGCTTGTTCTAGGTCGAATGCTTTCGCCCTGTTCTTAACTTTATAAAGAATCGTGTGAAATGTTGGATCGGTATCATAAGCTTCCTGCAATTTATAATTGATGTGTTTCCCTTTCGCTAGTTCACGAAAGTGGGATTTAAAACGTATTCCTGGTTGACCTGTAGAACCCACGTAAACACGTTTAGTATTTGTGTGTACGATTAGATAGGCAACAAAGATCTTATCTTTGCTTTTAGGTATCTCCAGTATTGGTCGTAGTCTTGGTTTCTTAAGCATGTCACAGCCCTAAGGATTAGTATTCATACTATCGAATAAATAAAATACCATAGGGGTTATTCTGTGTAGCAATCGTGCTACCTAAACTAATACCATAGCCCATCGTGGCAGAGGATATAGAAATGACACAAATTAAACTAGATACAACCGGTGAAGATCTTTACGTACAAGAAATTCGAATTGATGTACACGGCGAATACCCAAAGAGCGGCTCCCATGTAAAAGCTGCTCAATCTGCGGATTCTTTGTTCTACTACAACTACGGAACAAATGACGATGACGGTAGAGAATGTCAGACATTTGATTCCCGTGAGCTTTCCAATAAAGACAGCGGCGTATATAGCCTGGTTGCAGGTCTGATTAACGATAACACATCCAACTTTGTTTTGAACATGAATCATGTTCCAGATTGGCACCGTAATCGTGACCGTACCTTTACACTTAACTTGCGTTTGGATAACCCACTATCGGTAATGGAAGCTCTTGAAGATACGTTCTATCAGAACACCCTCTTCCTAAGTAACGATATTTGCTTGTATGAACCAACTGCGGGTATCCATGGGAAAGCCAATCGAGAAGGACCTTTCTTTGATCTCTACAATCTGATTGAGATCATGGATAATCAACAGGAGATTATCTTTAACGAGCTTGATGAAAACGTAGTTAAGCGTGACGCCATGAAGTTCTTGATGGACACAGGCGCTACTGTTTATCCAAGTGGTCTAGGCACGCAGTTAAACGAAGGTGAAGCTTGGTGCGCACCAGACGAGGAAACAGATCGTGATTTCACACGTCATGCCCAAGGCCATTCAAACTGGTTAATCAAAGCACGTTATCTGAGTAAGGTATTGCACAGATGCTATCCAGTCAACTTCCGTAACATCGTCATCCATGGTGCATCTAAACTGATTGCCCAAGATAAATTGAAGCTTACTAAGTTGCAACAGTTCCTTGCTGCCTGCGGTCGTTGCGATACGATTATCATTCTCGTAGATTAAAAGTACTGATAACATAATAGTATAGTTGAAGGTGTACATACTTCAAGTCAATCCAGTTGCTAACCGGGATAGTCATCACCCCTTCCAGATGACTATTTCTAGAAGTGATCCTTCTGTAACTGTCTTTTATAGGAGTCACCTTCGGGTGGCTCTTATGCCGTCTGAAACAGTTTACTCAATTGTGAACAGTATGTAGGAACACACCTACAACTACTATCACTACTAGAAAGAAGGTAAACAAAATGTATCTGATTAAAATTATGTCTGATCAAGATCTTCCAGATAATGACATGACAAAGAATTACAAAATGATTGCAATTGGTGCAGGTGACCAATTCGAGTTCTATCATGATTCCGTAACAGGTTATCCACGTGTACTCGTAACACCGAAAGGCGATGAGTCTTACTCTAGCGAACTGACTGGTAATGCTTACGTCATTAGCGAAACAGGTAAAACTGTAGCTACACATTGGGCACGCACATTGTGGGGTAAAGATCAAGAATCTCTTGAAGCTGATATAGCTAGTCTAAGGATTATCGGAACTGTTCATGTTCGTTACTATGGCCAGGTCCTGGGCGAGTTTAATGAACCCGTTCCTTACGACTATAAAAGAGAACCAGGCGTACAGCAGTATACGCTCACTAACAATGTGCCTATCGCGGTAACATCAACCAACTTCGGTGACAAAGAAAATGGTGAGGTACAGTTAACAGGTTCAGGTATAATTGAATTTGCACTGGCTCCAAACAAGGGCGATCTCTTTACAACTGAACGTGACGATGGCTCGTTGGAAATGTACAGTATTACAGAAGTGATTCGTTTCAAGGCTAACGGTAAACGTGAATACGCCATCACTTGGAAGTTCACTGGTCTGGCAACAGGTGCTATCGTTACCGACCTCTCGAATAAAGTTGTTCAAGTACTTAACCTGCGTTAAGCAATCATCAGGGGAGGACTTCGGTCCTCCTTTTTATAACTCAAAAGGAAATATCAATGGAAATCCTAAAACGCTTTCAACGTTATACTCTCTCTAAACCACAGATTATCCTTAATCCAAATGTGCCACCACAACCACTTAAGATGGTGGAAGATCCAGAAGGCGAATACATCCTTATAGATCAACTGAAGGGCGCTATAGAGGTTGGTGGATTGATTGTTAATACACCAGAGCTACAAGAACACTTAGCTGATGGCGACGCTCAGAAGGGCTTACTAAGGGATCTAACCAAGCTAGGTTATGAAGACTTTGATCAAGTCATGAAAGTACTAAAGGACGCTCGTGATTCAGTTATCACTGAGAAGGAGTTTGAGATCTGGTCTGAGGGTTATCAGGCTACCGGTGAGAACGCTAAAGCCGCACTACATGGTAAGGTTGTTGCCCGTAGTTTCCATGAAGCCGTCGAGAAGTATATTGCTAATGCACCGAAAGGTACAAAGCAATATTGGCACTATTCTGAATCGTCCGATACCTGGCTGATGTATGGCTGTAAAGTCTACGACAACGAAGCAGAGGCCCGTGAATACAATGGATGACCCTAGAGCTAAACCAGGCTACGAAGAGAGAGGTTATATCTCTGAGGAACAAGCCAAAGAAAGACAGAAAGAATTAGCTGAGGTTGTTGAACGCCTCAACAAAGCTAAAGAACGTGGGATTACAATCACACCAGAAATGTTGTGGAGAAAATCTACCCGTTAGTACAACTACATGTAGCAATACCGCTACAGTCTAACTACGATCAAGCCAGCTGATAAGCAGCGAGGCACTTGGAGTATTAAATGCAAAATCATTACGACATTTTTAACGAAACATATATCGACAAAGATAAAGAATTCCACGTATACGACCGAGAAGGTCAGAAGTTTACGGTTACTGCAATGTCTTCTGGTTGGGATACAATATACACCTTCACTACAGATGACGTTGGCATTGATGGTGATAATGTAGCTTATACAAAAGAGGACATGACGGATAAACACGCATTTTACATCGATCCGTACTACATGAACGAAGCTAAGAAGGATGCTCTTCGTATCACTTTTATCAAAGAGTTTGCTCAAGGTGAGACAGCCTTTAAAGAGTACGTCAAGTACTACAATACTACTGAACTCAAGTTGGTTCTCTATGTATTGAAGTCGATTGATACCCGTCAAGCAGGAATGGGTTCTATCCTACTAACTACAGTTGATCGTGATTCTCACTTTAAGGCTGTAGACGATATCTTCAAACCACACAAGTTGAAAGGCATTACTTTTAACTACTCGGACATTAGTTCGATTCAATCGGTTACTGCTGAAGCATGGCGTTATCGTAAGATGCCGTGGGCCGAGGTTAGTGAGTACTTCCCAGACTTCGTAAAAGAAGCATTCGAAGGTAATCAACCTTAAGCAGTTGATTTTGTGTAATATTATGTATGGATGTTGTAGAGACAGATGGCTACTGTCACGGGACTGTAAATCCTGCGCCCTAGGCTAGCGGTTAAATTCCAGCCTTCATCCACCAGAATTTAGTTTTATTGGCATGTAGCTCAGTTGGTAGAGCAAACGACTGTTAATCGTTTGGTCGCAGGTTCGAGTCCCGCCGTGCCAGCCAAACATTATAAACGCCTCTCCATCGGAGAGGCTTTATACCGTCTTATAAAGAATACCTAACCAACAGACAATATGTAATTAACCATACAGGAATAAAGAAATGTCCACTCAAGATATTGATAAGTACTTTGAAGAAGTAGCCTTTAATAATTTCGTCGAACTGAACTCTGCATATTCGAAAGAGTATTTGACACGTTTCCATGAAGCTTATAAGGCTGTTCATAAAGATCCAGAACTATTGGAATCTTTTGAATACGCTGTGAAGCTACCCCATGAGAACGAACTGACTATAAAAGTTATTGGTGGTAATCAAATCGTCAACATGCGGGTCGATGTACTTGACCACGTGTTTACCCACTACATTGAAAAGACAGGTAAGACACCCGAAGCGTTTTATAACTACTATGGGATGACTAAACGTGAGCATGAACTACATCAGGTATTGTCTGATGCATTGTGTGAGTTCTACGCACTCGATCGTTTCGATATGTACCAAGCATTGCACCGGAAGTTCCCTGAAGTAAAACATATTGCTAAGCGCAGTGATATCGACCAAAACGATATTGAGTTTTATAAGTTTATATTCCATGATGGTACTGTTGTTCAACTGTACGCTGGTTGGGGTGAAGCTGTGAAACAAATGTGCGAGCAAGCTTATTTCGCAGAGTGAGGTTAGTTTGTTAAAGCTTATTAAACGCCTCTTTAAATCACTTACATTACCGGAGCTTGAATTACCTGTAACCAAGAGATTTAAACTGAGTGAGGATAACTGTATCCATATATCGTGGGAACCTGAATCACGGGAGAATAACTGGAGAAGTTATTGTCATGGGTGTGGGCAGAAAGCCTACGGGAGTTGTCAGGGGTGAGTCTATTAGTTTCTGATAAAGCATTGGCTGAATGCGGTATAAAATCAATTGAAGCTATTTATAAACAGAAGTACGTAAGTATAATTGAACTACATGCTAAGAAAGATAAAAAGTACGTAGAACGTAATGTTATACGAGACACACTGTCCAAAAGAGCGTAAGTCGGTGAAGCCCAAAGCACTGACGAAAGGGAATGGGATCGGTAAGGCCATTTAAAATAAACCCGCACAAATTCAGGGCCTGTAGCTCAGTTGGTTAGAGCAGTCGACTCATAATCGATTGGTCACAGGTTCAAGTCCTGTCAGGCCCACCAGAAACAATATTGGAGAATAACATGAAAGTAAAAGTCAAACAACGTCCACTTGTTAACTCTGGTCCAATGGAATGTCGCTGCTGCTCGCGACTGAGTTGGAAAGCTATGAAATTTGATAAGCAGGTTCTTAAAGAAGCTGTGAATGATGCAGATTACGAAATGAGTAACCGCAAGGCTGCTTAAAACATATAGGGAATTACCTGGGAAGGTAAACCATAGAAGGTGATAGTCCCGTACCTATATACCAGATACACCCCGGATGGCGGAATCGGTAGACGCTGGAGATTTAAAATCTTCTGCCCATTGGGCGTCCGAGTTCGAGTCTCGGTTCGGGGACCAAACGTGCACAGTAGTGCCAAACAGTAAGGGTGCAATCGTTAGCATCTCGTTAACCGAGGGCAGGGGCGAAGGGAGTACGGTTCGATTCCGTGTGATTGTTCTAAAGGCAATAACCTTTAGATAACTCTGGAGAGACAAAAGGTTCGGCTAGCTAGGCCGTTAAATGCATCGACGGAATTCGATCAAGTAGCAAGAATTTGGAGACGTGGCCGAGTGGCCGAAGGCAGCGGTCTTGAAAACCGTAGGTGGCGAGAGTCATCCTAGAGTTCGAATCTCTACGTCTCCGCCAAACATAGTGCTTCCCCATATGGGGAAGCTTTATACCGTAAGAGGAAAATACAGTGATAACTTTGACTAAACCGGAATATGTAGTAGACGAAGAACCAACCCTTGAGTCGCTACCAAGTGACTTTATAGAGTCGCATGGTTTTAATGCACACCATATAAAAATTGAAGAAGTGAACCACTTGGCTCAACATGCTTTTCATTTTTATCGAAAGCATTTTATTGGGATGATGATGGACCGTGAGTATGAAGTCTTAATCCACTATGTGTTCAGTGAGTTAGATCGACTACTACCAGATCGCCATAAACATCTCGCTAATTTTAGAATAGATAAGAAATGGCATTTTGGTGAATTAAGTTGGAAAGTAATATTGAACACGGACAACAAATTGGTTGTCTCTTTTAATAACTAACAGGTAAATGCAATGACTGATTACACACCTGAAATGGAAAAACAAATACGTAAAGCTTTCCCAAAATTCGACGATAAAAAAGTACGTTACGCCATCAACAAAGTAAGCAACTATATCCGTAACTGCGGTCAGGATGTTTACCAAGTTTGGATTGACAACGTTGTTACTTATCACGCTCAATACGCTAACCACACTGTTATCAATGTGGGTAAGACCAAAGTTCATGTTGAAATACAGGTAGACTAAAATGAAAGAAGGTAAATAAGATGGAGTTCATCCCTCACGTATCCGTACTTGATCAATCTGTAAACTTTGAACATCGCTTTGAAGACCACCCAGGAATGTTAGAGGCTCGTTATGTACGTAGGGTTGACGAGTACTTCATTGTTTATCTTTCATCTCAAACAGGCTGTAAGCAAGCTTGTCGGATGTGTTGGTTGACAGCAACAGGACAAACTAAATATGAGAACACCACAGTAGAACAGTATCTACAACAGGCTCGTGAAGTATTGAACTATTACGCCTCCGTAGGTATACCTGCTGAACGTGTGCACTTTAACTTCATGGCGCGCGGTGAACCTTTTGCTAACCCTATCTTCTTAGAGCATGCTGATGAAATCTTAGAAGGTCTAGCTGAACTCGCTGTACAGCATGGATTAAAATATAAGTTCTTAATCTCCACAATCTTTCCTGAGGAGATGGGTTATCGGGCGCTCCAAGATATCTTTAAGAATCCAGAAGTATACCCAGAGATTTATTACTCGGTTTATTCACTAGATAATAAATTTCGTAAGCGATGGTTACCTAAAGCTATCCACCCAGATTCAGCTTTTTTTAATTTGCGTATGTGGCAATTAGTCACAGGTAAAGTACCAAAGATTCATTACGCCTTTATTAAAGGTGAGAATGATGACATTCAACACGTTGGTGCCATTATAGATGCGGTTAAAGAAGCTCAATTAAACGTGAACTGGAATATTGTTCGATATAATCCACCTAACGATAAATCTGAAGAACCTACTGAATTCATCGTTAATAATCTCTTTGACTACATTCGTCACCGTTTACCAGAATCTAAAGTAAAATTGATTCCACGCGTAGGTACAGATGTAATGGCCAGCTGTGGTACATTTTTAAAATGAATACTAACAAGGTAATAAAATGAAACTACCAGAATTTCTAATCGATCTGCTTCCCCAAGTTTCCGAAGAACATGACTTTATCCGACAGTACACACCAGAACAACACTTGTGGGTAAGGGATAAACAAGTCTTTGAGGAGTCTATGTTCATTACATTGATTCTAGCCGGTACAGTTGAAATAGCAGAAGCACTTAAGAAACATCGCGATCTTCATTACGAACGTTCTGTTGTCTTGGCTTGGTCCGATCATAACAGTGTGTGCACTCACCAGACTGGTAGTCATATCCAACGATCGTGGGTCGGACAATATGGCTACATTATCAAGAAAGCTTTTGAGGAAGTAGAGAATGCTAAACAAGCTGAAAGAACTATTTAAAGACTTTAAGTTTACTGTAATCAAAATGGAACCTGGTAACGAGATGATTCGCACCAGTTGGTTTGGTCGTCATGACTACGTGCCCTACATTCGGCTAGACTTCTGGAAGATTGGTTTCCGTATCAGCTATGATCCCAATTACTTTGTTAGATTTGAAGATCACTACCGTGACCGTTTAAACAAAGAACAATTAGCTTGGGCTATCAGATTTATCAAAGACTATAAGGAACATGATGATTCGCCTTTGGCACCGATTAATCAGAAACTGTATCGTGATCTTTGTCATGAACTTGAAGATAAGGACTGGGTTTAATGTTAGATGAATTTATCAAGAAATCCAGTAAGCACTTCTTGGCCGGTGACCTTGAAGTTTTCCATTCAGAGCTGACAAAAGGGCGTCGTGCCTTTGCATTGCGTTACATACTTCGCAAAGTCGATAAGCTAAACTATCCCGTTTACGGGGTCGGTGTTTGCCCCGGTAAATACATCGAGGGAGAATTTCTTAAAGGTTTTAAGTTTAAGGTAAAGCGTTCGACAATATATGTTGTATGTGCCACCGGTTGACATTATAAACGCCTCCCCCCTAGGGGAGGCTTTATAACGCCATGTTATGAACATGATACAATGAGGTACCTATGTTTGAATTATTATTAGTGGCTAATCGACCAAATAAAATACAAGCGATTTTATTCGATGATCCACCAGACGCAGTACCAGCTATTGTCCTAGCTGACACGGCAGCGGCGAACGAATTGCCTGGCGGCAACCCAGCTAAAATAACAGGGTTATATACAACCAGACAATACACGCTCGAACCTAGTTTTGTATTGGTCGACACCACTGCGCCAATCGAACTTCCTGGAGGCTTACCTGAGAAAATCAGTGCGGTCTATACTACAAGAGAATATACTCTTGAACCGAGTATTGTACTTAAAGATACTCTAGCGCTTGACAGTTAAGAAGGATTTAATAATGAAAGTTAAATTACATTGGATTGACGCAAATCCGGGCCAACAAAAAACTTTAGTTATTTACCGAAGTGATCACTACACGACTATTGAAAGTCCAGGTACACTTGTAGTGACATTAACAAATAATGAAACAGAATACACTGATACCGTTCCCGATACAGCGCCAACTATTTGGTACCGTATTAAAACTACATTTCCTAATGGTAACTGGTCAATGTCAGATCCGTTTCAATTTGATGGTCTGACTTACAATGGACCTGGATCTAGAAGTATTGTTCTTGGTGATGGCTTCCTGGGTATTATGGACGTATTGAACTCAGATGCGCAGCCAGCATATCTACCAAATCTGAACGATTATGAACGCTTACTCGGCGTAGCTGATATTACTGCACCCACTCCAGTTACACTTCAGTGGTTTAAAGTTATGTACCGTGGTGAAATTTACTACATTCCTAATAAGGTCTGTCGTGTAAATCCTAATATGGATTGGGATAAATTATTAAAGTATTTAGACCCTGCTAATCTAACAGGTCTTAATATAGGTAAAGATCATTTCGATGTAGTTGTCCCTGGTCTAACGGTAGATCCCGTAACCGGTATTTGGCAATCGGATATTATGAATTTCCTTTATATTGGAACAAACGTACTGTCTAACCCGCAACAAAATAAAGTTAGGGCGACACATAATGCGATCAGTACCTTAGGTAGTGTAAATACTGGAATTACATCAGCAACAAATGGTACCGGCTACCTTATTGGTGACGAGTTGAATAAAGCTGATGCAAAAGTACTGACAACTACTAATACCGTTGTGGGTATTAATGAGGTGAGGGCTACTGGTGTTTTAATGGCACTCAAATACACGCGTGTACCGTTTGATGATGGAGAAGCATAATGTTAAAAGTAACCGCAGCTGACTTTAACGATAGTGGTATCTTTCAAGAAATGCGTATTTATAATTCAACTACGCCCTTCACGCCAGAAACATTACCTGATAACCCAAAGATTGTAACTGTGCAAGAAATCGTTTATGAAGAAGGAGAACTACCGAACAATGTAAGATTCTATTACATGGTTGAAACAGTAACTACTACAGGTTCTCGATTCAGTAAACTACATTCTTTAATTCTTTGGACGGATAATGGTTATTCTGTTCAAGGTAAAGAATGCGACCATCTAATCGCGGGTGACGCAGATCTTGGTTATTTCGGTACTTGTCCATTGGATGGACTTCCGGACATCTATACGTTGTTTGATGCGTTTCCAGATATAAAAGCACAAGTAGGCTTTGCTGTTCGTCCATACGACTATTCTAAATATGTTATTGACGGTAGAGTAATGTATTTTCCACATAGCCGCCAGGTCACACAAATTACAATTCGTAACTTATACACCATGGGATTAGTGTTTAAGGATGACGCCGAATTTGATGCACTTACACCTACAGCAAAAGCCTTTTATCAAGGAGATGGTCCAGTTGTACCTCAGGGCAAAACGATGCAAGCTCTTGGTTATGAGTATCGTGTACGTTTAGTCAAAACGGATGATTTAGAAGGTGCAGGCCGCGCTATGTTTAATGGTTGGAAAACAGGCGCGCCAGGTTACTTGTGGGCTAATACAGCGTTAGAGCCAGGCACATGGGGACAAACTACGGCCTGGATGAATAGACCGACAAATAGTGCTCAAACATATATACTAGATTGGACCACTGGATATACCAACAGTTACTTACAAAGTAATCCCAATGCGGTAAACAGGGCTTGCCTCGTTTTTGAATATGTTGGTAAAGTAACACCATAATAAAAAAAATAAAGGTATAAAGCCCCTCCCTTATGGGAGGGGCGATATGCCGTCTTACATCGTAATGCCTTTTGGTTTAAAGACAAGTACGTTCAAAACAGGAACAGCGGAACCGATCATCGACTTACAGATACGGTCACCGAAAATCATGTTGTATTCAGCGGTCTTCTTACCAGGAGTTTGTTGACGCAATTGCGCAATCTCTTTGGTATTTGGCCAGCTACGGACCAAACCGATGAACGCTTGTTTTGCAGCCATATTGGTTGCTACCCAGCGATCCAGTTTAGAGAGATCACTCATAGCCACGTTATAGGCTTTGTCGATGATGTCCTGATCGGAATCACCAGCTTCGATACCGTAGGTAATGAGCGCAACACGCGACTTCAATGCCTCACAGATACTTGGTGTAACTTCGACATGTACAATCGTACCTTGTGGATCGATCATGTATTGATCTTTAGCGAAGGTTACCGAACTGAACATCAGAACCATTACAGCGAACAAAGCATTTACGATTTTCATTAAGCTATTCCTATTTAGGCAATTGGGCGATCGGTTAGATCTTGGCGTTCAGGATACTGTTGGCATCCTTAATGAACAGTTGGAGTTGCAGACGATCCAGCGGAACGTCAGGTTTGATCTCGTTACGGAAGTACGCGATCAGGTCAGGAGAAACCAGGATCTTGTCAGCCAAGATTTCCAACTTGTCATCTGGATCGATTGCCAGTACTTCTGGATTCTTCAGGAACTTGGCCAGAGCTTCCAACCATGGCAGGTATGCAATCCCACCGTTTACTTCCATGTCCAGGGTATCTTGATACAGATCACGTGCAGCAGCGATAGCGAAGTTTTCTTTCAGCGGACGGATCTCGCCTTGGAAGGTATCGATAACAGCCATCAGGCGTTGATTGTATTGAACCAGCAGGGTTTGAGTTTTAGTCGACATCGGTTTTGTTTCCTTTTAGATAATTGGTTTAACGAGTTCTACAAGGGCGTAGGACACGCTTACAGCAATGATAGACCACAACGTGATACGTTGCTTGATTTCTTTACGCCTTTCACTCTGGCGACGTTTAAGACGCTCCTCGGGTAAGTTACGCATAACAGACTCCTGTTAATATCAAGAATGTAATATAGTGGTTAATTCCCTTCTATTACAACGCTATCCAAAGCTGCCTTGGCATGATCTGCCATTTTAAGGAACTCAGCTTGCATCTGGTGATCACGCTCTCGTTGGTACGAAAGCATTTCACAAGTACCGGCCTTACGGAGTTCACGTTCCAGGTTAACCAACGTCTGGAAAAGAGTTTGTCGATCTTTTATAAGGACAACCACTTTATCGCTGATGTCATCTAGGCGTTGAGATACCTCTCTGGCTTGCTCAGGAGTCATTCGAACATGTTCTCCGTAACGAAGTTAACGATGAGACGTTTGTACTCATCATCAAAGTTGATGGTCAGAACGAAAGGATACTGACCATGAGGGTATTGGCGATTACCATTCACCCGATGACTTTCAACCAACTTATCAAAGTCGAACTTATCCACACAGTTCCACTTATGTGGTTTCTCTTTGAGCAGGGTGAGGTATTCGACGATCGCCTCTTCATACTCACCTTTAGCTTCGATGAGATAGTAGGCCGCATGTAATGGACCGGTATTGGTAGAACGTTGCATTTGTATTTTCCTCTTGACGGTATAAAGCCCCTCCCGAAGGAAGGGCTTGGTATAGGTGAGGTTCGATCAGAGCACCCAAGGTGTAACTGATGGTGACGGGGACCCTCCTTGGGGAGATTGGTCTCTGAGAACCTCGAAACTGGTTGTGTTACATATAATTACTCTTTGAGTAACCATTTACATTGAGTAGAGTTTACCCAAAGCATTACACGAGTAAAGAACACCAATGCGAACAGTTCCATGAACCCTGTCTTTATTGGATAACCCGAGCTTTGAATTTTACTTACATCCACCATGTAAAAAGTGAATGCAAACCAAATCACCGCGAGTAAAGCGGTAATCCACGTGGAGGTCTCTTTCATTCTTTGGTCACCTTCAACACTCCGAGAGATTCCAGGAACCAGCGGTAGTAGCAAACAAAACCGAGGAGGATACCTGCACGCATTACAAACTCTACCAACTTTGTAGCTGGGCCGAGATATTCTTCAGGGATATGAATCCCCATGAAGAAAACAGTCAGTAGGAAGATTACCCACATGATGGTTTGTTTGATGGTGGTTAGCATTATGCGTACTTCCCGTTCTTTGGATATTTAGGACCTTTGTCATTGTCGCTACCAACAATCTTGGTGTCGACCCAGGCTGCCAGGAAACCGATAAGGCAGGAGATCCAGAAGTCCATCCAGTTAGGAACTCTTGGAATCCAGCTACCTGCGGGCGATACAACGAAGAGACCGAAACCGATCCACAGCAACAGGTTCAATCCCCTCAGGAAATACTTGAAATACTTTTTCATTTGTAGGTGTCCTTATAAACACGATGTAGGCCATGACCTGACCAGAGGGTTAGTGTCAGCAATACGGTTAGACCACAAACCATGAGATAGCTAATCTCTTGACCATTGTCCATGTACATATCCCATAGGCGTTGACTACCCGCCATCCAAAGTGCACTCATGCTAAACATGATGAATGTACTGAGGGATACGTAAGTGGAACCGCGAAGTAACTTACGCCACCAAACGTTTTGTTTATCTCGCTTCAATGCTGCAAGCCAATCATGACGGGTACCTTTGTAACCGTTATGAACAGCCAAGTCATAAGCATCGTTTAGTTGAGTCATTGCATTTTCCTATTGGTTAAATTACATCTGGCTTGGGGGCCTTAACTTCGACCCAGTTCCAATCTAAATGGTTCTGAGTCTTGTCGGTTGTTTTGAATGTAACGGTTGTGGTGAGTCCCTCTACTTTAGAAACCCCAAACTTTAAACCGAAGCTATGTTGGAAAGAACGAATCAACTGATGAATGGCTTCATCGTTTTCGTTTCTCTCATCTACGCCGATATGTCGCGCACACAGCAAACGTATCTCAAACTCGGGGTTCCCGTAGTACTCTGGATCACGCGTAACTAATGTAAGCTTAGCGTATTCCTTTTCAAGTACGGTTACAGTGTCATCACCAGCCAGCCGTCCACATACCCAGTTACGGATCATGTCAATAACCAATAACTGGGATTTCATTACGAACGTCCTCGGGAGCGTTGACGATCTACTTGAGTAACGTAAGCAATGTCGTCCATATTGATTTCTTCGAACTCGGGGAAGTTCTCATTGATGGTATCAACAACCAGTTGAGCAACTTCGTTCTCGTCCGCGTAGTTATAAAGGATAACGCCACGGTGATAAACGAATACGCCGTACTTTTCATTACTACGTGCACTGAAGAGATTCAGCTCGAACATGTGACCGCCGTAAGTCTGTGACTCTTCTTTCACAGTTTCACGATAGACTTCAATTTGGATATTGTTCTTTGCGGTGATCTGAATTTTCTCGTTGGTGTTATCCCCACCGAACAAGATTGGACGACGACGCCCAGTGGTGATGTCTTGTACCGAGTCCATCAGTCGTGGAACATCAGTGATCATCTCTTTAAGGTCTACGATCTTCTTCATCGCATCCATAAAGCATTTGGTGTTTTCTGTTACCATGGCTGGAGACCATGGACTTGGGTCAGTCACGTTTAGAACGTTGATGCCGTACCAAGCGTATCCATCACCATGACGGATCTTCACGCAAAGGTGAGGTACGTTTTCGATACCCGCCAAACGCTTAACTGTAAAATCAGAAAGCAGTTTAATGACCATCAGCATATTGGGTGTTTGAACAATCTGTGTAGACATGGGTGTTTCCTTTTAGTTGATTAGAATGTACCTTTGTACATAGTTTAGTCGGTTGAGTAAAGGTTCCCTAAGGAACCCTCACATTAGCGACGATCGAATACGTTGTTCAGACACACCAAATTGGATTGGTCGATATAGTACTCATTCATCTTCTCGACAGCATCGTCAGAGTTAATGAAGTCACACACTTCACGAACTTCAAACCCAGTACCACGCAACACATCACCAGCGTTTTCAGTTACAAACTGCTGAAGTTTAGCGTTGGTATGATAATGGTTACTTTGACGCAAGGACACAACACGAGTGAGGAACCGGGTCAGGATGTAATCAGCATCCATATAAGTGGTTCGAGCTTTCGACAGATAGTAGTGACCAGACGTATGCGTAACCACATAGATCTTACCCGGACCATCGCTTACACGAGTACCCGGATACAACAGGCGATCCTTCTCTTCCAAAGCAAAACGAAGTTCTTCAACATCGAATTCTTTGGTGGTGAGAAAGATGCTGTAACCTTCACCTTCCAGAGCAGCCAACTCTTTTGCCAGAGTTGCACCAGTGGTACGGAAACGGTTCAGAGTGGTTTGGAAGTTCTTTGTTTGTGCCAACCACACCATGCCAGTCTTATGAGTTACAACGGCATACCAGCCGCCCTTAGCCGCTTTAGGAGCGCTGCTAGTAGACGAGTAGTCTGCCATATACATCTTGATCTCACGAACCGTAGATTCGTACGCAGGGGACTTACGACCTTTGTATTCACACTCGGTTTCTTTGATCATGCTATTCTGCTTATTCACTTAGGTGTTTCTCCTTTTTAGTAATTGGTTATTCGTTACAGCTTTTCTTCGATCAGGTCTTTTGCAAACGGTTTGTCCGGATACTTGTGCTCGATAACTTCAAACGGTTTAACCGCTAAGGACATTGTACTGTTCAGCAAAGTGGTACGAGTTTTATACGCCGGACCAAATACCCAAGAAGCACCTTCACTATTGGTTATGATAATTGCCCAACGATCGTTAACTCGATTTTCCAGTAGATCTTCAATGGCGTTGATGACCTGGCTTTCGGTTGTTGGCTTATGGGCATAACGTTCAAGTACACGTTTAACCTTGTACACTTCACGACGTTCGCCAACTACGCGAATACCTTCAATCTTGGTGAGTGTAATGCCAACACCATCTGGGAAACTTTGCATATTCCCAAGGTTATGGAGAACCTTCGAATCAGCATCTGCTCGAAGAACAATCGTCCGCTCATCAGGAGTTTTAACCTGAACGAAAGGAGCACGATAATGTTTAGTCGAGAGCACAGCCTTTGGTCGACATTGTTTTGGGATTGTACTCATGTCTTTATCGATCAAGTGCAGTGCTTTAACGAGGTTGTTAAAGTTGCGCTTGTTGTGCTCACGGAAACCAAGGATTGCATAAGGGGTACCGAAGGTATCCTGTTCAAAGGTAACCTTAACGTTAACACCAACACCGGTCTCAGTGACAATGTTATTGACGGTCTCATAACGCATACCTGTCTCGGAAATCACTTGCTTGGTATGACGCAGTTTGTCCAGAATAGCAACATTCATGAACTTGGCAAATTCGGACTTCTCGGTATGAGGGATTTCCCACGAGAGTTCCAGTACAAGTGTATCGTTCTTCTTAGCCATCTTGATTTTCCTGTTTAACGACAGTGTTATAGGGGAAGAGGATATGACCATGGGCATGGGTATCATAACCCATGTAACGACCGTTAGGGAAATCCTTCGGAATCCAACTAGGGTCGAAACGAGAATCGTAGAGCTTATATGCCGAACTGTTAACGGCAACCGACATCTCGCCCTTATAGAACAGGCCACGGTTGTGTGCCCATTCTTGGATCGCCGCATGACGGAAGATACTCGTATTCCACTCCGGTCCCAACGAGGTAAGGCCAGCTGTAATACTGGCAGCCATTGCAAATACAGTGCCTTTGTCATTCTCGAAAAGGAGAAATGGTTGACTCGTACACTGAGCTTTGTCAAGGTCCTTAAGGACACCAGGTACGTACTTGTCGATGAATGGTGCTTGCTTAAGCCATTCAGCAATCATAGTCTCTAGGAATTTCAATTGAATTCTACCTTTCCGAGTGGGAGGAAGTTACGCTTTTGCAGGTAAGTGTTCAGATGCTCTACGTCCATCTTGTAAGGCAGACGTGGAGTCAGTACTGGAACCATGTTACCGTTTGCGTCCATACCGAAGATAGCCACCTGGTCATTGTGAAGATCAGGATGGTTGTTAATTACAAACTCGCCCGTGGTATGACCTTTAGCAATACGGCGACGGAAGAAGTCGCGAAGCATAGCCGACTTGTCACGAACTTGACTACCTTCACCAATAACAACCCAGTCTGTTACAACGATGTTGAACCGCACACCAGCAGACTGGTTGTGATATGCCATTTCAACTTTCTGTTGACGTTGACGAACCACAGAAGCAACAACATCGGAGGAAGCGTAGATAACACCCTTCTCGTCTTTCAGAACACGAGGTTGCCGAAGCTTACCGGTGTAGTCCATCCAGGTAAAACCATACTTCTCGAATTGCTTGGCGAACGCTTCAACCTTCTTATCGAAGTCAGCAATACGAGCGATGTCTTCAGGCTGGGTCAACGGGAAGCGGATCGAGATATTACCATCCTCTTTCCAGTTAGCAAAACGCCGCTGAGAAAAGCCAACCGCTTCTACAGCGTCATTGATTGCACCCAGGATCTCATAGCGAGGTTTACCGGTTGCATCCAGATTCCAGTTGAAGTTATAGCGAACGTAATTTTTCATTTGTTATTTCCTTTTGAATGATCTTGGAGATAGTGGTATTGTTGGGTTACGCTTCTTACCACCAAAGAACTTGGCATGAAAGCGTACACCAAGTACAATTGCGGTCCCTGCTCCCAAGGAACCTGAGATGATCAACCATAGACCACCTTTAACAGATACCTGAGGAGCAATGATCTCAAATGCACCAATCACTAAAGCTGTAAGAAACATCAGCCAGTATTGATTATTCTGCATGTTCTTGACTTGAAAGCTTTTCAAGAACACGGCACTGAATGTCAACACGTAGCTGATGATAAACAAACTGTAGTGAGGCACGACTTATTGAAACGCTGGGTGGTCATACAGGAAACTGTAATTCGCACCTTTCCACGGACTATTGGACGCCAACAGCAGTTGTTCATCGGTGGAGTAGATGGTGTCGTTCACCAACTGGAATTGCCCTTTATTGGATTCCAGAAGAATGATGACATCACTACCACAGAGATTCATGATCTCTTGTCCAGAACGCAGATCCAGGAAAGGATCACTCTTCGCGCATTCACGCAGGATAGCTTTCCATACAGGGCGAGCTTGGTTCGCCTCACCAAAGGTACGGATACCTTTGATCACAACGTTCGCTTCATGACCCGTATGGGCACGAACACCTTGAGCTTCGTACACTTCACGAAGATGGTAGTTACCCGAACGAACGACGTTGTACAGGATCGAGTCAGTAGTGCAAGCGAACCAGTTACCAATCTCACGATGGCAACTATCCGACCAGCGAACTTCGTACTCTGGATGCTCCTCAGCAAACGCTGCAACCTCAAGATACAGGTTAGCCCACAGCACATCGATACCGCGGATGGCTTTACCGTTAACGCTGTAACGGTCCAGGACAGTGAGTTCAAAAGAACTACGACCCTTCAGGCTTGGCCATGGAACGGAACGGATGAACTCAACGCCTTCAAAGGTTGCCAGATCCACGTACTTGTTCAGGATCTCTTTGATGTAGTCGTAACCATCAACCATGATTGTCAGATGTCGTACCATATTTATTCCGCCTTCTTATAAATTTCAACGATTACACGACCGGCTTCTGCATCGCGGTCAGCCCATTCGAATTCCAGAATCCAGCCAGCTTTTTCATACTCCCGGATGAGATAGTCTTTCAACTCTTCTTCCGGCCAACCCTCGCCAACACCAGCGATGTAATAGGTAAACCCACTATTGCTGGTATGGGCATAACCAGTCAAGATAGCGTCGTTAATCGACTCTTTGATCAGAGGGTATTGGGTTTCGTATTTTGCTTCAATCCGATCTTGATAAGTTGGAATGCTCATGACTTAGTCCTCTTGCAGGTAAGAATGTTTGATGGTGACATGATGGATATTGTGAGATTTGGTATCCTTGTACAATTCCCAATCATACTTGTCATAGTACTGAGTAAACACATACCAGAGTTCTTCAGGAACTGGCATCTGAATACTGAATTTGATTTCCAGTCGGCTATCCATCGGAATGGTGGACAAAGCCAGATCGATAGCATCTTTCAGTTTCGCATACTCTTCCGGGTATACGGTTTCAACACGCTGTGCAATTGTGATGGTCATGGTTCATTCCTTAAGCTGGAGTGAGTTTAAAATAAAGATCGTAGTCACCAGACTCTTCACAACGAGGCCAGATTTCATAATCCAACATCATTGCAATAACACCGATACCCAACTTACCCAGATGTTGTACTTGCATGATGGTGTCTACGTCTTCATCCTTCTTGTTCTTTGTCCGTTTAACAGTTAGGATGTACCAGTTCTGTTTACGGTCAACATCGAAGTACTTACGAATAGACATTGGAGATACTCACAGGTTTCATGACGAATTTGTCCATGAAGTAACTGCAACGAATAACCTCCCAACCATGACGGTGGTAAGTCCGACAGATGAACGAAGCAAATTCATATTCGAATGGATCGAATTCCTTCGGATTCAGTTGAAAGGCTTCTGGTACCGATACAACAATACCACCGAACTTTGGATTTACTTTACCATCAAGAGTTGCTCTTGCAAATCGATTCATAACCGATTCGACTATCTCTTGACGATCCTGATATAACTCAAGGAAACGTTCATCAGGGGTATAGACTTTTAGAGTCTTTGCTCTTAGCTCATTTGGTTGCATTGTAATGTCCTATGTAAGAAGAAGGATAAGGCTATAGAAGCGCTTATATAAAAGAAATAAAGAGGGATAAACAATCCCTCATTACATTTAGAGCTTTGGTATTACTTTACCATCAGTGAATGGTCTTACCAAACAACAACTCCGATACAGTGGATTTATCACCAACACTATCAATATCGATAGCAAAGGTAGGAGTAACACTAGCCAACTTCTTGATCAACTCATCAGAGAGGACCATAGGGTCATCGCTATCTGGTGCAACCACATGAGTCTCTTTACCGAGGTTGTACTGAACATTGTCACGAATGGTATTCAAATCCAAATCGAAGACAACAGCACCGTTTTCAAAGACAGTGTTAAACCCAGTAGTATCCTGAGTTGCTAAAGCTTTACCTTTAACAGCAAAGTCCAGGTGATCGCTGTCTTCCAGAATCAGATGTTTGGAAGAGAGGATCAATTCACGGGGAAGGGAAGTGGATACGACGTAAGCTCCTTTATTACGTTTGATGACATCCATGCAACGACGCAGTTGCTCCGGAGTGAAGCGGTTATCGATCAAAGGTTGTTTAACCTTCACCTGAGGGCGCTTGTGACCGAACAACTCACGGGCGAATGCCTGACGCTCAGTGATAGGTTTATGGAAGATAGCGGCCTGTTGAGGACGGTCAGATTCCCAACGCAGCATGAAAGCTTCAATCGCCTCGTGGCGCGACTCACTGTTGAAGTCTTCGGTACCATAAGCACTGAAGAACTCTTCCTCGCCATCAAAGCACTGCTCGAGGAAAGTAACGGAGTAATACAGGTTACGGAACTTCGACAGACGCAGAACGTTGTTGGAACCATCACGCAGTTTCAACACCAGGTCATCATGGTTGTCGTCTACGAACAGAGAAGCCTTGTAGCTGTTATCCAGCTTCAAGCCGCCCACAACGTAGGCGTGTTTATCCATCAACCACTCAGCGAAGCGCTCGGTGGTACGAATGGACTTGGAGACAACGCGGATCGATTGAATAGTCATTTGGTATTTCCTTTATAGAGAGTTTGGATTACGGGGTTGTTATATAGCTGTTATTTCTTTTTAATTGTTTCTATGTTTTCGATCAACTCGTTCAGTTCACGATCAGACTTCATCATCTGACGCACCAAACGGTAGAGGTAAAAATAGAGCGCGTGATTCGGACCTGGATGTGCCCGACGCAGTTCCCATACCTCGATGTTATCTTTCAGGTATTCCCGGAGGTCGGTATAATGGGAAAGGTGATTCATGATCTTGAATGCACTCTTATCCTCAGTTACGTATTTAACAATTGCTTCCAATTGCTGTTGCGTCGTAAGTGACATTTTATTCTCCACGATATAAAGCCCTCCCGAAGGAGGGTGATTATGTTGTTTAGGTATGACACATGAATTTTGCTGACTTGTCTTTTGGATCGTAAGTAACGAACCAGCGACGTACAACAGATTGACGTGCAGACAGGAACGGTGCTTCTGGATCAAGGCAAATCATATTTGCCCAGAAGTTAGTCGTATCGTTACCGGTCTGTAGACGAATGTCATTGATAGCCTGACGAATATCGTCGTAGTACTCTTTATTGGGGAGAGTGCTGTTGTAGTCTTTACCCTCCTCAGGATTACAGCGATCAAACTCGATACCACAGACATAGCTAGTATCGGTTTTGAATACGTAGTAACCCGTCATCGTACGAGTGTCAAGGATTTCAAAGATGTAACGCTTCATGATGCTAACCCCGCAAAGACGGCGAACAGATAGAACACAAGGATGAGACCCAGTCCAACAGACAGTGACTTTGTCAGCAGAACAAAAGCTTCAGGGTAGGGTTGGTTCACAGGTTTAGATACACAGCACATAAGTACTGCCAACCACACCATAAAACCAATCGCCCAACAACCCATACCACCGTACATCAAAACACTGGTCATTGTAAAAACCCTTTTAGTCCAGCTATCAAACCAATAACCATAACTACCAATCCAGCAGTAAGGTATTGGAAACCAAGGTTACCCTTTGCCTCGCCTTCAGATACACGAATGCACTGCACTAACCAGCCACAACCGTATACGAAGAGGCAGAAGATGTAGAACCCCATTACAAGGCTCCTGGTACATTGAGAAGGTTATGCGACCATGCAAGGTAAGCTGCAAGCGAAACAAAGCCAAGCAGGTTAGCTACATGACCGAACACGATAACAACCTTACCTTCGGTATTAATGTTGCGCCACTGACGCTTCGATGCATCCGTACCGAGGACGATCATAATACCGCTAGTAATCGCCCCACCGAAGAAAGCAAATGCGAAAGCCAGCGATATATGTGGAACATCGAAAGCAGCACCGGTGAAGATGATACCCGTGACAGACAGAAGAATTGCGACAACGATTAGCATTTGTTTATACCTTTGTAAGAATTAGGCCGAATGTGAATAGAACGATACAAAAGCCGAACAGTAAAGCGAGGTTACCCACACGGGTAACATAATACTTCTTCACGTTCAGATTGATGGCAAGATTGTTATTCAACACTAACCAGTTAACCAAACAAATGGCGAACATGAGCCAGAGTGGAATAAGCGTACCGATCAAGATATCCGAGATCATTTTACTGTCCTTTCTCGTGAGCTTCGTTCAACATGGTTTCAACCGGGTTACGTGGGATATATCCTTTGCAACCGCCAGACACCGGTACATCGGTCCAACCTTCCAGAACACAGTGGAGTTCGCTATTGCGTTTACCAGTGTGAATGAAGGTATATTTAACCAGATCCATCACCGCACCGTTCTTCAATACAGCCAGAGCTTTGAAATCATAGCGCTTGGAACGACGGATGATTTCCTCCAGGTCGTTAACACCAAACCAGGTACGACCAGATTTCAATTGATAACTGATCCAACGACGGACATCACGCAAAGCATTACCTTCGCCCACCAGAACGAACTTGTCTACTTCAAGCTGCTTACCGACGTATTCGCCGGTGGTGTTAGTGCGCCAGCTGATACCAAAATGAGCAAGCTCTGTTTTAAGATTGAACACATAGTAATCATGCCCTTTCTTATGGGTTACATGTAGAGCACCACCTTGAGTGATAACCACCGGATTAATATCTGGAACGTTCACGATGTGAACACCCATCCCTTCCCCCAGTGTCTTTGCAAGAGGAGTGAGGTGATCAATCTGACCATTCTTCGTATCGTGCCAGTTGGAGGAGATAATCACCCGACCAGCCTGGAAAAAGTAGTTATAGCGATCACCGCCAATTTTACGTACTTCTTCAATTTCTTTATCGGAATAGAGAATTACAACTTGTTTCATGATTAAACCCCTTTAGCAAGGATGAGTGCTGCTTGCCATTTATGCATGGACGTGAGACGTTTCAGATGTTTACCAGTCCAAACCACTTGAGTATTGTCAAGGGTATTGACCGTGTCATTGTAGAAGTCATACTCGCTACCAACGACATCAAGATCACTGATGTTGATAACAGTACTGTTTTCTGTCAGAAGATACATGTCGGTTTTATCCGACAGTGCTGTACGAAGCGTATCCAGGTCATGTGGCTTCAACAGTACTTTACCGTTGCTGAGCATATTGCACAGCTTACGCTTTGCCTTACGAACGTGAGAGTGAGGACCCATCAGGTAAACACCTTTCACAGTAACCCGATCCCACTCAGCATGGCGATTCAGGATACCGAATACAACCTGGAAGGTTTTATCCAGGTGTTCGAAATGGTGCTTCTGCTCGTAGGCAAATTTGAGTTCGCCGGTCTTGGAGTCAATGAACGCTTTTGTCCGAGGACGAACCTTCACAGGTGCCCAGAATGGCTCGTGACCATTATTGGACAAGATGGTAAAGGCGTTATAGAAAAGCTTATCGCCTTCACGGTGATACCAAGGCAGATCCTTATTCAGGAACACGATGGTGTGTTGAGTTTGATTGCAGACTTCCACACGCAAATGACGACTGTGTTTAGCCATCAATGCCCGAACGGTAGAAGTAGACGAGGAAGTGTAGATTACTTTAACTTCACGCATTTTGTAATTTCCTATTTAGTTGATTGTGTGAACAAAGACGTGGTTGGTATTAAAACCAGCCCAGTAGGTTTCTTTGAGTTCTTCATGGGAACACTCGTTCAGTACCTGACGAGCTGTAGCCACGTTTACAGCCGAAGTAGTCGGACGAGTGAGCGCGACATTGCGCGTACCGTCATCGTACCAGAGTTGGAACTGAGGACCCACTGCGGGTACGTTCTTGAAGAAGTCGGTAAAGATCCCACCGAAGAAGTTGTCATTGTCATTCATGCTGGAATCTCCTGATTAGTAAGTTTGCAAACTTCTGCGCGAAACAGTTTCCACTCATCGCCCCATGTGTCGTGATCACGACCGTCTTCAGGACGACGCCATAATGCATCACTGCAATCCCAACCATGGGTATTCATAATGCGTTTCCAACTGCGACGTACGCGACGAAGGCAGGTTGACACAGCAAGGAAAGCAGGCATCTTATCGACATCATAAGCACCTTCTTCCTGGATACCCATTGTCATTGTCACGCCATGGTTGTTACAATGTTCGATGTAGCTCTTTACGATCATGACGAACTCATGTGCTCGCTGAGTCAGGGTCGTGTTATCACGATCGTAATGGATACCACCGGGTACGTGTGCCATCAGGAATGGAAAACGGGAAGTCAGGTTATGATGCCGTACTGTTTGATTCATTTGTATTTTCCTCTATAACGGAATAAATGAGTGGCCTAAGCCACTCAGATTTTATGCACTTTCGTTTCTTCTTTGTAGCGTTTTTGTAACTGGTCAATCTTTACATCTGGTGGCGCCGTAGTCAATGTAACGATCTTTCCTTTTAGTAAGGATCGAATGTCAATCGGTACAGCTTTAACCCCATTGATAGTTTCCCGAGTTGTCCACTCAGTATCAATATTGTTGTATGGGTTATTATTCTTTTGCCATCCATCTGCATCACGAAATGGAATAGTGTAAAGATACACTTCCATATTTAGAACGTCATCAATAGCAATGGGTTCTTTAGTGAACAGCCAGATGTTACCATCTAGTTCAATGAAGCGTTCTGTTTCAAATACCTTTTCAGCAGCAGAGCCAACACCAAGTAATTCAGCTTCTGTTTTCACAGAGCTTACATACAGGTTAAGGTTAGACTCTACTCCATCCCAGGTCTGTAACTTACCCGAGCGTTTATAGCCGGGCATTAGTTCAGTCTGCTTATACATCGACCCATGGTACAGGGTAGTGGGTTTCTCCATTTTTAATCCTCGTTACCGCATTACGTTTATCGCGTTTTGCAGACTCGCCATAAGACTTCGCTCGTTTCTTGTTATGAGCTTTTACACCATAACCGCGTCGTGACATAACTCAGTCCTTAATCTTACCGTAGAAGGTGTGGATCTTGTGTGTTTCTTGCATCATCACCGAGAAGGCCATTGCGGTCTGACCGACAAACCCACGATGAATAATGTTATCCATACCGACGAGATCACCGAAGTGATAGATACGTGCATCTTTGAATTGGCTGACGAATGGATTTGCTGCAAACATATCGTCAACAAATACGATCTGACCAGATTTAATATCCTGGGCGATCATGAACATGAGGTCGGCCATACTGCTATTGGTTTCACGATACTCGATCGGTTCGTTAACAACATGACTTACTTCAACAATGCGGGTTGGAAAATATTTATCCAACGCCGACTTTGCAGTCCACTCGATTGCTACACCTTCCCCTTCACAAACATCATTACCAAAGCCCGCCACAACACGATTCAGAGCGAGCTTTGCATCAGCCGGAGTGAGTCGAACTTGGGAATGACCAAGAACACATTCACGATCCATGGAATAGGTACCATCTACCCCAACCATGTTAACAGTGATAAGGCAGGTGGACGTGTCAACCGAAGTAATGCGTTTCATTAGGTAATCCTCAGACAGTGAATTCGTAAGATACTAACTTTTGTCCATTCACACGTGTGATTGAACATTTATAGGTTCCTTTCGGTAACCCACATTTAACAGCGTCCCCATGAATAGTCCATGGTTCTTTCCCCATCTGACCAAGAGCATAAGCACCGGTCTCGTACTTATCCCAATACCAGATGTTGTGTTTCAGAGGATCGAATACATTGGTAAAGAAACCTTTCTTCGATCCCTTGTTTGTAACGAATAACATTACGTCTTGACCTGTCTTCACATTCCATACAATCCAATGGAAGTCCATCTGATTGACACGGTTTAGATATCTGGGCCTTAGACTATTAATGTCTTGAACAGTCATAGCTAACTACCATTAGATAGTAGCTGGATCGATCTTCCAACCTGCTGCACGCAGTTCTTCATGACGCGGGTGTTTCGGGTGACGATACCAGCTTTCAGGTTTGACTTCCCACGAGTCAGTACTCTTAGGATGCCCAGGATGGAACTCCAGCTGCTCGGCAGCGAAGAAGTTCTTGGTGGTGTGCTCATCGGCTTTACGCAGACCATACGGACGGTCTGGGTATTTAACCGGATCACACATCATAATGCGAGCTTCTTCACCAGCTTCCAGATATACCGAACCACTGGAATCAACCAGTTGTACTTTAGCCAGGATCATTTGACCAGCACGGAATACGCGAGTGTTAAAGAATTCGTTCATTGTGTAGTTTCCTTGTAACCGAATGGAGTAGTTGGAAGAAGCAGTTGACTGTTGCTACTGAACTCAGGGAAGAAGCCAGTTTCAGATACTTCCACGAGTTGGATGAAACACATGTGTTCACGAGGATATTCGCCATAGAAGCGACCCACGTTCAAACCAAAGCCATCGAGCCATTGATCGGTATCGATCTTTACAGCGCGATAGGTATTGGACATACCACTACTGGACAGGTATTCGTTGATGATATCAACGTACCAATCCTTAGGGTCAACATGCGGTGTCGAGGTAATGAACGAAGCAACGTTCTTAATGATCCACTGATGCTGGTGGGCATTGGAGTCAGCCGTACCTGTAACAACAAGATCGGGATAACCTTCTGGCTGCAATCCGTAAATCGCAGTAAGTCCAAGACACATGCCTTCACTTTGACGACGGAAGATACCGTAGCCTGCATCAGGGTTAACCGATGTCTTAAGAAAGGTAGTTACATCCCTTTCTCGTCTGCGCATCTCTTCTTTTGTAATCCAACTCATTGGTATTGACCTGGGTAAACTACGAAAGGAGTGGCATCACCGGAGTTGTTGCGTACGGTAAGAAATGTACCGTTGTCCTGGATAACCGTTAGAACATCACCGACCTTAGCCAATGTCATAACACGGGCTGGATCAGTTGTTTCACCAACACTGAATGTGATGGGTGCCGTAGCAGTTACTGTTTGTGCCATAATTACCTCACTTGATATAATCACCGAAGATGTCTTCTAGATCATCATGGTGAACAGTATCGATTTGATCGTAGTTGTCACGATTGATTACACGAAATCCACCACCTGGATTATCGAAGTCTTCACCTAGAACTTCCAGGTCATCACCTTCATTTGCAAACTTGAATTCCGTATAGCCTTTCTCTCGATCCGTTCGAGTAATAACAACATCCCGACCTGCCTGCAACACCATACCGCGTACAACTTTATTCTTGGAAATGTTGCAACCAAATTCCAACAGATCATCAAAGAATGACATACTTACCTACCTTAATCTCTTTTCATTTCGAACTAGCTCCACGGGTTAGGGGATACTACATACGACCTGAGTTATTGAATGGGAGTTATCAAAAAGCAATACAACTTTAGCCAACTGGTTGAGAGCAGCCACCGATAAGATGAATAGCAGTGTCCAACGTTTCCATGGGCGATCATTCAAAATACCGAAGTTAAACTTACCAGTGAAGCCGTGAATACCTACGGCCCCAAAAGAAAGCAATACCCAGATTGCCCAAATTATTTCTATAACCGGCATCTTAACTACCTCTCAGTTATATAGTGGTTAATTGTTTTCTAAGCACAACACGCTATTAATGCAGCTGTGATCGGAAGAAACGACATGGAGGGATACGTTGAAGTTAAAGGTGCCTTGTATGGTGTCGGCCTCTTTGCTTCAGGTACAACAGGAACGTAGTTATTACGAGGCTTAGGCTTTACCCTTTCACTGACCTTAAACGTACGACGCCCGTTGACCATTTTAATCTCGGCACGGTTCGTACGAATACGTGAGAATTCTTCAGGATTGTGAACAAAGCTATAGTCGATCACTTCATGTGGATTTGGACCGAAGGGATTTATGTAGCGTTGACCATTAGGTCTTAGCTTAATGTCGGTCTCAATCGGTTCCAGAGTAGCAAGGATTTGTTCATCAGTCACCGGTTCGAATACATAACCTTCAGTGACTGGAGTACACACCACCGTATCAGTAATGGGTAAAACTTCAGGAGGATAACTCTTCTCCTTACCCATGAGAAACCGCTTTAACCAATTCATAAAAACCTCCAGACGGAATAAAGCCCTCCAACCGGAGGGCGTTTATATTGCTTCGACTTTATCCGTGGGTTCCGGCCCCCGAAAATAAAGTTAGATGTTGGTGAGGTGAAAACAAACACCAATGATCGGACTACCTGGATCTTTAACGATTTGACCACGACCAGTAACTGGATCATAATGAAAGTTAAAGCCCCAACGAAGGTTATTCAACTTGGTCACGTAGCCCAAGGTAAATTCCTTACCGTTCAAGTATTTAGTTGGTTCAGCCTCGGGTACCTCGAAGATCTTTACGTCACCGTCAGTATCTACATAGGATACTTCATCAATAACAATTGCATTGAATCGATTTACACCGCCAACCAATTGCTTCAATGAGAAGAACTGACCATTCGCAGCGATATGGCAAGCATTACCAACGGAACCATCGGTATAACTTACCGGTACATCACGGTTGTTGAATTCTTCGGGTAATACGCCCATCGATGATGCATGACCACCGAGTGGGATTGAACCACGTTCTACATTAGTTAACATGGACTAACCTTTATATTGTTGACGGAGATTCATTGCTTGATACAATGAATGCTGTTTACTGAACTCCAACTCGGTGAGTAACTCACCTGTCGCCAGTAGGGTGAACTTCTCAATGTCCCCTTTGGCTGTCTGAGTTACTTCAACAGCTCCACCAGGATGGAGACCTAGTGTACGCCAAACAATCAAAGGAGCTTCATCCAAAACAACATGACGGGCAACACCACTGACATCAGAAGTCCATACGCCATCAGGTTGTTTGATTAACTTTACACGATTGTCCATAATACACCTCTAAGAAATAATTACAAAGGAGACGAATACGCCTCCAATATAATTGTTCTACTTAGTCAATGATTGTCAGGTCCATCAGTGCAAAGATGGTGACAACCATGCAACGGTCTACACCGTCGATATTACAGTGAATGATGAAACTGTCATCGTAGACATCAATGCCAGTGACTTTATGAATCAGAGCGACGTAGTTAATCTGTTGCCAGACAACATCACGCTCGTCATGGTCCAGGTGTTCCATCAGAGGGGAGATCAATTGATCAATCTCTGCGAACGAAGGAGCGCCGGTACGACCGGTGGTTACAGGTGCCCATACAAGAAGATGCGGTAGATGATCAACAGCGCCTTCATACTGAACCAGTGCATCGTTATCAGCTACAGGGTGAGAGCGGGTATAGAAATGCAGCATTGTTATATCCTCTTAATCGTGTTTGATGTAGTGGTAATTTAGCGGTGTGTTATGGGCAAACTCATAATGAAATTGCCGTGCACGTTTCTTCAACAACCGGGCTGATGTCATGTGAATGAAACGACCTGTATAAAAACAAGGTGTTCCTTTATACCCAGTATCCAAGTCTTCCGGTTTAGTTATATGAAAATGATAACCGCAGCATAACCAGAAGATCTTTCCATCGGGTAATACTCGTAATACACGCCCATAGAAACTACCATTTTTGTGGATCACCACTGTATTACGTCGAATTAACTTCTTTGGTAATTTCATTATCAACCTACTGAATAGCCTTGATGAAAGCTTCTTTATTGAAGCGGTAAACACCATTGATCGTACCACGAACGATCTCATGGTCAACCCAGCTGTTACCAGCTTTCTTCTGAACGATCAACATGAAGTCGTCCATATGAAGTTCTGTCAGGTATTGGATTGTGTCGTGAAGGGTATCTGGTTGATGGGACAACAGTAAAGCCGTACCGGCAATAGATGCTGTACCCGCATGAAAGAACTGACATGCGTCGGCTTCACTGCGGATAATACCCATGCGATCATTATTGATCGTGTAGAGATAACCGATGTCGTCGTTAGTACCTACACAACGTAATACAACGCGATGAGCAACGGTGCCTTCATTATCCAGCTCTGTGGTAGCCTTTGTCCATGCTGCGTGACTGGTACCAGGAACCTCAACGACTTGATCGTCGCCGAGCAGGAAGAGAGCACGCCACAGATCGACGTGTTCTTTTACTACGGCTGTACTTGGCGTGATACGCGCCACATTACGCAGATCGTAATCCGACCACATTTGGTCACCAGAACGCTGAGCCATTGCAAACATTGGGAAACCGTTAGACACAACGGTGTAAATGTCCATGATGGATACTTCTTCGTAACCTTTACCGTGCCGAGACAAAGTAAAAGTATGAACGTGACGAATGTTGCTGAATACATCGAATGGAAGATGGTTCATCTTGCACCTCTATCAAAAAAGAAAGTTGTTGCACGGGGGACCGAAGTCCCCCATACGTTTTACACCAGTGAGTTCAGGTGGTCCATGAATGCACGGTGGTTATTCGCATTACCACGATGCAGTTGGATCACAGTGGAGAAGTCGTACTGCACCAGGAAGGCACCCAGACGTTCACCACCTTCTGAATTGCACTCGTCTTTCAGAGTGCGGAAACGTTCTTCGTTCAGACGGACAACATCGATATCGATTACAGCGATGTCACCAGTTTCTTCTACAGATTTGTAAGTCAGCATGTTGTAACTCCTGTTTATTCAATATCGAAGGAATGAGAATCGGTTGAGTCTACTTCACGTTGAATCAATTCACACGCTTCTTCTTCAGATGAAGCGACGACAACGAAAGGGCGAGAACCAGATTGACGACTGAAAGATACGATGCCGTCTTCAAATTCTTGATGTATCAAAGCGTGATATGCGCGCGCCATTTTTAACTCCTGTTATTGACCAGCGATGATTTGGTTGATACGTTTGGCGGTTTGTTCCCAGCACAGCTTGTGATGGAAGTTACTGGCCGGAGTACCACTGTACTCGTCCAGGTCAGCCAACATGTTACCGAGTTTGTCATCGGTGAAGAAATCACCGGCGAGTTCATGAGAGCCGAGTTCTTCCATCAGCTCTTCGTAGTTGTTTGCTTCTTCAAGAATCTGAGCCAGAGTTTTCATAGTTGCATTTTCCTATTTAAGCGATTGGTTATTTCCAGATCTTTACGAGATCGTAGTAGTACGAGTCGTTGAAAGCGTGTGCTTTCTTTTTAGCTACTTCGTTCAGGCAGTTGAATTCAATGTGACGGTTCAACAGCATGTGGCAGTGTTCGAATGCTTCCAGACGAACAGCCGGTTTAACGTTTGCTGCATTGATCTTGTTGAGCACGTGTTTCCAACGATCACCAGCAAGACGGATGTATTCAATACCATCCTCTGCTTTTGTTTTAGCGTAATCTTCGTACTCCTTGTGGATTGCGATACCAACAAGTACAGCGCCATAGATAGCAGCTGCACCAAGTACGTAGTCTTCGAATTCTTTGAACATGGTGTAGCTCCTATTTATGGGTTTGGGTTAAACGTTTACGAGTTTGTTTTCGTAGCTAGTGATGTACTGCATCATTGGGATGCGTACGGCTTTGTTCTTTACGTTCTTGTAAAGCTCGATGGACAGGTCAGCAAGGGTATCTTGCATCAGTGCCATGCGATCGTTCCAGGTCAGTTCTGGATTGGTATCGAATTGATCGATGGTTTCCAGAACTTTGTTGTCGACGTACTTCTCCCACGCTTTAGCCTGTTTGCGTTGTGGCAGAGCGATGAAGAAGAAGTGAGTAGCGCCAACGATCAGAGCCAGTACGAACAGAGTTGCGATGATGATTTGAGCAGCCATGATTTAATATCCTATTAAGTATTTGAATTTGGGTTAGGGGCCTTTCGACCCCTTTTGGGTTTAGATGGTTTCGCTGAGGTTCATGGCATTGATACCATGCAGTGTTTCACGCAGTTCTTCGTTAACGAATTCTGCTGCTTCAATGTAACGATGCATTTCAGAATGGATCGAAACGTAGATAGCGCTTGCACCAAGGATATCATCCTTAGCTTCATTACGAGCATTTGCCCAGGCAGTATTAACGTACTCAACATGAGCATCATCAGCACTGTAGTCAACTTCAGGTTCTTTTACATCTGCATCGGTAGAACGCGTCATGCTGAAAGCACATACACCTACAACAACAGCAGAGGCAGCGATAACCAGACCAACGATAGTGGAAGTATTCATTGTAAAACTCCTGTTAGGTTATGATACTCTTATGTATATCACATAAGTAATATAGTGGTAAATTTGCTTCTAATAATCAGACTTACCAACATTAGGATATCCTTTCGAATATCCTAATAGTAGTACAGCTGTTATTAACCTTCTACAGCCATAGTCCCCGTAAGGAATGCGAGACGCCATTCAGTTTTAGGTTCACACTCAATGAGATAGTTAGTGAACTTACTGTAAAGCGCTTTTTCCTCTTCGGTTGCTACAGCTTGGGGTGCTTCAGTTACATGACCGCTATCCCATTCGAACTTCCAGCGTACAACCGGAAGCTGTGGATGAGGCTCTGCACCAATAGCGACAAGTTCACGATCTTGGTCGAAACCTTGTTGTACTACCTTGGATGGTAGCCATTCCTTACGATGGACCTGTGTCATCCAACGTACCTTCGATGAAAGGATAGCGTCAAACTCGTCCCAGTCTTGCACGCTGATAAGACTCTTCGATAGGTTAGGATCGACAGTCGTAGAGACACCCGAGGGATGATCATCGATTTCAACCTTGGTGAAATGAATATCGCCATTGTTGTAGATCTCTTCGGTTTGAAAGACAGCGCAGCGGAAACGGCTATCGACATAAAGACCATCAGGTGTAATTGTCTGATGGTTGACACTATGCTTCTCGCCAGCATCGTTTGTGAAGACGTACAACCAACGCTGTTCATTAACCTTACGTGCTTGGACACGAATAAGGTTGTGTTCTGGATCATGAAGGAAGTTATCGAGATTACCTGGGCAGCGTGGACCGAGTATCTTGATGGCTTCTCGAATGCGTCTGGTGAGTTGTTCACAGAAACGCACTACTTCGACTTGACGCAGTTCTTCATTAACCATGGGTAATTTCCCCTACGGTTTTGATGTTGTGGTGAGTGATCATTGCACGCATGGTTTTGTCACAGGTGTGAACCAAGATAACTTCATCAAAGTCACACTCGTGTTGGTTGGTACCAAAACCCAGAGACAACGCTTTCTTTACATCGATGCCTTTTGCTTTAACTCGACAGAATCTCATTTCATCACCCTCAGTTAAATTTCATTTCAAAGGTTTCCAACAGTTCAACGATTTCGTTGTACTGCGTAGAGGTTTGTGGTTTCAGTGTAACGCAACTGTTCCACGTACCGTAGTCGACATCGCAACCGGTTTCATCGGCTACCATCATCAGCAGGTCAATACCGCCCTTGTCACCGTTCAACGGATTGATGTACGGGTTGACTCGGATAACAGTGAAGGCAGAACCGATCACTGGACGCAGGTTGTCTTGTACAAACTCAACCAGTTTAGCGATGTGGCCTTCGGAAAGATCGTCATGAAAGCGGATGATCATGGATTTGTCATCGACAGTAAAGCTAGCATTGTCGCAGAATTCACTGCGCACGCTAATACGTTTCAGACGCTCCATAACTGGTTCAGTTACCCAGTTACCTTTGAGGTTCATTACAGTTTGACCAGCAGCGTTTACTTCAGATTTTACTTGCATTATAATTTCCTATTTAGTTAATTGAATGTTTCGGGTTAAACGATTTTTGTACCAGCTACATTACCACCTTCACGCAAGACGTATTTACGCCAGTACGTTTGAGCAGGAAGATTATGTAGGTTGGTTTTTACAGTAGCCGTAAGAACCTCACCAGAGGCCAATTGGAAACTGTAACGAGTACGTACCGAGGAGATGTTATGGATGGCAACCCATACAACATCGGTAGACGCAAGTACATTGCGGTGCTGCCAGCCTGGGCATTCAGACTCGAGGAACTCAATACCCACTCGCACACGGTAGGTGAGTTCTTCCGTTGTGATTGGATCAGGCATGTACCCAGTTGGAATCTCGTTGAAGTCGAGAATCTCTTTTACCCGAGCTGGATAAGCGAGATCGTCTTTAAACATTTCATAAACCACAGGGCGGTTTACTTTAGTCCATTCAACGCGCTCTTTGTGAGTGTACTTAACTTGTTTCATTGGGATACCCTTCTATTAATATCACGATAATTATATAGTGGTAAAAAACCTTCTAATACCAAAGGAATACAGATATGCCTTCAGTAAGTAAAGCTCAAGCTAAGTTTATGCAAGCTGCTGCACACAATCCTGACTTCGCTAAGAAAGCAGGTATCAAACAAGACACAGCTAAAGAATGGAGCGATAAGGATTCTAAAGAACGCACTAAGAAACTACCTAATAAGGTTTCAAGTGAAGCTCGCTCCAGTATTGGTGTTGGTAACTTCAGAGACCAATAAAAAAAAATAATGACATAGTGCCCCTCCCGTAATGGGAGGGGCTTATGCCGTTACAGACCGTGCAACATCTGAATACCGATGTTGATCTTCTGATGACGCAAGTTAGTTAGAAACGATTCACGTTGTGCATCATCACCATAGTAGAAGTTGAAAGTGTATGGATCGGTATCCACAATAACAACATCAGTAGTTGGACTTAGTTGACTGATTACTTTCTTCAACATATTCGCCAAGGTTGTCTTACCACGGTTAACCCCGCCAAGAATTTGAATATGGAATTCAGCAGGTCGACCATTATCTACATGATCCTCAATACCAAGACGTGGACGAAAGTTAAGTGGATTAATCTGACTCTCGAACTCACTAAGTTGGAAGCGTTGTGCCACATGGTGAACGGTTATATAAAGGCGTTTATACTTGATCGCATTTACATAAGCGGCAACTTGCTCGGGGGTATGGGACAATACGTTTGACTTTACATCGGTGAATTTAAAATCATGAAGTTCACTCACCAAAAGAGAACTGATAGCTTGGCTACCAAAATATTCATCGCTCTCTTTATTAAAGCGGTTAACTACGTGTACGTGAGTATGCTCAAGGTAATCTTGGAAACGTGCGTTCATTACGAGTATACCTTAATCAGTTGTTCAACGGTAGGAGCTTTAAGTTCTTTGCGTGCAATGTAAGTCAATGCTACTTCTACTAGCATATCTTTACCGGGTTGCTCTAGCGATTCAATCTCGACTTCACCTGTACGGTCTACAGTCATTGCAAAGAAGCCACGGTGAGTTGAGTTACTGTAATCATCAAGAGCAGCTGTTTTGGTAAGGTACATTTTAATAGCGTGATCGCTAATCAAACCATACTGAGTTTCTTGAAAGTCTCCATCTCGCAAATCTTTGAATAGGATAACCTCTGAAGATAACTCGTTGAAGTAGGTTCTAATCCTACCAGCTGCCTTCGTTAGTTCAACGCCATCAATCCGATAATACGCATATGGCATAGACTCAAGTTTCTTATTGTGCTTTGCCAGTAGTTCATTGTGTTTCTTAATTCCCGTCTTGATAAACCATACTACCAATACGGCAATGATGAAGAAAGCCAAAACAATTAGAGCAATGACAGCGTTATGTGAAAGCATTGTATTTTCCCTTTCTATTAAATGCGGTATAAAGCCCTTCCCGAAGGAAGGGCGATATATTACTCACCTGGGTTAGGTTCAGGAGCAGCTGCGCCTGGGGCGAACTGCACAACCAGTACAGGGTTGTTACGTGGACGAGGCTGATGACCGATACCACTGTAAGCAGGACCTTGAGTATTCTTAACTTCTTTTGGTTCCCAGCCAGATTTGGTCAGAGAAGCTTTGAGCAGAGCAATAGCGGTAACGCTCAGAGCAACACCATCAAAGTTGAATTTCAAAGTTTTGTCTGTTACAGTAGGATCATTCAAAAATGCTACAGTGCCTGGGGTTTCCAGACGTGCAGTAATTTTAGCTTCGATGTCAGCAATCTCGAGATTACTTACTTTTTCGGTTACTTCAGCTAAAGTTGGGATAGCCATTGATGTACATCCTTAAGTATAGACTTGCGACATTGCAAACCTATACTATTTGTACATTTCTTGGATCTCTTTGTAGATGCGCTGAGCAACCCACGCGCGTTCGATCCGATGACTCATAGTCTTGGACCATTTGCAGGAGGGTGCCCAACTCATTGGACGGTCTTTCGACCAGAGATCTTTACGGCAGGTGAAGTAGCAGGTGCGATTGGATTTGGACATGGGTACATTGCCTCCACAGGCTTACGGTAATAAGCCGTACCCAAACCTTTTCATACACTGGCATCTTAACTCCTTAGGTGTTCACCGTTTCCATGAAGAGGGTAGACAGATCAGTAGTGATGGACAGCTCAACGCTAACATCATCACCTTCACTGTCGACAGCGGTTGCAGTAATTAAGGACTCGTATTGTTCCTCAACCACATCCAACACACCGGAGATTGCCTGATCGATGTGGCGGATAGCATCATCGAAACGATAGCGTCCATGTTCGTTTTCCATTTGTTCCGAAATAGCGGTGAGGACTTCATCGCGTTTTTCTTTTACTGCACCAAAGAATGCATCAGACATTTTAAACACCTTCTATTAATTAGAAACGTTATTCCAGAGTTTGGACACTAGTACTTCAAGTGCATCTTCAGGTAATTCGCGGGAAGCCACATTACCATCTTCCAATACCTTGGACTTAGGAACCAAGTAGAATTTACTTTGAACCGCATCGAGGGTCTTGGAGATAATGTTCTTCGTTGTAGGCAAGTCCTCAAATTCATCCATCAGGTCGTCTAACCGTGTTACAAGATGAACTTGAGTGATGTGTTGTAGCGAGACACGTTCACTCATTTTAGAACCCTATTAGCTATTGACAACGGCCCAGTAGGCATCAGACAAGCCAGTAACCGGTGTGTAAGTTGCTTCATCATCATCAGGTAGTTTAACGCTACCAGTAAGGGATAGATGTTTCTCAACTGTAGCTAGCGCATAACCAACACCGCGATCGAAGAAAGTTTCCAACAACTTTACATTGTCGGCATCTTTATTAAAACCTTCAAACAGTTTTTCTCGTTCATCTTCAATGTCAGAGATAATCGCTGCTTGCATAAGACCCGCAACAATAGTTTCTTTACTCATTTTAAATCACCTGATTAAGAATTGATGTGTTCATAAAAAGAATCAGCTAACCCCGTGATGGTTATCGGCGGATGGCTATTATCTACAGCATGCCACGCAAGAGTAAAATTTCTCTCAATGGCGTTCATTGTATCAACCGCTACCTTCTTGGCTAGCTCTGAGTTATGATCTATTTCAGCAAGCTCATTACCGAAGTCAGTTAATTCATCGTTGTACTGATAGACCCCGTGCTTCTCTACGGTACCAGCAATAGTCTTTTGTATAACACTAACTACTGCTAGTTTAATTTTATCTTGTTCAAGTTCTTCTGGCATTAGGTGTTTACCATATCAATGAACTGTTGTGAGATATTACCAGCTACGAACTTAGGTACACTGTCGTTACTTTCACCGTCGACATTGTATTCAACATCACCGATGTGATAATCGACTTCAATAACAAGTGCGGTCTTAGCGACAGCTTGGATGACTGCTTTATCGACAGCGTCAATCAGCATGTCATTGCCATCCATATCTCGTTTACCATAGTTCTCTCTGAGTACTTCTTTAAAAAGTTCTACAGAGCTTACTCGAACTTCTTGTAATTTTTCGATTGTATTCACTAATTCTGTTTCCGTTGTTACCGGGCACACTTGATAGACCGTATTTCGGGTTTCAATGAAACCTTCGGCAGGACTACCTGAGACCACAGTGGAGGTGATTATATCCGTACAGGTACCGTCATCTTCAAGACGTGTACCAATTACTCTGGCGCTGCCCGTGGAGCCTTTAATAAGGCTACTCACACCGGCAAGCAGTTTAATGGGCTTTGTCATTTACCTATCCGTTATATAGATTTAGAAATGTTTCTACGCAGCTCGGCCAACATTCTCCGTTTAGGATTGAAGTTAACCTTCACAACTAATTTATCAATCGGGTATTGTTTTATTTCTTCCAAACTAAAGTGCATGATGTTTTCATAGATAAAGTTCTTAGCATAAAACTTTTCATATCCTTCATAACCTTCAACACCAATCAGAAGAGATCGTTCAAGCCCCAATTCACTACGTAGTTTAGCGATGAGGTGGGTACCAAGACCCATACCACGAAACCCAGGTTTAATAAACGTATTGACGTGGTGTGCATTAACAAAGCAAACGATCGCACCAGAAGGTCGACCATTACAAAGTTGCATCACAATACACATCTTCCGACCTTGAGTCTTATCAATGATGGCTTTGTAGTATTTGGTCAACAACCCATCAGGCTCAAATAGTCGATTACCAAGACAAACCAATGCTAGACGACTAAGGTCTTCTTTACTGTGTGCAACTTCGTAAGTGATGTTCATGTATTTACCTTTTTCCAAAGTTCATGGATTCGACCAAATTCTTCATCAAGCGCTAGATCAACACCTTTCTTTACATAACGGAAAGAAGCGTCTTGAGAAACATTACCACCATGGGATTCTAAAAGTTCGGTAAGTGAAAAGATATTACCCGCAACACTCGTTACAACACGACCTAACGCCAAACGCACGTCATGTACTTGAGTGTCAGTTAGTGCAGGTAGATTTCTTGTGAGATCATCAAACCCAGTCCTTAAGGTTTCTTCGATTTCATCATGAGCGTATTTTTCAATTACCTTTTCAGCATGGTCACGAGCTTCTGACAGTTGTCCGTTTACCTCACACCAGTTTGAAAAGTTTTCATTCATGTATTAACCCCTAACCACAGGTCTTCTAGGTGACGATCCACACGCTTGCCCACAGTGATGAACGCATCTTCAACAACACCACCAAAGTTATTAGGATCGTTAATACCTAATTGATGAGATACATAGACGGCTTCAATTGCAGTCAAAGCACTCAACTCAATGGCGTCATTGATTACCTGAGCTACACGAAGTTCATCTTTAAGTTCTAACTGTACGGCATCTGTAACAACCTGCATCGCGTTATTGTAAAGCGATGTAACCATTGATTCAACATCTTCAGTAAGGAGAATTACTGCGGCACTCCTTTGGTCGTCACGAGTATCAATTAGATTAATAAGACCCTCGTTAATATCTGTTTTATCTTCAGCATAAAGATCAGGAAGTGTTCTTTTCTTTACCTCTGGTTCAATCTTCTTACCGATCTCGAATTCAGCGGGTTCCGGGTTTCTTTTAAAACCCCAAGGATCATCGATAGCTTTCTTGTTTACACTTTGATAAGCCGCCCGTGCCCGGTCTAAGATATCCTGTGGAATGTCTGAATAACGACGCAGGTCGTAGAGATGTTCATTCATGTACATTAATTATTAACTCCTTTCCAGAGATGGTCAATTAGATCAAGGCGCTTATCTTCAAAACGATCTACAGCGTAATACAGTTGGTCATCGACATCACTTTGGCATAACCCCATACCGCTTAAAGATGTACCGTATTCATGACCGTAGTTTGCAGCAAGGGTAATGACGTTGGTAACGGTTTCGTTTACACGAACACGTTGTAATGGGGTAAGCTCAACCAGTTCTTCAAGCTTGGTAATCGCAAGGCTAGCTGTAACCTGTAGACGTTCTTCAAATGCGCCAGCTTGTTTGATCATTAAATCGTGTTGGGCGTCTTGTAGTTTTCTACCTTCGGCAAAAAGGCTAAGTCTTTCATCAGCAACCGAGGTTACTGAAATAACGCCACGCAGTAGATCTGTGGAGCGCCAAGGTAATTCTTTAGTTACGATTGGTTCACCGTTGTGATCTAGTTTACTCATGTATTTACGACCCTCCAGAACTCTTCCCCGAAGCCGGTCCCATGAAAAGGACTACCATCTGGGTTACATGCACCTTTAGCAATGATCTCGTATTTCTCTTCCATGTGATCCAATGTATTACGAATGGCTTTATGTACAAGATCACGAGGGGTTGTTGTTTTGGCTTCTTCAAGAATAGCATCCGCCATTTCTTCAAGATCCCAAGCAGTATGCCCAACTACATCTTCCCATAGAGTGGCCATTAGTTATTCACCAAGTCCCAATAGGCTGCGAGACCACCACCGATGTCACCTGAACCATTATCAAAGAAGTCAGCGCCAGCGGCTTTTGCTTCTTCAACATCTTCGTCAGGCACGCATGGGATGAGATTCATTTGTGGGAACAGATCACTGTCACCATCGAGAACAGAGAGAACGCCATGAACAACACGGTCAGCCAGTATACGGTCACGTTGGGCGGAATCTTCGTAACTGTCGAGTTCAGGGTTTGCCAGTACTTCATCACGCTTCGCCTTAATTGCCAAGATAAACTGATCACGAGCCTGTGCGTCGCTAACAACTTTAGACTCACCATTACCTTCAAAATAAATCATTGTATTTCCCCTATTAATGAACGATATTCAGATCTTTAAGAATACCGGTATTATTTTAATTTACTTCCGCCGAACTTATAATGCTTAGTAGCGCCTACCATGAGGTTGTCACTAGTGAAGATCGACAAAGCTTCACGACGACGGATAAACTTAACACTACGGATCAACATCACGTCTTGTGTTTTGTTATAGAGACTGTAGGTTGGTTCTACCTCTGGGAGTTCAGCAAACCACAAACCAAAGTAATGTGGGTGGAATTCAATGATCTTTGTATTCTTCCCACGAGACTCAACAGTAAAGCCTGGACATTCACCATCGTATTCAATAGCGTATTTATGAACGTCCCCTTTACTGTACTTAACCCACAGTTCATATTCATCGTCAGTTCCAATAGGAAGACCTACGACAACGTTACTGTGAAGCAAGTAATTGTAACCAGGATGGATAAAGAGGTTTTTGAGTTTAGTGAGTAGGTTGAACATTGCAACCCTCCGGAGCACGTTGAGTGCAAGAGATAGAAGTGGGAGACTTAAGAGAGCGAAGACGACGGATCAGTTCAATATCGACAGCCATATCGTCTTCATCTAAATTAATCTCATCGACGAAAGCTTCGAATACAATTCGATTGGACTTGGAGAGATCAGTTGGTTCAAGGATTAGATAAACTTCATAATCCCAACCGTCAACATCACTCCAATTGCCCAAGTTAACCAGAACAAGGCGTTTATTATTTTCATCCAAATCCTTAACAGTTAATTGGTTAGCGTTGAAGGTACGATTGGATTCGATCATTTCAAGATCAGCTAGAAAGAAAGCCGACTTAGGATCAAGTCGACCATTCTCAATACCATAAACTTCAACACATGGATCAATGGTCAAACGCCATTTGTTTTCATCTGTTAAAACCCAGCGGCCAGTTACAATCAGTTTACTAGACATTTATACAACTCGCGATTGGGTAGCTTTATAAAGCGGGGTGTGTTGACCAGTAGACAGCTTAGTCAACCGCCATGTCATACCGTCGTATTCGCGACGAGTAGAAGGCCAAACCTTTTCACACACAGTTGCCCATTCATCTTCAATGTAGAGACGAGGGCGGTCATCATTTGGAAGACCATCTTCTTCAAGAAGGAGATCCTTTACACGTAGTTCAGTAGAGAACAGTTTGCGATTATCTTTGAGGATAACCAGTTCAACCACATCACCGTGCAGGAAGAAGACGTTTGGAATTACATTAGTTTCTGGTAGAATCTTGTTCATGGAACTTTTCCTTTTGGTATTTTGAATCCAAGGCGTTTAGTACACGCTCTGGTGAACACATCAATTATTTGTTTGTCTTTATATGCCTTAAAGACATTCTTCTGAAAGTCTACAACCATCACTTGCATGTAAACCTTCCCTGCAAAGGCGTCAGAGCTACCACGGGTGTTATAGTTGTTAAGCATTACCATGACATCGAATTGATCGTGTCCTTGCCTATACATCTCCAGAGAACGTTTGGCGAGCTGTACAGCAACCTGACACGACTTCTCAGTTAGTTGTGTTTCCTTCTCAGCAAAGGAAGGCTGACACCCTGAGAACAGCATGAGTAGAAACAAAGAAAACCAACGCATAGTAAACTCCTTGCCGGATTAGGGCAGATTAATTTTAGAACAGTTCCTTACGGACATATTTGAGGACAGTTTCTTCTGGATCTTTGAAGTACCCAACAAGACCAGTATACGTAGCTTCCAGATCTCTTTTAAAGCCAAGGCCATAATAAAGATAGATCAATCCTTTCAATGGATGACCTTCTTTAATAATGGTAACTTTACGAGAAGCGCTCAACCCACCTTCAACTTTAACATCAGCGGCAGTTAGGTTCAGCAGGTCGGGATATTTAGCTTTTAGGTGAGGCGCCATAAAGGAGTGCCTTGCAAGGCACTCCAAGGCATGATAGATTTCTATCATTTTCTCACCAGCTAGAACCGACTGTTTAATAGTAGACTCAAGTTGGTAAATCATTTCATTCACTCCGTTTTGCAATTTGAGCAGCGGTATGTTCCGTTGCAATGGACAAAGCGTATTCTAGATCGATGATATCTTTCTCAGGACTTATTGGCGTATAAGTAACACCACCATCCAAAGGAACACCGAAATTGAAATTCTGGAAGAACTTGTATACTCGTTCATCAACCGACACCTTAATTGTGATTCGACGACGAGCTTGATGTTCAGGGTCTTGTTCAACTAGATAACTAACGATTGGTTTAGAATCAACCAGCATCGGTTCAAATCCACCGATACTCCATTTATCTTTAGTTGAACCAATGTAAAACTTAAATACAGACGCTACTTGAGCGCTCAGCATTTCAAAGTGGACTTCATTCCTTTTGCTCATGGAGTTTGGCCTCACTATTAATGCGCTCAGCGTAGCCATAGGTGTGTACGTTATCGTACATACGAATGCCAGCAGCTTGGTGTAGTTTAATGGTACCCTTCTCAATGTGAGATGCCAATGCCAGACGAATGTCTTCAACACGCAAACTCACCAAGGGAATATTGCCAGGGAATTCGAACTCATCCATTACTTCAAGAATCCAGGTATTACCAGTAGTCATGTCGCCAGAACTATAAATAGTATCTGAGAACAATACAACCAGTTGCCCGACGTTGTAACGGATATTACCAGTCATTACAGAACTGTAAGTGTATTTGCCATCTTCGAAGAGATCTTCACGAGTACTTGGAATACCATGTTTCTTCAAGAACGCCAAACCAAGATTGTGATCATATTTCTTCTCAGGGTTTGCGTCTAATGCTTCTTCCAGAGGAACGGTGTAACACTCCCGGCGAAATTCTTCAAATAGGCTGGGGACATGTTTAATCAGATTAAACAGTTCCATTGGTTCGACAGTTGTTTTGGTCATGTAACGTTCCTTTTAGTTATGTGTATTTTTACTACAAACTATACTACGGCTTTGTAAAACTTCTCTCGATATAGCTTCTGTGCAACCACTCGTTTATATTTAACACTAACACCATTCTGTATTGCTTTTTCTCCTAATTGATCTACGACCAACGTATGAACACATTCGTTTGGAGACCCCCAGAATATCTGACGGCGTTTAGCCCTGATATGAAGGTACGAATCAGCATCAGAACCGCGCTCTGTCATGCCGTTGAGTATACGGATAATTCTTTGCTCTAATGAACAACTCGAATCTCTAAAAATAATACGAGCTAGCCTTAGAGTTCCTTCAAAGTTAATAACCTTCTTATGGGTGCTCACAGGAGTTTCTCCTCACCATCCCAAAGGCGCGCTTTATAATTGGGCGAATAAACATACAGCAGTTCATTGTCAAGGAAGAATGGATGTATACGACGAACGAACATTACTTCAACATCTTCATCATGTAAGTTTTTCAATGTTGTCAGTGCGGTATCCGAGTCATTGTCATATTGGTGTGCGCCCCAACCATTCTCAGCTTCCGATAGTTTCCCTTTCCAACCTTCAGGAAAGAATGCCCATCTGAACCAACCTGTGAGAATATGTAAAAGCCACATACCCAACAGTAGAGAAATGAACACGACACTGTGGTAAGTTTCAGCCCACCATTCACGACGTTTCCGACGTTTGGCTTCTTTGTTTTGTAGCTTGATAACTTGATCGAAAAGACTGGTCATTAGAAGCCCTTCATTTTACCGTTACGTTTACGTTGATGATAAGGTTGATCATGCAGTTTAGTGTTAGTACGATCACCATTGTCTTCTTTGCATTTACTACGGTCCTTACGGAACTCCTGAACACTCTTAGCTTGCCAAAGCATTGCTGGTGTAAGCATTACCATTTCCTCCGCTTGCCTTTAGTACCACGAGATTTATTAGGGGAGCGATCAAGTTCAGATGGTTTAGATTTACTGATGAGTCTGCCCCAACCGAATGTTCCAAACAGACCTTCAAGCTTTTCTTTACCCGATCGATTGCTTGGACGCATGTCAAACAAATGCATGTCATTAAACATCACTTAACCTCACGTAATAAAAAGGAGTCCCGAAGGACTCCATAGGATTTAGAAACCTTCGTATTCGTCGCGTTTCATTAGATCCAATCCTCTTCACGAATAACCAAGTCATCGTGTTCATCGGTGATGATATCTGGTCGCACATCGAAAGCTTCATATTCTTCGTTCATACCCATTCCTCTTCATCAGTGATAATATCTGGACGTTCATCTTCGAACCACCAAATCTCACTGGTTGTTTTAGCAGTGTACCAGTTTTCATCAACTTCCATTATACCGCTACCTTACCCGCAATATGTGGGTGTGATTTATAACCAATGATCTCGTAGTCTTCCTTTCCGATCTCCAAGATCGACTTACCTTTTGATTCAGGATTAAACCGAATCTCTGGTACATCATAAGGCTCACGAGTACGTTGTAATGTAACCTGTTCCTCATGGTTGGAGTAAACATGTACATCACCGCCTGTCCAGATGAACTCATCGGCTACCATATTAAACTGGTTAGCCAGCATGTGGGTCATCAGTGAGTAGAAGCTGATGTTAAAAGGAACACCGAGGAAGGTATCCGCGCTGCGTTGATACAGCTGACAACTGATCGCACGACGAGGAACGCCCTTATTATCGAGATCGATATGGTATTCATCCATAGTACTGCGTACTTTACGGAAGAGATCCATACAGGCCCGATACGATTCAACTGAAGATGGAACACCTTGACCACGTTCAATTACCCCACTAGCATTCTGGTCTCTGATGCGTGCATCTTCCATCTCGGTATAACATTCCAACCGTTCTTCAGCTGTCAGTTCCCGAGTCCAGAACTGGATAAAAGCATGACAAGGTGGCAATGCTTGATCTTCTACCAGTCGTGGGTCCCAAGCACAGATAATGATACGGCGACTATCTGGATCTTTCTCCAGTAGTTTAAGAACCTCTGCTACTTGGTCAACCTTGCGCTGAACTACACAGCGATCTTTGGTGTAATCTTCTCCTGGGATATCAATAACGAATTCAAACCCACGTTCTTCAAACTTAGGCCATTCAAGTTTACTGATAACACGCACATCTTCGATATCGCGCCACGTCTTACCATAGACAGGACCAAGGTCACCACCTACAAGCTTCTGTGGGTCTTTCTGTTCAACGACGCGATAGATACGACGCATATGCTCATAGCTGAGTTCATGTGCCCTACCCGTTTGAATCAGTTCGCTATCGGTAATGTCAGTTGCATCTCGATAAGCCTGTAGGCTGATCTGTAGATACTTCTCACCTTCCTCAGGCCAGGTCATTGCATACGGCACATCACTGTTTGCGAAGGTTGAGGTGACAGCCCAATGCTTATCAAGATAAGCATGAAGTTCATCAAAGGTAAAAGCACGCCAAACCTCAGTGCCTTTCAATACCCATTCATTCCAGATACGGACATTGTTCTCGATAAGGTATTCCAATCGAGTAGAACCGGACAACATCCAGAACAATTCATGTTCAACAGAATGCAGGTGAATCTTTTTTGTCGTTACAGTTGGTAGAACTGGTTTGAACTTGTCATGCAAAGCAAAGCGCTTCTGCATACCGAAGGTACTGGTTGTGCCAGTACCGGTGCGGTCCCCTTTGAAGATACCTTTGTCGATTGTATCACCAATGATTTCAAGATATTGCTTCATGCTGACTCCTTAAGCCGGGATGTTGTAATGTACTGCCCAAAGAACAGAGAAGATACTAAAGATGATTGCGGTAGGCAGATAAGTAATGAGCGTGAGCTTACGTTTATTACGCATTTCTTCATGTGAGAGATGCCTTTCATTTTCGCCACGACGCAGTGCAATGGGAATAAGAATCCAGTTAGCGATTGCAAGGAACAGAGCCGCGAGATAGATACCAGTGATCATTGAAGTGTTTCCTTTTTAGTTTGTTGAGTTTGTTTTTCAGGTGGAGTCCAACCAATCCAAGCTTTACCGTCTTCGATTGTCCAACCGAGTTTTTCACCATATTTGGCATCGGTGATATAAGCATACACGGCGTCGTATGGAACCTTTACCTCAACACCACTCAGACCCAAGACAAAGCCATCACTGCGCGTCTTGATAGCTACTCGACGAATGGTATTGTTAAGTAGTAGGTTTGTACCGCCATCCGGCGTTGCCTCCAGATCAAGCAATTTATAATCTGGGAAGTGATCATTGGCAACCCATACATTCAGATCACTATCGCTGTCACGCAACGCTTCTAGAACATTATTAAAGTGGAACCGTTTCATTTATACCCCTTACATCCAAGGTTTATCACCGAAGTGAATGGAAAGATTAAACAATGTCACTGTAACAACGATAGCGGCATAGACGAAGATATGGAAGTTACGCTTTGGAATGAATGCACATAGAAGCCCCATCCAAAATCCAACTACCAACAACATAGTAAATTGACTATCGGTGATCATTTGCTTTCCTCAGTTACTGGTGGGATATAAGGGTTAGCTTCAATTACGCTACTAATCTCTTCATGTCGTTTAGTAAAGTAATCTTTAACCTTTTCGCGGATTTCTTTAATCTGCTCCGGCGTTGCTTCTTCTGGAAACAACGATGGTGTGATATTTCTATCAATGGCCGCATCGAGCTGTTCAGCAAAAGTCATTTCTTTTCTCCATCGATAACGGTCATCCAGGATGGACGTACCCGAGGCTGCTTCTTACGAGAGTGGAATTCAATACCTCCAGGAGTACCATGGAAGATTACATCCTTCTGTGGACTCACATTGGTTTCACGATCTTTGTGCTTGTGGTTATACTCGGCGAAGCGATCAATCGGGAACGGGTAGCTTGGGTTCTTTGGATCAACCGGTTGTTCGACCACAGGTTTACGATGGTTCTGGATAAGTTTCAGATGGTGCTCAGTATTAGCTCGCACTTCTTTAGCCTCTTTACCGTTAACGTCGAATGGTTGCATCTTGGGCTGATAGCTGGTATCAACCTTGGTATGGGTAACTGCTGGAAGATCAATGAACGGGAAGGCTACAATCCCTGTCTCGGTTTGGAAACCAAGGATGTCACTGTAAAGGATGTAGACACTATAAGGGAAACCACCACTTGCACAGGTGAAGCCAACACCTTCTTCGTCCCATGTCATGTCACGGGTAGCTTTCCAGAACAAGTTCATGACAACGTGACCGAAGTCATCAGCTTGGCTTTGGAATGCTTCAGGGAGTTCATTGACTGTTGTGTCAATAATAAAGTTAGCTCGAGGTGCATCAATGTCTGTAAACCATTGCAGGATAGACTTGAGCATTACACGTGCGAAGTTGGTATCTGGAGTATACGACATTTGGATGTTCCTTTTAAGTAGGTTGGATTAACTGCAAAGACATTATATAGATTTCAAATAAAATGTATTAACCACCCGGCAATAAAGATTATCAGTAGAGCACCACTATGCTCCATTACCCATGAATTGAACTTGGTACTAATACTAATTACGTATTCATCCAAGAACCATCCAGTTACAGCCAACACTACACTTACAATCATGAACAAACCAATTACCGCAGTTACTTCCATCACGTTCCCCAGATAAAAAAGAAAAAGGTTAGAACCCTCTCCCGAAGGAGAGGGCTTTATATCGTCAACTAATAGCTAGTCTCACTGACTCCGCAAGACAGATTAGAGTTAAAGCAGAACCGAATGCAGTTAATACAAGGTTCAGTATAATGTACATCAGTTGTGAAACAACAATACCAAACGACATGCGTTTAGTACTACTGCGCCAGCGCTTACACAGTCTGTGTTCAATCCACATGAGCAGTGCTGTAAAGGAACCAATCCCCAAACCGATAAGTAGATTCAAAACTGATGGCGACATTATTACTTCCCGTTAGCTACAGCACGTACTTGTTCGAAAGTCACTTCACCAACGAACTCACCCGACTTGTAGATCGGACGAAGTTCACCAGAGTGAGTATCGATATCAGCAATGCCGAAAGTTTGATTTTGTTCAAGTACGAAGTTACCTTGTGCATCTTTAACAACCTTCAGGAAACCTTTAGCAGATTTCTTGTTGGTCTCGCCTTCAGTCTTCGGAGCTTTGAACAGTTCTACAAATACATCGTCAACTTGGATAGCAGTAGCTTTAACAGCAAAGCCAAAGGTATCACGGGTGTTGTGTTGATAGGTGTAAGAACCGATCCCCAGTACCCAGTTGCAAGAAGCAAAGCCTTTCTTCATCAGGCGCTTCATGATCTTTTGGGTGCGCTCTACAGTAATCGAATCACCATAGATCAAACCTACACGTTCATGCAGTACCTTAAAGCCTTTGTCGTTTACAGTACCACCAAAGGTTTCCCACAGGAGTTCAATAGCACCACGTTCTTCTGGAGTACGGACGTATTCAGTGAACTCGTAACCATCACGCTCGATAGTAACTCGATAGATCTTACCGTCACGTTCTACCAGTTGACCGCTCGATTTAGTACCGTTGGACCATTCAGTCACAGTGAGGATTTCTTTACCGCAGATAACCTCAACAGGATCACCACTGTCCGGACGAATAACAACTTTCGCCATACCGTTTGCATCTGGCTTACGGCCAAAGATCTCTTCCTTAATAGAAGGGAACACGTTGGTCAGTACACCCCAGAAGTCAAAGCTATCAGATACCAACGAGATGATACCACTTGGTACCTTCACGGTGATTGCTTCGATGATGAACTCACGCTCTGCTTCAAGTTTCAGAGTGTTCAGTTCGTCACTGGTGAAGTCTGCTTCGGTTTTACCCAGAGCAGCCAGCTTACGGTTCAGACGGTACAGGATGTTCGAGGTTGCCACAGCGTGTTCAGTTGCAACTACGGAAGCAGCAATGAATTCACGTTCCGCGTCAGCACCGTACATGTCTTCTACAAAGTCAATTGCAGGGAGAGTATCAGTACCTTTAAAGAACAGCAGGTGACCCGAGTTAGAGAAGGCAGCAGCGTGTGGGTTGTTGATACCGCGCAATGCAAAGTCGTGACCTTGGAAGTCAATGCCTTCAATTGGCGAACCAGTCAGTTCAGCGAAGTGTTCCAGCACACGACGGTATTCGTAAGCGATGGTAGTGTTGCAGACCATGGCCCAGATCAACGACGACATGATGGTTTCCAGATAGTTAACTACCCAGTAGAACTCAGCGATGTCATTATAGATCACGTAACCTGGAACGTTCATGTTCAAGCGAGAACCTTCAGGAACCGACAGAACAGTAACTGGCAGATAACCCAGATCATGCAGACGACCCATTGCATCGATATCAACCATACCTTCACCGAGGTAGGTATCCATACGACGTTTGTAGCGACGCAGTACTTGAGCTTTAGGCTTCTTGAAGAAAGAAGAATCCCAGATACCGTGTACTTCTTTCATTACGGCTTGGATACCGAACCAAACTACTTTGTGGTCCCAGAACATCGATTGGGATTTAGAACCGATGAACAAACGGTCAGCACGTGGGGTACCGTTACCGTAAGCGAAGTTAGTACCGAAAGGGTACAGAGGACCGTGTCCCATTTTGTAGCCGTCAGCAGTGGTTGGGCCAAACAGTTGAAAGTTAGTAGACATGTGTAGTTTCCTTTTATGAGTGGGGTAGGTTAAGCGCCGTTAAAACCATATTCTAATTTGCCGCGACGATAGCGACCTTTAGTTACATCAGACAACTCAAAGCCATAACGCTTTATAAATGGACGACTGTAGAGATGGAACATCTCCTCAGATACAGTTACTCCCGGACGGGTAGATTCGATCTGATCCAACATGCCATCAATGAGTCGGATACCCAAACCACTTTGTTGGTAGTCTGGATGCACACGAACACAGCGTAACTTAGATTCGTCCTCTGTACGTTTACCAAGTGCAATACCAGCAATATTACAACCGTCTCTTGCAATCAGTAGTTTGTCATTCCCAGTGATCAAACCGGGAACAACTTTATTAACGTACCAATATTCAATTTCAGGGTAATACTGATTTAAGGACTTGATGAACGGTAGAACAGAGAATGCATCAACAAATTCAATTGTCGACTCTATCTTAATCATTCTATTACCTAGATACGGAACCAATGCATTTTGTAGTCACGATTGCCTTCAGCGTCGACTTGACCTTCAGCTGCATACTGGAACGAGTTAGTGGTACCTACACTATCAAAGTGGTCGGTAACAACTTTCGTACCGTAGCTGAAAATACCGTGAGTTACCCACAAGTGTAGTTCATCTGGGTTGTGTTCACGGATTGCTTTTGCCAATGCAATAAAGGTACGACCACCATCACAGATGTCATCAACAACCAACAGTTTCTTACCGGTAACATCGGCATCGAACTTAGTCCCGGTGATCTCCATTGTTTCAAGATCACGTTCTTTAGTTGCACTGATATAACCTTTGCAACCCAGAGCAGTGGTAAGTGCTTTGACTTTCTTTTGGGCGCCAGCATCTGGAGAAACCAGATACACTTCACGAAGATCCAACCCAGGGAAGGTTTCATTCGAAAGGATGTATTCTTCCAGTGGGATCGTAACCGAGTTGTTAATCAATGCACCAGTAACATCGCTGTGAGGGTCCAGGAGGAACACTTCAGAGAAGTTAAGGTCATTGAGCAGACGTGCCATTACTGTAATGCCAAGAGCCTCACCGGGGTTACAAACACGATCCTGACGCCCGAATGGAATGTAAGGAATAACCGCGTTGATATCCACACGAGGTTTAACTCGACGAATGGCATCGGTTATAAGAATCAACAACAGGATGTCAGTTGTATTGGACAAGTGTGCTTTAAGAGTAACTCGTTCAGCAGACTTAATAGCTTCGATCTGATACGCTGTCAGACGTGGATTAGGTTCACCACCTTTAAAGATGGAGAAGTCGATTGGCTCGAAGCCGGTAATACCCAGCTGGTTACCATGTTCACGAAAAGCGATATTAATCTCAATCATTACAGAGCACCCCACTGTCCATTAGCGAATTTCACAACACCGATGGAGCTACCTTGTTGGATAGGTTGTGAAGTCTGTTTAGAGACCATCACTTTCTCACCACCATTGATGACAGCCATCACGGAACAGTTGTAAACCTTGTCACCCGATGCACCATAAGCTGCACCACCCACGCCACCGATAACAGCACCTAGCTTAGATGCTTTCTTACCGAAGAAGCTGCCAACGATAGCTCCACCAACAGCACCCACGCCACCACCAACCAAACCGCCAGTGATGGATTCGTTCTGACCAACTTGTACACAGTTAACTGCTTCAGCGGTCGCACTGTATTGACCAGCTACGGAGTTAGCGAATACAGAACCAGATACTGCCATGGCGATTGCAAAGCCAATTACTTTCTTCATTGTACTACTTCCTTTTGATAGATAGGGTTGAGATCGATACCATACATGTTCAGAAGGGTACCCTCGGTGTTATAACGTGCACGACAGACGGGGTTAAATTGAACACCACTGTGTAGCAAGGTTTTGAGTTCTTTAGCCAGTGGTCCGGAGGGATTGAGTTTGAATGTAACCTCAGTGTCGGTAACGATTGCATCGGTCAATGTAGCACAGACACGCTTGTGATCAACAACACGAACACGATTAAAGATTTCTTTCTTCGTTAGATCTGTTGTTGGGATAGGACCAAGCTCACAACGAATGCCAATCTCCTTAGCGAACGGCGAACTGATCAACTCGATCAGCGCATCTTTATAACCGGTTGCTTTTTTACCAAGTTCAATTGTCAGTTCCATCCCAGCCTCTCACTATGTCGTTTCATTAGACCAGCCAGCGAATTCACAATATCTTCGCCGCTGGGTAAACTCTTGATTGGTTCAGGCATTGGAAGCAAACCTGGAACAATCTCTCGGATAAGCCACTCACGCCAATAGTAATAACCTTCACTATCAAAGTAAGGCTTTGGCGCCACCAAACACTTCTCATTCCAGAAGTATTTCTTAACGCCGCCCCTAGGTACACGTGCTGGATAACGGGGAAACCGCCATTCGCCATCATCGGTAAAATCTTGATACCAATCAATCATTATAACCTCAACTATCGAAACCCATCACCATCCGGAACTCACCGTGAGTTTTATACATCTTTTCGATTTCATCGGTGAAGTATGCAAAGCTCTTACGGAATTGATCTGGTCCATCAATCCATGTGACGTTAACGTTAATGCGTGGGCATCGTTCAGCGTACCTTTGAAGTTTACGCAAATGTTTCAACTTCGATTTCCGCATTGTTGGGAAACGGTTGATAACAGGGAACTCTTTACGTTCACATTTTTCACCCCACAAAGGAGGGACATCAACAAACTTGCCCATCACTAGACCGTTAGTGTTACGCATTGGGTTTTGATACGCCATTACCTTACCAGAGCGTTTCTTCCAATTACTCGACGGCTGACTCTGAAGTTCGGCATTGATGTGTTCGCCATAGCTTGGCTTACGTTTAGCCAGCGGGTTGTCTGGTTCGATTGTTTTACCAGAGGACCAACTAGAATAATATTTAGGTTCAGACTTCTTATCCCAAGCGCGATAAGCAGCCAAGGAGATTACCCCACGTTGTGTGGAGATAGAACTGATAGTGTCCCGTGCTTTAAGAATCTCGGAGGCAAGCAACCAGTTATAACTGTGTTCACCCATCCAATCGCCATTGTAATACTCACGGTCTTCACCGGGCACACCAACATTAAAGTCTTTAGGGAATCCACGGTTAGGATGAACGATTGGTGTAATAGCATCACCCGTTGGGGTACCAGCAAAACCATAACCGTTACGAACGTTTGCCAACCAACCAAACAATTTGTAATGACGATTACCGTCATAGGAACTATCAATAGCTTCCCATTGTTTAATACCGCCTTCAGAAGTTACTTCTTTTTCGAATACCGCGTGAATATCACAACCCATCGTTATTACCTCGGTCTGTCTATTAGATAACTACACACTAGTAATATAGATTTAGAAAAAAATCTATTAAAAAGAAAAACGGTATAAAGCCCTTCCCGAAGGAAGGGCGATATGACTACAGGAACAGATCGTCACCAACAGGTATACGGATACCCGCTCTGTAGTTACTGACGTGTTTAACTTGGTAAACCTTGAAGTGGTCCTTATAGAACTTAAGATCCTTTGGAAGGTCTTTACAGAACTTAGGCTCACTTTCAATAATGTGGTTTAATTGTGTTCCAACCAGAACGGTTAGTTCCCAAGTGGTCGCTTCATGAATCAGTTTGCCTACGGCTACTTTATCATCTTCACGAATCTTGGAATCGATATGAAAACCCAGTGCTTGACTAAATGCAATAACTGCATCTTGTTTAGCTTTACCTTCTTTTAGGCTATTCACCGTTTCCAATAGTTTTGTTAAATGTTCCATAGTAGTACCTATTTAGCGAATGACCATGATCTGACCATATTGTTCGCCCATGCAGCGGTTGTACTCGGCTACATACGTATCCATAGGTTTTTGTTTTGCTTTATAGATACGGTTCACTTGTGTAACAGCTTGTGGAAGAATGTAGTAAAGAACGTTGTCTTTATCCTTCACACTGTCGCCTTTCATGATATTAAGGTTTTGTCGCCATTTCTCAATGGGTTCTTTTCTTTGAGAGGCTTCACTTGTTGCCTTAGCCATTAGACTAAGACTTGAGCAATAGTTCTCGTCTACCTTAAACATGAGGTCAGCCTGCACTGTAGTTGGTAGTGCGAACACTACCAACAGAGCCAGCCAACGTAGAGCGCGTGTTAGAATTATCATCACGTTGTACCTTGGTTGCTTATGTCAGAATATAATGCACTTAAGGTGTAAGTACGTAAGGCTTAGTCTCTTTGAGTTCGCCATCAAGATAACGCTGAATTTGCTTCAACGTGTTCTCTTTGTTATACTCACCGTGGAATTCGTAGTTGTCTCGTTTCTCAATCAAGACGTACAATTCCTCAAGAGTGCATTCTTCTGGTTCCCAGGTATCGCCATCAAAACCACCCAGACCATAACAGGAACAGTGGCTACCATGTACTTCGTAGAACTTGCCGTCCTTAACGAACAACACGTAACCGCTACCGCTGTAGTCCTCGTAAGTGTAAGAGGCCATCAAGATGGTTGCGCCTTCCAGTGCATCTTCTGGAGCGTCCCAATCTTCGATGATCTTGGATACGCCTTCATTTTCCCAATCGTTTACAAACATGTTTATACCCCGATATTCTGTTTAATGGTTGCCATGGTATTAGCCATCAGCAAAGTAGATTTCATAGCGTCAGATACAATTACAGTTTCGGTATCTGCAAATTCACCAGCTGTAAAAGATGGAGCTACCAGTTGCTCAACGTCTTCGACGGTTGTAGTTTCTTTAACTTTCAGAACCCACTTGTCTTCAATCTGTTCGAAGTGTTTCTCAATCTCTTCAGTGTTGTTGATTTCACGAACATAGAAAGATTCTTTATTACCGTGAATCTCTGGGAAATAGGTACGCTCAACCCAGAAACGATCAACACCGTTAGTCATGTAGAGGATAGTCCACAGACGTTCAACAGGGATGGTGATACCATAACCGAGATAAGTGTCTTCCGGTTTCTCACCCAAATGAATACGGATATACTCTTCAACGGCAACCAGTGAATCCTTACCTTCGACATAGTCTACAATGTATTTTTCACTCAGTGTGAATGTGCTACTAATGTAGTTTGCATGACATGGACTACCACCAGCCCAAGCGTCTGGAGACTTACGATAGTCTTCGATTGGGTTACCGCCATTATTGTTGATAATGGAACGACTGAAATAATCTTCAGGTTGTGGCACTGGACCCGATACTTTAGAAGACGACCAGATCTTTACATGCTCACCCTTCTTGTAGTCAAGTTCATTCACCCACTCAACGTTTTCACGAATGTACTTATCCCATACATCAAAGCCCAGACCACCGAGGTCAAGGTTCATCCGATGATTAATTGGGAACTGGATGGAGTTAGCGTACTCGATTAATTCTTTATGTTTAACGATTGCAATTGCCACGTTCTTTTCCTTTTAGGTTATAAAGGTGATCCTAAAGGACCACCCTGAGATTACTGACCAACAGAACAAATCTGTTTTAACTTACCGACTTGGTCCTGTAGTTCCATAACATCTTTTCGAAGTGTACCCAGCAACTTAACTGCTTCAGCTAACTGCTCGGCCTGGTTATCTACAGTCTCTTGCAACTCTGTGATCAGGTCACGATTCTTTTGTTTGTCTGACATGCGTTTACCTTTTATAGGTTTAGCAAATGGAAACGAAATGGCTACAGGTTTACCGCGCCGTTTAGTTGCGTACTTATTAATTCTCTTAAGGATACTACGAAAACTCATATTACGTCTTTAAACTCCCACTCGCCATACGGCGTGTCATTACGAAATGCCTGCGTCTCACTAACCAGCTGACTACGCATTAGGTTGAACTGTGCTACCAGTCTAAGACATTGGTATCGCTCAGTAACCATTACTTCATAAGTATTAGCATCTACGTCAAATTTTATCGAACCCACAAGTTTAGGTTGAGCTTGCAGGTACTTATCCCAAACCTCTAAAGTGAACTGACCTTCGTATTTAGCACGAGTAGGAACAGTCTTCACTTTATAGATAGCATTACCACCAGGTCCAAAGACTTGTAATGGTGTTATCCAATAGACGTGACGCTTGTCATAACTCCCTGCGGAGGAATAAAAGCACTTGTCCGTTTGACCCTTGGTACCGTTGTACAAAGGGATATTGATTTTAAGAGCAGCCTTGTTCACCAGTATTCTCCAGTCCAACGATATTGTTTTTTGTTAGGGTCTTGGATAACTTTTATCTTAACGTCCATGTTAGGAAACATCTCAGTAATGTCTGGTGTCTCAAACCACAAACGTTGCTTATCAAGTTTCACGTTCATTGTAACAACGAGCATGTTTGTTTCAACGTCGTAGATATAGAAGATCAGGATAGTCTGATTAACATAGTCACGTACTTTATAGAAGCGTAGTTTTTTGGGAATCTTCTCGGTACTAATGATTTCTATTATATCGACATCGGTATACGGGTAACGCTTAACCCCGTAGTTCTTCAAATCGTATTCTTTATTGTAATACGATCCTTCCCTAGGTCCATATCTTACGACGGTTTCTGTTTCTTGAATAGGGAACATTATTAAGCTCCTGTGTTAATACACAGGATTGTTCTTAAATGTCCCGAGATAGAGCGAGCTTTGCATATCCTTCCATACGCGTTACTGACCACCAGCCTTTAGGGAGGCGCTTCAGTTTACGTTTGAATTGACGCTTGATGATGCGAAGATCGATGTTCTCATGATCTGCTTCTAATAGGTACCCACGAAAGTCTGCCAGCCACTCCATAAACATCCTCAGGCATTTCGTAACCTGCTCATCTTTCTTCTTTTGTCGCTGGCTTTGTGCGGCCATAGAACTCTGCTCCTTCTGGGGTTTCGTACTTGTTGTAGTGGTAGAATGTATTGTCGTCATTAAAGCCGAACACGTTCTTCTTATATGCTGCATCAGGTGCGTAAGGGGACAAGTAAGGATTCGCATCATGGAATTCCTTCTTATTCTCTTGCATCTCAACATACTGCTTTATACCAAGATCAAGATCTGCGTGACGGATACGCAGATTATCGATGTTAACAAACACATCGGAATCTTCTGGTACGAAGTAGCCATTACTCTCAACTTTAAAGAGAAGCTCTTCGTCACATTCTTTCGTAAGTCGATCAATTGCACGTACCAGCATTCGTGGAATATCAAAAGACGTTCCACCAAGATCACCAGCATCGAAGTTAACCTCCAAGCGGAAGTAACGTATTGCACCTCGTGCCGTATCCCGTGGAACGTAACGCAGTGTCCAAGGAGACAATGCATCTTCCAACTCATTAATGACAATCCAGCGACGGAAATCATTCTGTGGGATAAGTCGACGATCTACTTTATTGTAGTCAGCGATTGCGGTGGTCTTAGTTGGCTTTAGATCAGCAACGTTGATCTTATTGTGATGTACGTAAAGGTCCAAGAAGAGTTCACGGACAACTCGTTTATCACCTTTATCAGTAACGAAAGTTACATCGTTATCACCACCAATATCGACAAGGTGCAGTCCACCTGTGAAGTTTGCATAAGTGTGTGGTTTGGCCTTCAACTTCTTCAGTTTATCTATCATCACGCGAGGAAGGGTTGAACCGTGTTCCAATACACTCCAAGAAAGCTTATCACCCTTCTTCAAGTAAACATCGGTATTATCCCGGATCAACTTAGTATCCAGGCTAGTAAAGCCAGTAGGCGTTGAAATGTTTGTGATTCGGTTTATGAAACCATTCCTTGTCTGATAGTAATAGCTATGTTCAACCTTCTCCTCTTCTTTCTCAATGACCTCATGATCAACGACGCAAAAACTATTACCGACGTAAGTTCTTGTCAGACATACAACACGATCGTTACGATTCCCGAGATAGTGTTTAATACCATCAAACGCATGGTCGGGACCAAAGTGACGTTTCCGAGGTTCTTGTACTTCAATAACCTTTTCAGCCAACGGTGATTTGTTATCAGGGTGATGCGGGTTACCTTCCCACAGGGAATCAAACCACTTACCTAGTGCTTTCAACATTGTATTACCCTCTATTAAGACTTAGTTAGTTCATAACCGCTTGTGGCTGTAGTATCTTCAATAACACCACTGTCATCAAAGATCTTGTACGGGATACCAAGCTTCTTAGCCGTTTCCAATTTATGACCAGTATAACTTGTACCGAACAATGCCAGGTGTGTGTTACTTGTTACGCTTGATGTTACAGAAGCAGACAACGTTTTGTAGTAAGCTGTAATGCCTTTACGAGTCATGGCCCCAAACTTAGAGCCGGTAATCATAATGGACTTACCCTTCATCAACTCACTACGAGGTTCAGGATTAGAGATGTTCAGTTTTGCGATATACTGATCGTACCAACCTTCAGCTTTGAAAGTGTCAAAGAACTGGAAGATAGTTTCAGCAGTAATCTCACCAACCTTATCTGTTTCCATCAACTCTTCAACAGTGGCGTTGACAATCTTGTCCAGTGAACCAAACTTAGCCGCCAGTCTTTCAGATGTACCTTCAGATACACCATCAATACCAAAGCTACTCAACAGACGGTCCAGAGGCAAGTTACGAGCCTTTTCAATGTTACCCAATAGCTTTTCAGCTTGGTGGTCAGAAAGTCCCGCCTGCAACAACTCAGGCTTTGTCAGTACCAGTAAACGGATATGATCCTTAAGCGAATTGAAACCACATTGGTTATATAGATTTGTAATTGTTTCTATGCCAAGATCCATGATGTTGTACACACCGCGACCAGCGCAATGAACCAAATGACCAATCACCTGATCTTCACACGAACGGTTAGGACAGAAGTAAGTTGTAGTGACGGGTTTACCCTTACCAACAACTACCGCAGCCTCAGTACCACAGCAAGGACACTTCTGATCAAATACATAGGGTTCAACTTTGTCAACCACTTGAATGATCTTCGGGATCACATCGCCCGCGCGCTTAATAATTACCTGACAACCAATGCCCACACCAAGACGAGCCACCTCGTCAAAGTTATGCAGTGTTACACGTGAGATAGTTGTTCCATGGATGAAGACAGGATCTACCTCAGCAACTGGTGTAAGTTGACCAGTACGACCAACTTGAACAGTAATCCCATTAAGAGTGGTGATACCTTCAGAGGCAGGGAACTTATGGGCTGTTGCCCACTTAGGCTCACGGGAGTTGAAACCCATAGCTAAACGTGCACGACGATCGTTTACTTTAAACACAAGACCATCGATATCATATTCCCATAACCCATCTTTACGAATACGTTCCTGACTTGCAAGGAATTCTTCAATCTCAGCTTCGCTTGCATCTACATGGAAATTCTGAGTAGGTGCGTTATAGAAACCCGCATCGTGTGTGAACCAACGTGCTCTTTCAATAGACGGTAAGTGACGGTCATCATCTTCTGGTAGATCGAAGTCAACCGAGTAAGCAATGAAGGTTAGTTCGCGTGCTTTGGTTACGGCTGGGTATTTCTGGCGGAGTGCTCCAGAAGCATAGTTTCTTTGGTTGACGTAGGTTTTACGATTGGCCGCTTCAAGTTCGCTATTGATTCGATTGAATACTTTAGATTTGACAACGACTTCTCCGCGAACCACAACAGGGAAATCATACTCAGTGCCAAGATCGACAATGACGCCATCAATACCCAGAGCGTTAAGAGTAACGTCTTCACCAACCATCCCGTCGCCACGAGTGAGCGCTCGATTAAGTTTGCCTTTAATGTAGATAAGTTCAAGTGACGCTCCATCAAGTTTAAGTTCCCCAATTATTCCTTCGCGTTCACGATTGGTTGGGAGTTGCATTGGAATGGTTTTAATCCATTCGATCAGATCGCTGGGCGTGAAAGTATTACCCAGACTAAGCATTGGAAAAGGATGAGCAGCTTTAGTAAAATGACGCGCTGCCATAAAGCCAACTTTCTGCGTGGGAGAGTTGGGAGTAATAAGCTCTGGATGAACCGCTTCAATATTCCTAAGCTCTTTGAACAACTGATCATAAGCACCATCTGGAATAAGAGATTCATTGAACAGGTAATAACTTTTGTTTAGTCCATCAATTTGCTGACACAGTTCCTTGTGCCGTTTTTGTTGGTCCATTTGTAAATCCTCTTTCTGGTGTATATGCAATTGCCCATTCTGGGAATCTGGATGTATATCCTAATTCATATCGGTATTCCATCTCGTGAACAGAGAACACCAATCCATCGAATGGGGTATAACAAATACCACTGGTGCTTACACGTTCCTGAATGGCATTTAGTTTCTCTTCCCAATGACCTGGTTCATAAACGCACGCTTTAAGTTCAACACCATATCGCTTGGGTGTCATGAAACCACGATACCTTAAGAATGTACTCCAATCATTCCAAGTAACAGCACCTTCGTTTGGATTGGTCGCTTCATATGCAATGAAGACCAGATCGTTGTATTCATCATCGGGTTGGAGCTTAATGAGATTACGACTTACATGCGCTTTTAACTGAAGCCCTGAAAGCGATTGGGCAACCCCTTCCGAGTTAACCAGTAACGTTGTAGTTGTCACAACACCACGAATAGAAGTTCGCCCTGGTGCTTTTGTAATAGACTCAGGAATAGAACGAATACAGTAAGCATTAACCGTTACATCACGACCAATTAGTCCGTCACCTTTGGTGATGGCTTTATGCAGCTTACCCTCAATATAGATCAGTTCAAGAGCGATACCTGAGATCTTATTGTGGATATTAATAGTTGCATCGGTTTGTAACATTTTAAGCCAACTGATCAACCCACTAAGATCGTACTTTCGATTCAATCTCAACATCGGATAATCGTGTTTAGCTGGATTATGTGCCGAGAGGATTTGATCTTTAATGGAGCGAGCTACTTGAAGAGTCTTGATTTCTTTTGGATGTTCTTTCTCAAACTCAAGAGCCTCTTTAACAAGTGCATCGTAACGCATGTCATTCATTACAGGTTCTTTAAAGATGTCATGCATAATACGTGCATGTCTCAATTGATCCTGTACTTCAAAATATCGACCAGCAGGACTTACACGTTCTATAGCCATCTTTATTGTTCTCTCGATCCGTATTGTTTAACGGCATTGGTATACCAGCTTGGCGATTTAACGACGAAGTATTCGCCGAGTACGCCTGTGTCAATTGCCTTCTTTATCAAGGTTTCTTCTAAGTCGTTTGGATGACTTTTGCGTAACTGCTCTACAATGTTATTTACAAATCGAGAAGCTTTAATGGATTTACTATCTCCGATAACTACTTCGGTTTTACAAGTATAGTTACCGATGACACCACGATCCTCAAAAATACCGTGATCAGTCACCATAAAGAACGGTGCTCTAATATTCAATACCTTACGGATAATACCACCGTACTCACGACGCATGCTTTCAAATATTAACTCAAGGGCAATAACCGCGGGTTCTAACCGACCGGGATATTTACCATTTTTACCAAGGCAATCTATCTTTTCTTGGTCAGTTAGTTGAAAAAGAAAAGCATAGATCTTTTCAGAGCGGTTACCATTCTGATATTCATAAACGTGATCTACTTTTGGTGGTGTCCATACATAGAAGTTATTTTTATAATCACTTACATTTGGGAATTGGTGAACCTCTAATGGAACACCACCCTGAAATTGAATATAGTGCATAGTAACACCTATTTAAAGAAACGTTATAAAAGGAGTCCAGAAGGACTCCATTCATTTATGCTAGTGCGTCTTGTGTACCGCGTTGACCTTGATACTTACCATCGCCATAACCGCTCTCACATGGTTCCCCTTGGAGGAACAACAGCTGAGCAATACCGCAGTTCAAATACATACGAACTGGAAGGTTACAGTTGTTAACCACCTCAACTACCAGATTACCTTTCCACTCAGGTTCAAGTGGCGTAACGATAACAGACAGTGCCCCACGAGCGTACGTAGACTTACCTAAGCATTGTCCGAGGACATTGTTGGGCATATCAAACCATTCAGGTGTATGGCCCAGGAGGAAGCCGTGAGGAGGGATACGTACGTAAGGTGCACCATCAGCAGCGTACTTAATCTCCGGAGTGATATAGATGTTAGTATTGATCTCACGTGGATCTACTTCATCACCATGAATATCGGTAAAGAGTTTCAACCCTACGTCAGAAACACTGATGTCATAACCATAACTGGTAAGACCGAAGGATGGGACACGCTGACCACCATTCTCTAGGTAACGTCTTTTCTTTGGATGGAACGGATGGATCATTGGTTTATCACCGGTACATAAGTCCCGGATTTGCCAATCGGCTAGAATTGTCATTGTAATACCCTGTTGATTATTCGTACATTATAAAGCTTACGGGTATTAGTTGTTAACTAGTTTCCAGTAATCTGCCGCGATAAAAGGAATCCGTGCTTCTGCTTTATCAAAGACAATTCTATCGTCCTCTTCAACATAACACGGTAGAGTGATGTTGTTGGTAACGATGAACTTCTCAACAAGACATTCATGCTTAGGGTTTGGTTGAAGAATGTTAATTACCGATGTCATTGCACTATCGAGAATCTTTTCAACATCCTTCTTACTGTATCCCATCTGGGTACCTTGAAGGTGCTGATTACGAATCTCAAACAAAGCTTCAGGGAATGTCTGACGACGTACCTTATAAAACTCGATCAGACTATCAGGTGGCGTCTTACCGAGACGAGGATCAGTAGAAGCGTATAAAAGGAAATCTTCAACGGTTGGAAAACTTTCAGGTAACTTTGGAGGGGACCATTTTTCAGTCATCAGTTATTCACCGCTTTAAAGTATTGTTCAATACTGGATTCTATTGGCGTAGCGTTTTCTGCTAGGTACATTTGACCCTTATCATCTTTCTCCAATTGGCAGACGTATCGCTGAAGAACGTACTTGTCTGTACCAGGACAATATCCTTTAACAAGACCATGTACTGTAACCATGGCAGTGTCTAGTGCCTTTTTCATATCGGCTTTACTAAACACATCGCGATCTGGATTTTGCATCGAAATAACTTCATTTCGAATATCGGCAAGATCTTCCGCAAAAGTACGTTTACGTTTAATCCAATAAGTAGCTAGCTCGAGACGCTTGTCTGTTTCACTTCGACCGAATGGATCGGGATTAACGGATTTCGCCATCATGCGTTCAATCCATTCCTCCATTGGACTATCTTCTGGGAATTCAATTTCAACTGTCATTAACTATTCACCAAGTTATAGTAGTCCATATGCCTAACAGGTTCGTGACGTTCTATAGACACAACTACCGATTTACCTTCGTGTTCAACAAGCTGACCGGCATAACGTTTAAGAGCAAACTTAGCCAAGGTCGGTGCGTCGCCCTCAATCAACATCTGCACATTAAGGAGCGTCTGATCGATAGCCTTTACGATGTCAGCATAAGTGAACTTAATTTGGTTTGGATCTCGTTCACTCAGAAGTTCAGAGCGCATATCTGCAAGGTGTTCAGCAAAGCTCATCTTACGCCAATCGTAAGTTGGTCCTCTGCCACCTTTAGCGATGTACTCTTCACGGGTGAGGTCTTCTGGGAAATAGGCTTCTGGTAGGGTAGACATTATTCAGTTCCTTGTAGGTATTCTTGAAGGTGCATTTTCAAAGCGGATTCGATTTCTTGAGGGCAACTAACATTAATAATCTTATTGTCAGTAAGCTCCCATTTGATCTGATAGGTCTTGCCATCATGACCGAAATCAATTGCGGTTGGGAACACATCCATCTCTGCCCAGGTCTTATACTTAAACCCGTCAGGTCGTGCACGATCTTTACTGAAGCGTTTAAACTTCAGATCGTAGATATTCTGGAGCAGAGTGTTTAGCTTATTCTCGTGCATACCGCCAGGCAATTCATGCACAGTCATACCTTCGGGCAACTTATGTTCAATCATTCAAGATCACCTTTAATGGTAATGGCTTTCCAGTAGTTTGGATTAGCTTTGAGTTCAGTTTCAACTTTCGGATGAGACACAGTACCAACACGATTGGATCGACGATTCAATGCGAGTTTACGGAACAACTTAGATGGTCCAGTTTTCATTAGATTTTTCCATGAAAGATATCGACGAAATGATCAGGTTGATCGGACAGTCTTTTGCCAATTGCTTTAGTGTAACGAACCGGATCTGGATAGAGCTTCTGGAATGCTTCATGACAAGTAGTCATAGCCTTACGGAATACTCGTTCGTCATCGATGAGCAGATAGAACTCTACAAGGATATCGAACATCTCAACCAAGAAGGTTTTAGCAAATGCTGGATCGTATTGACAAATGCTCTTAGCGTTGGAAATGAGATCCGCGCACTTAAGACGCTTGCCATTCAACGATGCCTTGGCAAGGTGCTGGAGATCCAGATCCTTACGCACTTTACGGTTACCATCGGAAGGTTTAGATACATCCGATACTTGTACAACCAGAGAAGAAACATCCTGGCCAAATACCTGTGCAATATGGTCACGTGTAGTATTGGTGTCTTCAATGACATCGTGCAATAACGAAGCCGCTTGCAACACTGGACTTGGATCACAGTAAGTCAGAAGGATCTGCAATACCTCTTCAGGGTGGACATGATAGTCTTCGTTAGTGTATTTACGCTTTTGCCCAATTGAGGTATGAGCCGCCACATTAAAGGCGCGCGCCATATCAACAAGTGTGAATTCACGCGATGGTTGGATACGCATTTGTATTGACCTATTAGGGATTATAGTTCGCAAGCACTGTTGATGGTCAGTGTCGCATAATTCGCATCAGTATCGATAGTGATGGTATTAGGGAAATACCGGATATCACGATCTTTAACGAATGGCATTCCTTTAAGGGTATTAAAGAAAGATACACCAATCTGGGTTAATGGGTTATCTTGAGTAAGCGCCCCACCGGAGGTAGCCCAAGGCATGACACGTTGTTTATCGTGGATGATCTGCTCGATACGAATGAACACTGAATCAACGCTGTTGGTTTCAAAATCCAGTTCAACGTTTTCCTTAGTAACGATCTCCAGGATGGTGTTTACAGTTGCAACATCGAAATAACTACGTGTGGCGCGGTTATCGATATACTGTTCAAGATGCTTTCTTTTTACGACTCTTGAGATTGTCATTGTTTGTATCCTCTAACAGACAGTAGTCTGCTGTATTAGTTTCACGAATCTCTGACATGATCTGTTTGATCTCTTTGTCATTACGTGCAGGGATCTCAGTGATCTGCATGTAAGGTTCGCGAATGTAGTTAGTTTGTAAAAGCTTCGTTTCGTGCTTTCCACTATTCAAAGCTTTTAGTTGTTTATCAACTTCTTTACTTACATTCTCGGAAGTACCCATAATAAACCGACCCGAAGGTTTATGGTCTATTACGAATACTCCACGTTTAACATCTACAGTTCTACCGCCACGTGCTTGATCTGCACGTTTCTGTGGTTTACCGATGTTTGCTGTTGCAACACCGTGTGTCCACAGTTTGCCTTGAATCGTCGTTACCCATGTCATGATTAGTACTCCAAATAAATTCAGAGTATCATGGTGTCAGGTATTAGAACTCAGAAGGACTATAGTGCTCTGGGTGTGTACCAGCCGGTACCATCAATGTATCGTTATCTTTAAATGCGAACTCATGGAACGAAAGAGTACCTTCCATCATACCCAGATCAATTTGTGCCTGAATTACTTTCTGGGCATTATTTCGCGAGGCATGCAAAGGAAGGCTAACTTGCTCGTGCTCGTAAACCAGAGAATCCCTGTTTAGCTTTTCCAGATGCATGTTGATGTAACTGGTGAAACGCTTATCAAGGTCGAGATAACTTGCTTCATTAAATCGGTAGTTGTTATAGAGATCTATACCAGAGGATTTATCATCCTTGACATGGATTGCTTGCCATGAATACGAACGGCGATAACTATCTTCATCGGTTGTCGAAGGTATTCTAAGATCACGGTGAGTGCGATAGACAGCAATGATCTCCACGTCCTTAATGTTACCCAAACGCTTAAGGAGATTCCCCGTCTGGTACCGATCAACCTTAGCTGAAAGGATACTTTCCAAAGCAGGCTTTATAAAGGTAAGGCTAGGGTCACATTTATAAATAATGAAACAGTCATCATTACTAATGTGCTTTACCACCCCAATGTCGTTTTCAATAATGAACACGCCACCATCAATTAACAAGTATTGCATTTGTATTATTCCTCAAAGTCATTTAGTCGTGGATCATCCCACTTGTGAATTTCCCGCCAATCGATATCGTCGTACGGGTAGTCTCTTTCATTTTCTTTTAAGAATGCTTTTGCCCACTCAATCCCTTCTTGATGATAGAGATTAACGATTAATGGGATCTCGGCTTTCTTTGCAATTTGAAAAGCCGTGTTGGTACCACCCTTTACTTTGTGTGGACCATTTGGCTCAGCCCACAGAATACAGGCTTCAACTTTATTGTCTAGCTTATCGCCCCAGATCTGATATACGTTTCGTGTATGAAGTTCGATACCAAACTGGTTGAGCCCATTAAATGAACCACGTGCAGCTAAAGCCATAGCTGTTGCATGGTGTCGATATTCATGAAGGTCACGAGCATCGATGAATCCAGGCAACTGTGAAATGGGTATGCCATTACGATAAGACTTATTCAAATAGATACGAGGTAAAGCTTCCGTAAAGTTACGGGACTGTCTCGCACCTATCCAACCAGCTCTGTCAGCGTCATACGCATCACCAGAGCTTACTCCAATACCCATGTCGGTGTAAGTACGTCCCAACCTGATCATGTACTCTAGGACGATCTCAGGAGTTGTACGGCTACCAACGATTGCAACGTAACGATTATTTTTGTGATCCATCTAGGTGTCCAATCAACATATCCAAGCAGTCCTTTGTCATCGTGGCCTCTTCGATGAGTGCCTGAGACTCTGTCATGTCTTGGATAAAAGGGTTAACTACTTCCCCATCAATCTCAATCAACAGGGAGACCACACTACAACTAAACAACGGGTTACCAGGCTTGAAGTACCAACCATTCGATTGAATAGTCAACAATACTTTTGCGCCATGTTTAAATGTATACCGCTGATAACGCTTATCACCCAAGAGCTTGGTGTTATGGTCATGATCTGTTTTGGAATTACTTGCGTTCATGAATGCAACTGGATTACCGTATTCAAACGTCGCCGTTTGCAACAAGGTATTAATACGACGAAGCCGTTCAGTAAACAGTTCTGTATAGTTGCTCATTTATCATCCTTCCAATGTGGGTGGGTTTTAGTACGGGCGATTACAGGTTGAACCAAACGTTTAACTGAACTATAAGGAACCATGCAAGGTTCCTTTTCAGTATCGGTGTTATCTTCGAACCACTTTGTCACACGCGCTAGCAACTCATTGTAATCCGTGCCAGCAAAACCAATTTTCAACGCACATGGTTCAGGGGTCCAGCGCCAAGTACTTGACCACGAAGGTTGACCAGCGATAAACGTGGCTTCTGCATAGAGCGTGTAAACGGTGGCGTTCAAAGCCTTAATCGCTTCAGTCACCTCATCAGGTGGTGTGATACCAATAAAGCAAGAAGAGTAATTGATCCGTTCCGAGAAGAACAGGTGGTCAATATTCTTTCCTTCGTCAATCTCAACTTCAAGCTTGATAGAAGTACACCACTTGAGTAGTGATTCCATTAGATAGTCTCCAACACGATAGCACGTGCCCCAGTGATCATTTGCGGCAGGATGCCCAACGAATGAGTCATCTTCCACTTCCCGTTTTCAAGTTGTTCCAATTCAAAGAAGATCTTATCTTCGGACCCTTTGATGGTGTAGTAGCTTTCCAGTTCCATTTCGTCACGGAATTCTTCATCACCCCCGTAGACGTGAATGTGACGTGTACCTTTGTCATCATCACGAATAATACGCAGTTCAACACGGCCAGTGCTTTCCAAAGCGTTCATCCATTGGAAGCCGGTGTGTAGCAGAGTAGCTGGAGACACCGCTCCCGAAACAAAGAAACTACTCCGACCATTACCACGACCAATAGACTGAACCTTAGTTGTGAATTCAGCTGCGTTGATACCATCGAACGATAGTTTGTAGAGTTGCTTCTTTTTCTTAGCCATTTTACTTTATTTCCTTAATCAGTTGTTTTACTGCTTTCTTATAACCAGGGAATTTACGTGGTGCTTCATGCTTTAGGATCAGGCTGAGTGTAGCACGACGATGTACATAAACAGCCATCTCTTCATTCATCTCTGCCACTAAGCAATCCATACCAGGATTACTCATGTGAAGGTTAACAATCTTTCCTTCTTCATTAAACATCCACCAGACACTACCTTCAACTTTATCGGTGAGTTGTTCAATACTCTTTTTGTTCCAGTCCAAGGCAAGACTAACTTGGAAAGGAGTCATCGGGAATTCCACAGGAGGATTCTTAATGAACTCTATGTTTCGTTCGTACTCTTTTTGAAAGTCTTCGATTTTATTTTTGTATTGACTCAGTTCAGGAGAATCGATATTAACATCGTAACGGATATAACCGCCAGACCAGTTAATAGCTATTTGCGCGCGCCAAGCCTCATCTCTCAATGCAGCAAGATGTTTAGCTGCCACGTTAACATACTTGAGAAGATGCCGTTTGATCCACCAACGTTTAAAGAATGGTATTTCTTTAGAGATCTCGAAAGCAGCATTCATCAGTACAGTCCTTCTGAAAATAGATGTTCACGTGGATGACAGTTATCTGGATAACGCAACTGTCCATTTGCTGTTGCCAGTACCATTGCCTCACTACGGGTATAGAACGTACCGAACTGGTCTACAAAACCTTGTTCATGGTCTTTACCCGAATACTCGTGTAGCAATTCCATACCACCATAAGAAGCCATAGTCATGGTCATCAACGGACAGCTATGACGAGGAGCACATACCAGTACATCTTTATAACGGTTGCATGCGCTCACCAATAGCAATGGAACCTTGAACTTCTCCCAGCGCCAGCCGGTGAATCCATCAGAATCGTTTTCAATCCAATTGTTACGCATGTAGTACTTAGTACGTTCATGACCAATCATCATTAAACGCTTCAGCAAGTACTCTCGTTCAGTATCAGTGAACTCCCAGATTTCAGAATAACGTTCTTTATCTTCAACAGCGTAACCTTCGGAAGGATACATATCAGGCTCCAATAGTCATGATCATGGTGTCGTTCTCACCTTTCTTGAATTCGACCGTTTCCCAGAGGGCAGTCTCTGTCAGATAAAGACCGATCAAACGGAGAACGTTGTCAGCAGGGTAGAAAGAGAATTCCAATTCGTATTGACCGCCGCCGATGCAATTCTCTTCCATCAGGATTGGATTCAATGCGAGTAATTCCCATTGTTTGTACCACTGAAGATAGTCAGCGTACGCTTCTCCGTCAATGGTTGCATAGATGTCACGAGTCTTTGGATGTTGACGAAGCTCATTGATAACTTTAATACTTTTCTCAATTGATGCCGGGGTATGTGCCATTGTTAATTCCTCTTAGCGAAATAAGGCCCCTCCCGAAGGAGGGACAACTTTATGCTGGATCTTTTGCTTTACTTACTTGGACGTGAGTCCATTCATATTGCGAATAACCTTTTACATCAGGGGTATCGTAATCCGCATTAGAGAAGTCATGCATATGTGCAGGTGGCATGTAACCAGTCTGTCCATTAAACTGATGAACTTGATAACCAGATTCCTTCAAGGACTTAGCTACCTTCTCTGCAATGCTCTGCAAAGTACGACCAGGAACGTAGAAACTGAACAAGCCAGAACCACGGTAGTTTTGTTTAACTGCTTCAGGATCAGACATCACTGTTGACAGTGCTGCAATGAATTCTGCTTCAGTTAGTTTCGGTTGATCTACAATTGGTAAAAGTGTATCTGGGGATGGAATGGCCATGTCGGCTCCTTATGTTTGAATACATAAGGTAGGGGTCTATAGGTGCAAAGACATTATATAGATTTCAAATAAAATCTACTAACTAATGGCTTACCATTGTCGCCTACCTTCACTTAAAATCTTTTCGTTTTTGTCATTTACATCAGCAGTGCTGATTCCACGATCTTCTTCTGACTGAGTGCGTTTAAACTCAGCGCGTTTTTCTAATCGATGGTAATCTGACTCAACCGTTTCGTCATCCCTCGGCCAATGAGGTTCTGCAAACATACCTTTTGTGACCGCAGACTCCTTACGGTAATCCATGTTGATAATCTTCCGTTGGGGCTTCATTGAATCTACCTATTAATGTTTGAATACATAAAGTATCAACCTAGGTATTTAATCACGTTTCGGTTCTTCTATGACCACCAGCATAGACATCACTATATTCGTCAGGTGTTCCTCGATATAGCTTGCGACGCTCATCGTCGTATTGATCTTCGAGTGGAGCGCATTCCGGGTTACGTCTTCTTGAAAGAACTCGCTCTTCACCCTGTTTGTCATAACAACCAATGTGATAACCGAAACCATCACGACGTTTAGTAGACAGTTTCACAGACTCATTTAGAAATGATCTCATTTGACTCATTGTCGACCTCTCCCGGTTTTCTAATGGCTTTAGGGGTACCTTTATAATCTTTATAGAAACCACAATCGTAAACGTCGTATGCTGTGGAACCAGCTAGTCTATCTTTACGGATTTGTTTCTTGTCTTCTGACCAACTGGCGAATTCACGCTCAACACGTTTAGCGGTGTTATGTACTGTCTCACCATGTTTTTGTTTGTACTGTTGGAATACTTGTCTGGCAAGTGTACAAGGATTACATACTCCACACATACCGTTTTCTTTTGGTAACTCGCAGAACCAAATATCTTTCAACAATCGTTTATCAATGTTTTCAAGAATAGAAACCTTATCCATATTTAGGATTGGGAATTCTAAAGGTACGTGCCCATTCTCGTAACCAACTTCAAGCATGGCTTTCCATTGTTCCAGGATCTTTGGTAAATGCATTCCAAAGTAAGCGCCATCATTATTTACATAACCGACTTCAAGTTTACTGTGTCGTTCGGCCAGTACACGGAATGCTCCCTGCATCCAAGCATTAGGTTGAATCCATTTCTTATTCTTTCCATCGTGCAAATAGACAGGATCAATGAGTTCGTATTGTCCTTGAATCTTGTGAGGATAGTATTGATTCATTTTCTCGATCAGTCGATCACGTGCTTCTAATTCAAGACGCATCTTGTTTCTGCATTGACCACCATTGACATAAAGAATATCAACTGGACCATCTTGTAACCGAGAGGATACCAGATAGGTAGAGTCAAGACCTCCAGAGAAAAGGATAAGAGGAACTGCCATTGTTGTCACCTAAACAAAAAAAGAAATAAAAGAATGGGGAGCCGAAGCTCCCCTGTTTATGCCGTTACGACTGAGAGAAACCAAAACCAACTTTACGTGGTGCCTCACCAACAACTTCTTCTGCGTTCAAGGCTTCTGCAAGAGTGACGTTCGAACGGTTACCGAAATCAACTTCCGGTTTACCCATCGATACACGCAGTGCATTGGCTTGTACCGCATTGAGAGTTTGGAACTCCATGATCTTGTAGCAACGACCTGGACGGATCAGTGCGTCATCGACAACCGCAGTGGTTGCCAAGTTAGTCGAGATGATCAACTTCGAGTCACGCTGTACAATACCGGCAGTTGCGTTAAGCAGCGCTGACATTGTTGCGTTACCTTCGGTACGCTTCATTACCATCTTATCGCTATCCTCAGTTACCATGACAGAACCAGAAGGCATGTCACGAACGGTATCTGGGAAGTTAGGGTGGCAGAGAACGTCATCACGGTCAGCCAGGTGAATCTTATCACCGAAGCCAAGTTCACGCAGCATTTGCAGAATGTAGTTCGACTTACCAGTACCTGGAGGGCCAATCAACAACAGGATGTTAGATTTGGATTCCATGAACTTACGGATCATCTCTTTTGGAGAGTTTTCCAGGTAAGGATAGAACAACATGATGTCAGGGATTTCCTGAACAGCTGGAATGGTTTCAACAGCCATGGTAATGTTACCTTGGCTATCAAGACGCAGACGCTTCAGAGTAGGGGTAGGTTCACCTTCCAACTCCTCTTTGAAACGTGCACGGAACCAATCTGCAAACGCAGGGAAACCCAGTACGTCGTAGGTTGCTTTAGTAGCACTGCTACCTGGGTTAACGAATGCACCAACGATGCGGGTGTTGGAGCAGATGATACGACCCATTACAGTTCGTACCATACGCAGACCTTGTGGATTCAAGATCTTTTCTTCAACAACCTTGCTAACTTTCTTGGCAGACTCTTCTTGTGTTTCACCGTGTTCAATTTCAACACGCAGTTCTGTTTGCAACGAGTGCTGGGCCATCGAGGAGAAGAACAGACGGTTAACGTCGTAGATGTTATCGCCACGCAACATTGGCAACATATTGTTCCAACGCTTCAGATCCCGCTTCAAGCTGCGGGTAACGTGATGCTTCTTATCTTTGTTCAACTCAGCCTGGAGTACCAGGAAGTGATTCGCCAGTTTGTAGTCGATAACAGGAAGACCGAGGATGCGAGCGATAGCGTTACGAAGAACTTGCATGTATGTACCCTTTAGTAATTGAATTGGTTTGTTTCTACATCACCTAAGTAATGTAGATTTAGAACTTTTTCTGTTAAGCTTGTTCGACTTCGGTAGCAGCTGCTTTAGCTGCGGCCTTTTCTTCTTCCTCTTCCTGGTTTGCTTTCCAGAGCAAGTAAGAGTTAGAAATGGCTTTCCAGCTCAGTACTTCATCTTCGGCTTTAAACACCAGACCTTCTCGGAAAGTAGCCTTTGTTTTACCAGACTTTTCGATTGGGTTGAAAGCGCGTTGACCTTCAGCCATTTTCAGAATGTCTTGAACAGTCCAGTCTTCAGGAATAACAAAGTTGTTCACAAGGATTGGAACATAGTTCAAACCCAGAGCTTTAACAATTTCAACTGCTTCAGCAGGCAGTACTTCTTTATGACCGTCTTTGTATACGGTGTAAATATGGTACTCGTTACCTTCAACACCTTCGAAGTTCTGTTGAATCGATGGACCGATCAACTCACCTTGAACAGTGATTGCTACACCAGTTTCCTGATAGTACTTCCAGAGTCTGTCAGCGATCTTCAGTTTGGTATAGGCTTCAGTGAAATGGTCAGACACACCAGTAGATGTATTAACCCAATCAACCTTGTTCCATTTCCAAGTCTCGAAGAAACGTCGGTTACGCATCATGGTGGTACCGATGTACAGACGGAGTTTATCCCAGAAGCTGTAATCTTTACCGCCCAGTGGAAGCTCGTAGTTACGCGAGCAGACACCGTCACGCAGTGTACCCTCATCGTTGATCAAGAAAGAAGTCATCGAACTACCATCGAGCTTATAGGTAACTTCAAACTTACGACGGTTTTCTTTAGCCGATTCAAATGCAGTAGACTTGTTCTGCACTCGATCCTGGTCAGACTTAACCAGTTGACGAGGCCACGGCAGCAGAGCACCACTCAGACCTTTCAGGAACCAAGAAGCAATCTTAACGAAGGTAGTCTTAGGACGGGCGTCACGTTCCCGCTGTTCAGGAGTTGGTTTACCTTCGTATTTCAGGATACCCAATTCCAGAGTCAGGTTAGTATCAACCGGAGCATCTTTGAACTTAGCTGGGACTGGAATCAGAAGACCTTGAGAAAGTTCTTTACGCAGCTTTGCAGTAAGCAAGCGGTGGTAACGCTTACCTTCAACTTGGCGGTTGTCCGAGTTACGGTTTTCAAGGAAGTTGAAATCAGGATAATCGGTAGGCAGCAGAGAATCGATCTCACAGTATACGGCACGATCACCTTTCTTAAAGTTACCTTTACCCGATACACATTGCCAGCCACCAACAATGCAGAGTTCCAACTTATCTGCGTTCTTGTGTTCAACAACATCATCGATTACAACGATGCGGGCAAGCTTACGATCTTTCTCCAGCATCCAAGAACAGGTGCTCAACTCTTCAAGAGGTTTAGCAACACGAATAGGAGGTTGTGGTGGTACATCAACAGTTTCAGATACAGCGGTGGTTTCAGTAGTCATTGCATTTTCCTTTGGTTATAATCAATTCATTGGTAACTGCGGTAAGTATTGTCAGTACTCATGTCGTTTTCTCCAACAGCCTTTTAAACTTTCACGTTCACGACTGGATACTGGATGTTCTTCTACAGACTCCCTATCTTGATAGCAAATATGGCCGCGCCACAATAGCATCGGTTCAAGGTTATAATTGACGTTAGAGTTCTCATCACGTGCTGACCACGGGTGCGTATCGCTAAGCATGGGTCCTTTTCGTATTTTCATCGCTCCATCCTGAAGTGTATCTCACCTTCATGATTACATTCTTCTTTAGGGCGAGAACTATCTGATCTGGGGTAGTCACTACCTATACGCTTATACTTCACGTCAGCATCTACCCGCGCCGATTTCTCTTCAAGATATCTGAGAGTGTGACCGATGTATAACTGTGCATTTTCAACGCGCCATTCATCTGGACCAGCCGCTAGTGGCTTTTTATTAAACCCCTTCTTTGATGTTTCAAGTGTTATTCTCAATCACTATACCCTCTTACTTCTGATTGGATATGTCCGTAAGCCTCAGGGTAGCTTTCGTTTTTACTTGGGCAATTATCCCTTACACCAGGTGGCGTATAGGACTGGAATGTGCGGTTGAAAGAATCGATATACTCTTCATGTCCTAACTGCATACCACAACCAACTTCAGCGTCAGCCATTTCACCGTAAGGGTTTTCACCCCTTGCTTCAAATCTGGTGGGTAAGAAGATTCGGTCGTTATCTTTATTAATGAACCATCTAATCATGACTGAAGCCCCGGTAATATTCGAGGGTTCTCCAGGTTACGTGGTCTTCAGGAACAGGGTCTCTATCTTCGTCAGGGTCCCATGTAACCTCATCTCGTATCCAGTCATACAAACCTTCGCCGCCACGCGCGTGGTCCATTGCGATCTTACCGAGGTGTGCGGTTATATCTTGATGAACATTTTCACGACGTGCTAGAGAAGGTAAGGTATGTTCGTTTTCTATTCTACACTGGGCACTAGTATCAAAGCTTAGCATGTCAATACTCCTTACGTGAGACAATGCAATCAACGTCTGGACTAGTATAAAGTCTATCGCCACACTGATTCTTACGTGTAGCTTCATACACCCTACCATCTGTTCGATTTACAGGATTGATTGAACCTGGTGGATCGATTACATATCCTTCAGATATGCGTACATAGTGAGGTAGCATGAATCTAAACTTTGCATCGAATGGACTATTGATGTTAGCCATGTATAACTCCCAAAGAGCAATGAGGTCGTACTACGTACTCTATGTTAATATGAAAAAGCATAAAGGGCCTTCCTCAGTTGCTCTTAGTGTAGTAACCTATATTAGAAGACTACAGAGTAAAAGATACCTTTATTCAGTAAAAGTAAGAACAGTAAATGCAGCTTTACCATAACCTACAGCGTTGTGATGAAGCTCTTTAAAACCAAAGAGATTCCAACTAGTCTTTAGTTCTTTTAGATGGTCATCATGGATGAAGCCTGGAATGGAGATATGTAGAACCAGACGTTTGTCACTGGTATGACCTATAGCAAAACGATTAGAGCTATCAAGAATACCATTTCGTTGTTCTTTAAAGATGGTATCTTTACCATTCATGAAATCAATCAATACCGTGATAGCAGAATCAGGTATTTTATGAAGATGTTGAGGGATACTAATAGGTTCCTCTTTTACATCTTCTTTCTTATCGAGGGCCATGATTTCAAATGTAACCGTACCCGCTACATACTGCTCTTTAAGATTCCGTACAATGTGCGTTGCTTGACGGGTATCGTAGAGTTTGGCTTCAGTCATCAACTGCGTGGTATAGAAGTTCTGGATTGTCCAGTCCGACACATACATCGGGTAAGGCATGCCATTGATAGTGTTCTTTACAACGATGATGTTAAGATCCATTACGATTTACCTACTTTGATGGAATAAGGTGTGATGGTGTCATCGATTAGTTTGAAGGCGGCGCGTAGGGCTTTCTCAAACTCACGGGCATCGGCTTCGTTAGTAAACAACTTACCGACTGGGTGAACCCTCGTTAGGTCAACACGGTGATCCCAGGAGCCACGGCGACCCATCCAACTTACTTGCCACGTCTCTATACCTTCAAGTACCTGACGATCATCAGTGGGTACTTCAATAGGAACGGTTTTGCCACCACCAAACATACGGGAAATAAAGTTCAATTTAATACGCCTCTCTTTTTAAAGGTTTACCATCGATAAAAGAAACCATCGGATTTTCACTACGCTTTGGACCAAAGACAGTATCGTTGTCTACAGCGTCCCCTCGGTCAAGTGTCCTGTCGTTATCACAGGTATTACCAGAACGTATGAATGCCGCGTTGTTGACGTTTGTCGGTAGATCAGAACTACGACTTCTTAACAGAGCGCTCATTATCAACACCTCGTGATATTGAATTCAAATACGTAATATAGATTTAGACTTTTTTCTATTGACGGCATAAAGCCTCTCCGTGAGGAGAGGCAATATAACCGGTCCGATTAGATAGGCCAGACCATTAGACAAGGCACCCTTTGTGCTCACCGCTGTCTTCCCGACAGTTCGCTATATAGAGCACGATTGAGTTATGGATCACCTCCTCGTAAGCAGCGCCGTTTGCGCGTTCTGCCAATGTCTATACCATTACACTTTCAGTAGTTTAATTCTTAGACGTTTACTTTTATCAAGGAGCCAATCTTATGTATACTAACCCTACAAACTAATTCAATGGACTATTACAATGAAAGAATCACTGGAGATGTTTAGCTCTATTCGTTCTGTATTCGGCGATGTCGGCGTAAAACAGACAGATAAAAAGATTGTTATTTCCGGTATTCGTGCGGGCGATATTATCCGCGATATGAACAAGTTCTGGAAGACAACTAAGATTACACAAAACCTATTCGATACTGTATCGAGTAGTAGCTTTAGCTTTGATAAGTTCTTTGCTCCAGAAGTGATGTACATGCTGGAGAACATTAAGTTCTATCGAAATCGTTACACTACTATCAGGGCTATCAATTCTATTAAAGAAGCCATGATGGAAAACACCTGGCTTAAGAATACAATCCCAGCTGACCCAAATACGGTTAAAGGTCGATTGGACTTCAGTAAGCTTGCGAATCTTAGGTTCTCTGCAAAACCATATCAAATGGAATACTTTGAGAACTACACCTATCGTCTAGATCAATATGGACTGAACGGTGACTTGATTGCAGCAGCGCCTGGTACGGGTAAGACCTACATGACCTCAGCTATTGCTGAGATGGTTAATGCAGATCTTATCTTTGTATTCTGTCCAAAGATTGCTGTCGATACTGTTTGGATGGATTCCATTAAGGAGATGTTTAAAACACCTCAGACCGTGTGGAACTCTCTTGACCTTGGACCTTATGCTGGACAGCGATGGGTTATCTGTCACTATGACCAAATGGATAAAGTTGCGGACATGGTCCGTAATGTAAAGAACTGGCAAGGGAAGAATGTTGTAACGATTCTCGATGAGTCTCACAACTTTAACGACCCTAACTCTGCTCGCTCTACTATGTACCTGGGTATCTGTGGTGTATTGGGCTCTAAGAATAACCTGCAAGCTTCTGGTACGCCCGTCAAGGCGATTGGTGCTGAAATCATCACTCTGCTAAGGACAGTCGATCCTTTGTTCACTCCCGACGTTGAGGCGCGCTTCAAGAAGATGTTTGGTCGTGAAGCTTCCAAAGGTTTGGACATCATTAAACAACGTATGGGCCTGGTGTCATTTAAGATCGAGAAGAAAGAACTTGGTCTACAGCCACCTATCATGCGTCCTTACCCGATTAAGATCCCTAACGGTGATCGGTTCACATTACCCGAGATTAAGAAGGTGATGCTTGAATTTATCAGGGAGCGAGAGAAATACTATCGTGAGCGTTTACCTGCTGACCAGAAGTTCTGGGATAAGTGTGTAATGCTTGCTCGTTCTAAATTGGTAAGTAAAGAAGATAAACTACAGTTTGACGAGTATCTTCATTTAGTTCACACCATTGCAAGAACACCAGATCCACGTTATCTGGGCGATGAGATGAAACGGGCTAATGCTTATGAGAAGAACGTCTTCGAGAAGTATCTACCCCGTGACATGATCGAACAGTTCCGTGATGTTAAGTCCGTCATCAAATATGTTCGTCTTAAGATCCAAGGTGAAGTATTGGGTCGTGTTGTTGGTGGGATGCGAATTGAAGCTCACGTAGCGATGGTTCCTTTTATCGATTGGATCGGTATTACTGAGAACACAGAAAAGAAAACAATTGCGTTTACCACATTTGTTGAATGTGTTGAAGAAGCTGAAAAGGTTACAGCCAAACTCGGTCTGAAACCATTGACTGTCTACGGTAAGAACTCAGGTGATCTTGCAGCCACTGTAAAGCGCTATGACGAGGATGATAAACTCAATCCACTCATTGCTACTTATGCTTCTCTATCTACCGCTGTGCGGCTTACCATGGCCGATACAATGGTATTGATCAATTCACCATTCCGTGGATACATTCTTGAACAAGCTGTATCTCGTATTTATCGGATGGGTCAGGACTCACAGACTTACGTATACCAATGCGTATTAGACACAGGGGATATTCCTAACATCTCTAGTCGTTCTGCGGATATCCTACAATGGAGTCAGCAACAAGTAGAAGCAATCATGGGTATCAAGGCTCCCTTCTCTGACGGTGATGTATTTGGGGCAAGTATGGAGGCTATTGATCCTGCTGCTTTAAATTACGATGAGAACGAATGGTTCCATAAGACTTTGTCAGCAATGTATGAGCACACAGGTATCACTATTTCGAAAGAACAGTTCACGCCACCTAAATCAATTATCCCTGCCTATTTGAGGTAAAACCATGAACGAAGAAAGAGATAAGATGCTTGCCAGTATGGGCGCGTATTTTACTAAAATTAAAGAAGCCATTTCTACTGGTGGGGCTTCGGCCTTCAGGTATCTAACAGGTACCGTAGCAGCAAACGGTAATACTGTTATCGACGCTCCGACCGTGCTTGGTTTTGTTGCGGCTGATTATCAAGTATACTCACTTGGTATTGAGTTGCGGTGCGTGGACCCAGCGATCGCTACCAACCCTCCAGTCATCGGAGCACAGGCTATTCTGGCTTACCAGATTGCTCCTGATGGCAAAGTAACTATATTGAATAACTTCAATGCTACAGTTACTTATCACATTCGGGTTACAATGCCTGTTAAGAAATAAAGGATTAGATCATGGCTGAGATTAATGTATCGTTACAGCCTGGTTACTATGCTACTGGTCAAACACTGACTGTTAAATATCCACAAGGTACTCGGAAGGCTATTGTCACTCGTGATAACAAGCCTCCAGTACTCTCTGAAGTATTGGCATATGACACCGGCATAATTCCGCCCGGAACAACCAATGTTAAACGTCCGTTTATTTCTGTAACACAAGATGGTCGAGGTAACGTTGTTTATGATGGTGGTTTTCCAAAGTTCTATAATGCTGGGTTGAAAGTAGGTAATACATGGCCGTCCACATTACCAAGTACCTTTGCGCAATTGAACGCTTCAATGAAGTATCTTTACAATGCTCTCAATTTCTGTGCCGATAAAAGAAAGATTAGCAACGGTAATCGAAAAGTCCTTTTGGTTGGTGATACAACCTTGGGACAACTCTACAACGTAAAGACCTCCCATTACAATCCTGATCCAGGACAAACAGCAGCGACCGTTGATAACGGATTCAAAGATACGTTTGATGTTGTCGCTAGAATCGGTAATTGGGAATTAACTATCGTTGATGTTAACAAAAATACAAGTGCACCTGTGGATCTTACGCTCTCTGATTTAGATCCATATGTCTGTGTGGTATTTATTGGATCGGCTTTCCAACCGAATCCGCCATCTCGTTATATAACCCAGGGGTTTGTAAACGCCTTACAGGTTTACCGGAATGGTGGTAGTGGTTTAATCATCATAACCGATGACAGTCGAAACACTGTTACTAACACACCAGTTAACTACACCAGTCTAGAAGACGCTGCTCTCCATAGTACGGGATTCGTTGTAAGTGCCAACCAAGTTGCAGCGCCATACGGTTGTTACTTTTCAGGTAACGTCGATCGGGCACCCGTTCAAGTAGGTTTGATAAGAGAACAACTAGGTTTACCTGGTCCACCAGCTAACCATCCATTGTTGGCCAACATGGCTGATAACGAGTACATCTTTGGTGGTGATTCTGAATCGATTACTTACCCTGAACTGTATACTGCTAACGAAGTACCGGCTGATCAGGATCTTGTAGTACATATGGACACTGCTGGTGTTTACTATGTTAACGTCTTGGTTCAATTGGAATCAGGTGATATCCTTACCCGGCCTCTTCGTTACGACATTATCGATCCTTCTGATATAAAGCTGGTTGATAATCTTGGTAACACTTACGGTAACGTAATTAATACTTACAAGAAGGTATTTGATTACACGCTTAGTTATTCCCCACCAACAGTGTATACTGGTGAGCTACGTGTAGACGATATTCTACAAGGTTATTTCCGCTACAACGGACCTAATGATCTTGTCTATTATCCCTTCGGTGGTACCGGTGCACCTATCCGTGTTAATGACAATAGTGTTGTAAGTTTCCGTGTTCTCTACCCATTCGAATACAATGTCGCTGCTACTGTTAAACTCAGTGATGACGGTCCTGTATTCCGAGCGAGTGGTCAAGCGAGCACATTTGTAAAAGCGTTGCGTACGGTACCTAACTACGTTGGTAAAACCGATGGTGTTATTTACGTTGATGCAATACGTACGGGTAATCTTAATTACACTGCTCCATCACAACGTTCGCTTAACACAGACTTCAACTGGTTCCAACAAATGAAGCGCGCTCGATTAGGGTTTACTAATAGTCAGTTGGCTGAATGTAATCTCTATGTACCGGCTACCCCAGAGGTATGGGAAGCTAATAAAGATACAGCTACTAACTCGATTGGTTCAGCTGTTATTGTTGCTTCTACAAACGCTGTCTGGTATTACTGTGAGATCTGTCTTACTTGGTTGTTACACCCACAGAAAGCAAATCAACTGTTTGGTATTGGAAGAACTGTTAAAGGTAAGGATAACAAGAGTTACGTTATCCAGGAAAATAGCACTGTTCTGATTTAACGGCATATTGCCCTCCCGTAATGGGAGGGCTTTATACTGTCAATTGCGTGAAGCACTAAATAGACGTGAGCGTTGATCCTGCAACAGGATATTAGCTTGGGTCAATACAATGTTGAAGTTCTTTTTGTTTAAAGAAGTCGTAATGTATTTAATAGCGGTATCGTAATCAATATTTGTGTCTACAGGCTTATTGAGTTGTGTGGCTTTCGTACGGTGTTTCCAGCGGGTTCTCTGTACAGACTGTGTACGGTTGCGGAAACTAACTTGAGACTTATAGAAGATATCCAGGATGCGTTCAGCTACGGTTCTAACATCAGTAAGCGAGGTTGTACCAGTAGCTAACTCAAGATAGGATGTTGCCATGACTTCATGGGTGTCTGCTGAATCATTAAGTGTACGGGCAGTAGGGTCAACATCAAGGCATTTAATAGCAATAGAGATATCTTTACCGTTTCGTTTAATTTCAATACTCCTGATGAAATCAAACAACGTAAAGGAGCGCTCTACTTCTTGCATTGTTATTGCAACGTTTTCAAGAATAGATTCGTCTACAATCTCACCATGCTTGGCAAGTAGAAACGTAAGGTTTGTTAAGACAGATTGTGGGTAACTGGTTGATTGCAATAACCTCAGTAAAACCTCTGGTCTGCATTTACGATCTGGATCGGCAGTTAACTGTTTGTATACGGACATTATAATTACTCATCTGTGGTATCATCCATTATACCTGAGCCAATCCTTCCGGGTCGCCTCTGCATCGTGGATAGCATTATGTAAGAGTTTACTACCCTTACCACTTAATTTATCGTCGACTTCAAAGGTTAATGGTTGAATCATAATCCATTCGCCTTTCTCTTTTAACAAAGCTTTACTAAAATAAATAACATCGTTTGGGTGGTTAACAATGACATGCATCCCAGCAAACTGATTACAAAATTCTTGAAGCTTGTCTTGGAACACTTGCCAACTGACTGGAGCTTTCTGCAAGATAGGTACTACGTTCTCTTTAACCCAAGGATCTTGAATCTTATCAAGACAGTCAACAACCTCATAGAAGGTACGTTGTCCATCCTCAGTCACAATACCCAGAGAGATTAGGGTTTCAGTTGGGACATCAAACTCAGCGTCCAAAAACACGTTCATTTTGTAAATTCCTAATAGTAATAAATCATAAGATATAACGAAATAAAAGTGGTCCCGAAGGACCACCTATTTTAAGCCACGCATGTTAACCAGGATTTGACATCCAGAAACAATCTTTTGATGAGAGAGCTTAACTTTTAGATTATGCTCTTTACATGCAACCTTAGCATTATCGTGCTTTAATATTCCATCTATAATAAAAGGGTCTGTTGTAAAGTTATCCAATACATACATGGCAACCCTAAAGTCCCATTTCTTTTTAACTCGATTACTAGCCCTGTAATAAAGTAATGCTTGAGCATCACTAAACCCCAAAGCCTTCAACCAGTTTAAACGACCTTCCTTATAAACAAAGCGTGTACGCATGTTTGATGGAACAGCTACAATATAACCAGTTCCTGGATTACGGTCTTCCGTAACCGTTTTGATGTTCCAATCTCCTAACATCTTTGGTAAGACAGATAGATCATCCCCTTTACCGTAATGTCCAATTGGCAAGCCGATTCTTACTTGAGAATCAATCTTTGATACGGAAACGTATGTGAGTACCATACGAACCTCCAACGGGTTTTATTATTGTTACAGATCATTACACTGGATTCAAACAAAAAAAGAAATGGCATAAAGCCCCTGTCCGAAGACAGGGGCGTTTATAATGCTTCAGACTAGATAAGGTACACCTGTAGCCAATACAATCACATAGCCGATCTTACAGACCACGTGAAGCAACTGATCTTGGTTAAAGGTAAGCTTACCGTCACACTTGAGATAATCAATTACACAGTGGGCAGCAAACTCGAACAGTGCCAGCACAAAGCTTTGCGTGATCAAAAACACCGGCAGTGCGTGCATCATACCGTGCGATGGCAATACCCATTTCCAGAACATCTTACCAAGAGCGGTAGTGTGGTTCTTAGCGTTTGCAACAAAGTCATTTTGGAAAGCATAGTCACAGAAAGCATGACCAGCAAGGAGTAGAAACAGAATTTCAAAGTACGGTACGATGTCCATGGTTATCTCTAGAATGGAATGCGATTTGGGTTTTCGTAGTTAATGTTGTTTTTTTTACAAAGTCTTTGTAAACGTGTAACTTCAGCTTCAAGCTCCATGATCTCATTACCTAATGAGGAACGATAGTTCTTTCCACCGTCAGCTGGGTTGAACACAGACTTCCAATAGTCAGCACGTTCACGGAAGACATGGTACTCTTCAGGAATATCACCTGGGCCTAGAGTACTGATTGTTGAAGCGGCATGTGAAAGATCGTAAGCGCAACGCCTGGCTGATTTAATAATCAACTCGTTTAATTGCTTTAGATCACGGTTACTCATCTTACGTAATGCCCACCAACGACGTAAGTCATTGAACATAGTAACCCCTATTTATATTTTGGATTGAGGCCAACGATAAGTTGTTTGTCATCGTAGCAGAAATGAATATCGCATTGATGACTTAACCGTTTTGGTACATAGTTTTGTAGTTCACTGTAAGTAATTTCTTTACCCATGTAGGTGCAGTCATTACCGGCATTACAATAGACATTAAAGTTAAGACGTGTATCTGCCTCAGGGATGTAGTAACCATCAGGAGTATCGTCGTACATATCCGGAAGTAGTTTCACATCACGGATTGGATACTCTTTCTTGAGTGGACCATTACCAGCTTTATAAGCTTTTACTTTATCGTCTGTCGAGTAAAGATAGAAACCAGTTGGTACAGTCCAATAGGAAGTTTCCTGTGCTTTAATAGTACCTGCCTTTTCACCGTAAGGAGAGGTGCAGATACCTTTATTACACACCACTTCCATATACAGTCGAACTTGAACCGCTTCTGTCTTAGGGATAGGATCAGTACTTGCAATGCCTACAACCCCGTTCTCAGGATAGTTCTTAATAAAGCAACTACCCTGTTTGGAATTGACTTCATAAAGACAGTCAACTGATTTTGGAACGTACTTAGAATAGAATACAGGTGTCCCCACGTAACGGTATTGATCGGCAGCATAACTTTTGTTATGCATTACGATAAAGAAGATTGCAAAGAATACGGCTAGTGGAACAAACCATGTGCGATTCATTTTAAGAGTCCTTGAGCTTGGAAGTTGTAAAGGTATTCGTCAGGTTTACCGGTATGCGTACTAGGTACCCGTTGTGGAGGGAACATGAGTACAAAGCCATGGTCGTACATCGATTCAAACTCGCTAGCGACCAATGGTTCGATCGATTGCAGGGTGGCAAAACAATCGGTCAGTCCGGTGATAACGGCATTACCGTTTTTATCCCAAAGTTTAAGAGTCATGATTGATTACTCAAAGAATAGCGTTTCAGTTCACCATCTTTACGATGGGCTTCGTAAGGTGGAATGTCACCATTCTTGGCAACTTCAAACAACATACCGTTTTCTTTAGTGAACCAACGATGGATGTCTGTAGCTGCTTGATAGGTTTCAGAATTCTTCAAACGGTGCATCACGAGGTTGGCGTAACTATGACCCAGCTTACCCGCTTCAATCTGAATACCATCGTAATCAGTCAGAACCGAGCAGATGAGGTAACGTTCGGTGTTAGTGTCAATCAAACTGAAACCGTTATTGCGAACAGTCATGCGCAATTCAGGACTATCTTTAAAGGCAGGTTCGTCCATCAACAGACCGATGATGATAAATGTATCGCGAGTTTCTTTAGTCTTCAGGATGTTCATTTTTCTTCCTCTTGAAAGTCGTGGAGTAATTATGAATTGGATTGTCTACTGTATTACGAATGTCTAAGGGACTTCCCCAAAGTAACCAACCGCCATCATCGAGTATTTGATAGAACTCTGCCGCTGGTGGATACTTACTAAAGAATGTAACATAATCTCTAGCTAGTACAGCAACTTTAATTCCATTGCCTTCGCCAAGACGTTCCTCTAACTTAAACTCAAGTTGCATTTGTATTTTCCTATTTACGGATTAACCCCTTCCCGAAGGAAGGGAGTATTAATTAAGACTGAACTTGTGTCAGATGGTAGAACTTCTTAAATTCAGAATGAGTCAAAGTGAAACCGTCTTTGCGATCACCTTTAACATACTCAAGATAGATATCTCGACGTTTAGCTTTAACGAGGCGAACCACGGTGAGTTCACCATAGCGAACCATAAGGAATACGCGTCCTACATATTTCGGATCGGTTACATCGATATCTGCTGCTGGAGTTGTGTTATCAAGACGCTTGTCGGTATGCGACATGTTTTACTTTTCCTCTAAAGATTAATTAGGACGATAGTGTCCTTATTAGATTACTGCACCCGGATACCTTTTTCCTTAAAGGCAGCTGCAAACATAGCTTTCAGGAGTTTCAAGGAACGAACACAGGATTGCTTATCATCGAAGTCCATCCAGCAATCAAACTTCTTAGAATACTCCTCATAGCTAACACTTGTTTCACCTTTCTCAAGTGACAAGTGAACTTCTTTCTTCGCCATACATGAAATCATCATGAAATTACCACCAGGTGTACACCAGACATGGTAAGCATCACCGTTCCACTCAAGCTTACGTTGTACACGACCGGAGGAACCTTTAGAGCAGAGTTGCAGATAATCTCGAACTTGTTCCATACCTTTCTTCAGTAAGCCACGCGGACTCGATTCTTCAATCAATGCCTTAACAGCATCAATCAATGGAGTAGCGCGACCTACACACTGTTCCCCTTCATAACGAGCATGCCCATTAGTCAACGAGATGTACTCGATCTTATTGTCAACCAACCAGATAACGCCACACAGTTGTGTGCTGGACAACATGATGCAAAAACGTTCACGATCAGTTTGAAGAAGCTTAAGACAACTGTCGGTATTACTGAAACAACGTTCAATCCGGTTAGCACCAGGCTTAGCCATCTCGCGAAGTTTGTTACGAATATCAACAACCATCGCTTTAATTGTTTTGTTGGAAGTACCGGTGTATTTAGGGAGTTGAATCATGTTAAACCTCGATAGTAAAAATTAGGGTATAAAGACCGTTAGCTTGGGAGACTTTAATCTCATCAGCAGACTCTTTAAAGAACTCACGAACCGCACGAAGAAGGATAAGTACTTCACCCGTACCAAGCTCGCTCAGATCGAACTTAAAGAAGTTGTACATAGAAGCATACTTCAATGTCTCTAGGTCATAAACCCACTTCACATTGTTAGCCAACTGCTCTGTGATATCCAGCAAGGCAGAGTCATATACTTCTTTACCTTTAGGAGACAGTTTACTTACCAAAGAATCCAGTTTTGGAATAGCGTAAGCAAAACGCTTCGGTGAGGCGGGCTCTAGTTTACGCACCTCATCTTCACTAAAGATCAACTCTAACGTTGGGTCAACGAAGAAAATGTCTGGACACCCATCAACACCATAGAGCTTACTACCCTTGAAATAGGTGTCCGCACTACGCCTTGCTGTGTCTACCGCTCTTACCGCCATATTCGGGAAGTAATAGATAATCCAGACTGGCGCATTATCTTCAATGTGAACAATACGTCGCCATCCACCTGGAGATACAGGATGGACAAAGTACTTATGACCACATATTTCAATCCAGTGTGTTTCAACACTGTGTGCGGTGTCTTTCAGAGCAGCCCGAAGCTCATTGATATTGATATAGCTTTTTAGCATCGAGTAATAGTTCCTGTCATGTAATAGGCAGATCCCGGCATAGCGATACCTGGGGTCGATGGATACTTACCACCATGTGGGTAAACCTCACCATGTTTAACGGTGGCGAGTACGTACATGTCTTGGTCATTAGGTAGTTTAAACCAACCCATACGTGACCATATTCCGTTTTGACGTAGGTCGATATCGGGTATCGCGTGAACATCACCTGTACGTTTATGGGTGATCGTAACACCGGTCAACTTGTGTTCATACCGACCCCGTACGACGATATTTTTAATACCCTTTGAACGACGTGCTTTGAATTCCTTCAACAACTCCATTCGAGAAATCTTATCTGTAACTGAATGCAAGTTCAAAACATCGGGTAGATACATTTTACACTCCACGGTATAAAGCCTCCCTTACGGGAGGCTATTATTACGTAACCAGTTCAAATTCCTTTAGGAACGAACTGAGTTTCATCTTGTAAGTATTAGAGCGGTGGAAGTAATTGGCTACGTGAGCGTTCTTACTATCAACCCCTTTAAGGATGACTCGCACCTTATGGCCTGCCACTGTCGCTACGAACTCACAACCATCGTATTTCCAGAGATCAGCCTGCGGTACTTTCATCAGCTTTCACCACTTTCTTGTCAGCCAACATCTTCTCACGTACTTTCAGTTTATAACCGTAATGCAGGAGAGAGTGTACCTGTTGGTTAAGTTGACCTACGCGACTTGGAGCGAAGATTGTTTTATCTTGACCAGTCAATTCGTAAAGGTCACGTACAATGTCGATTGCTACTTCTTTGTAGTAGGCTTTAACTTCTTCAAGCTCGGCACTTGGCGCAGCATCGAAGAGACCGTCGACAATGTTTTTGTCAGCGTACTCGACCAAGGATGCTTCGAGATCGAAGTTGTCTGGTTCCGGGTTGACGTCAGCAAAATCTTGGACATCTTCTTGGTTAGCTCGTTCAATTTCTGCATTGGTTTTAGTTCCTTCGGCAACTGCCAGTAGATCGGCTTGCGCCTGTGCTTGTTTCTTAGCTTTCTCTTCGATATGTACCAAGTGTGCATTCATTGCCTGGTATACGAATTCAACCTGTTCTTCCAGTGGGAGAGAACCGTCTACAACGATGGTAGAAGGACCTTGTTCCAGTTGGACATACGACGCATCGATTCGTGCTTGGATATCCTCAGGGAGGCTTTCCATGCGGTCAAGACCTTCTTCTTCAGCTCGGATCTCACGGCGTAGATCTCGAATCTCTTTTGGAGTCTTAACAATGAATACAACTGGTTCTGGAATCTGACCACCAGTAACGGTGGGCATCAGAGACATGAACAGTTCCGGTAGGTTAGGGTGTGTATCCAGGAAGCGCTGAACATTCAGGCACCATGTCGAATACATGAAACGATCCGAGATAACCCACTTATCTTCACGCAGAGCTGGAGCAATGATCTCACGCACATTCTGTACGCGATAAGCCATATGCATTAACACATCAGTCTCGGGATGAACTGTTTCGTTATAATCGGCAAGAATGATCTTCCTCAAACGTTCACCCAGTTCAGTGCCACCAGGTTCACGGAGAACAACCGGTTCAATACCTTCTGCTTGCAAACGCTCTACGTATGCTTCATGCAGGGTGGATTTACCTGAGAAATCAGGACCTTCAAATACTGCGAATTTGCGACCAATGGTGGACATGTATTACCTTTTGAATAAACAAATTTTTTAAGGAGGAATGTAGGAGCCCTTGACGGAACTCCTACAAGATATCCTAACCTAGTACTTTATTACGTATTGATCTGATTGTGGAACAAGACAATCAATCCAGGTGTGTCAAGGTAGCCTTTGTCTTCTGGATTACAGAAGCTAACAACCTTACCTTCGGTAGTAGTCAAACGCCACCGGGCCTGATTCAGTTCACGATCATCGGTCATGGAGATAATCATGTCCGCAGCGTCGCGTGCTCCAGCCATGTAGATGGCCTCGACATCTTTACGACGTTCATGGTCATGAATCTTTTCTAGACCTGGATGTTTCCTGTAGAGCGTTATGTCTCGACGGATCTTAATGTTCTCCGCCAATTCAACGACAAACTCTTTACGAATGTCACGCGCTTCTTCTGGGTTTTCTTTAAGCCACTCTACAAGAGCATCACCTGGATGCTCATGACAGTAATGCTCATTCCCCGAAGAGTCTGTAAAAGTTTCAGTTACATTAACACCTTCATCGATTGCTTTAGCCACGTTTGGAAGTTGACGATAGTAGCTTTCAAAAGCTACACGGTGTGAGTCACTGATACCTTTAATCACGAATTGATATCCTCGAACAGAACGTTGATGTGAGTCAGTACACGTTTCATTTCAGCAGTTGCTGTTTTGTGGTTTACTTGGACTACAGTCTTTTCACCACGACCGAATACTACATCGGCTGTTACAGCAGAACCCATTGGGAAGGTCAACCCGATTTCGGCCAGGTCTTTGTTTTCCTTCATACGTTCAGCTGCGGCTTCACCACCAACCAGAACCATTGCCGACAGGAACTCACCGTCAAGACGCTCTTTCTTCTTGAGTTGCTCAGGAGTAATGTCACACTGTTTCAGAACTACGTCTGCATACAGGTCAGCTGGAATGTCAAAGCTATTCGCTTCGTTCAGTTGGGTGAACTCACGCAGTTTGTGAGTGTTTGCAAATTCAACAGATTTCAATTCTTTAGACATGGGGTATTTTCCTTTGATAAGTTTGAGTTAGGCTTTACGTGGTTCAATGGCGTAGTCCAGATCGAAACCAATAAATTGGATCTTATCTTCATACGCACTACGCAACAGTGGGAGGATGTAAGCTTTATCGACAATGGGATCTTCGAGTTCAGATTCTACCTCATCGATGTAAACTGAACCTCGGGTGATAACACCGTTACCGCGACTAGTCGAAATCTGAATCCCAACCGATACACTCATGTTAATGGTTGTATTGAAACGAGAAAGAATATTCGTTTCTTTTAGGAATTCATTTTCGATATCACGGGAATCTTTATTCAGACAAATATCGGAAGTGTTGAATTCAATTCTTACACCACGAGTATCGCCGAGCAAGTCAGGTTTACCTTTACTCGCTTGAAGAGAGCGGACATCGTATTTAACGATCTGATCGCCGACTTTCAGATAGATGTAAGTGACGGAAATATCCGGATGGATTGTATCGGCCACATCGATAACACCACGACGAATCAAATCAGGCATCTGTGAGATAGCCATCATATCAACGTTCTTATCAAGAGCGAATGGTGCGGTCTCGTAGGTGATACCATCACATTCAGCTTGACGCGATGCGCCGGTTACGAAGTATTCGGTGTTCAATGCTTCGAGGCATGGAAACAATTGAATACGCTTACCGATGGCGCTGCTTGCAACAGGGAACAATTTAGACATTACTCAGATACCTTTTGACCAGTGAATACAGGGAGTGCTGCAAATGTTGTAAACTCGCCACGGGTCAGGCCGCCACCATGTTTTTCTGACAGGGCTTTCCAACCAACTGCAACTTCTTGTAGAAGCTTATCGGCATTACCGAATTTCTCAACCATTTGTTCGTACGAGTGTTCGTGTGCTTCGGGTTTAAACGATTGTGCCGGATGAAGTCGTTTATACATCTCAGCCGTAATTTCCAACATTGCTTTAGAAAGCTCTGCAACTGAAAGCTTTGTGTAGTCCACTTTAATTTCAGGACCACCGCACCTGCAAACAGCATAGCCATCCAAGCAACTAGGACATTTACCTAGATTCATTTTAGATCAACCTCTTCTTCGATCAGGCGGAAATAAATCTTACGAGCGGGACCACCAACTTCTTGAACAACATTGACATGTGGTTTTCCAACCATATCAATGAAGATCTCAAAGTGCGCACCTACGTATTGACCATTAACACTCCCAGCATGCATCACCAACTTATTGTCTTTCATTACGAATGACTTATAGGTACTGGTGGAAGTATTACGTTTCGGATTCTTCTGACTAACAAAGTTATACACAACCACCTGATTAACCTGATGTCGATTCTCACCTTCCCGAACGAAGGTTACCAAAAGACTGTATTTCGTGTGCATCATGTAAGTCTCCAAAAGAGCAAAAGGAATGTTAATTTATTGAGCCAGTTCGGTTTGTATGGTACGTGGCTTACAACGGTGCCGTACTTAACAGAGAAATGTTCCTCTGTAGGCCAAATGAAAACCGAGTTGTAAATTTTATCGTCGTTCATATACACCTAAGTGATATAGATTTAGAACTTTTTCTGTTACTTGAACTTACGTGTAAGATAGAACTTGGAATAGCTATTGAATCCGAATGATTGTTCAATGATACTCAAACTGTCCCAGCCAGAAGCAACAGCCATATCCGAGAGAGTGTCTCGCTCTGGAGTCTCAAGGCGACCAGGAAGGCTAAAGATAATCTGTCGACCGATCACTTGTTGATCAACATTAAACAAATGTTTAACAGAGATCTGTTCGGCACCCGATACGATATCTACTTGCAAGAACGAACTGTCAAAGTTGTTCAGACGTTTCAGTACTTTCTCAATCGTCAGTGTTTCAAACGATTCAAAGAAGTCTGGTACAGGGAAGGAGAGTGGTGTTACATCGATACGGCGTTCTTGTGTCATGAGTACAGGTCCTTGGGATGAAGTACTATATTGAACATTCACGTCTTTTAATACAGAGCAGCGTTCCATTACAACCTCACGTTATAAAGCCCTCCCGAAGGAGGGCGTTTATGTTAGTTACCTTCGTGGGTACCTTCAGTACCTTGCTCGGCACGGCGACTCAGTCGTGACAGGATTGCTTCACGAGCAGCACGTACGTGCGTCAGTACTTGTTCGTTCTCTTCACAAGCGAACTTAGATTCCTGATAGCAGACGAATACTTCTTCAACTACTTTCAACAGGTCTTCAGCTGTAACGCCATTAAGACCTACGTCTGGAATCACACCGTTCTGCATGAGGATAACGCATTGGGTAGCGCTATCGCCTTCTTCCTTAGCTGGGTTAGTGTCGGCATTGAAACCGCTGATCACATAACGCTTTGGAGAACCAGTGGCTTCATCAGGATTAGTTGCATCGATAGTCTTACCACCGGCATCACCGGAAACAACTTCAGCGTCGTAGTCTTCCTGAGAGATCTCTTTAGCTGGGTTAGCCTTTACTTCTTTATGGCCATCAGTGTTAGGTTCAGTCTCAGTATCTTCTACATCGTGAATGTCGTTTTTATCAACGACATCAATATCGATTTCGGCTTTAACTTCTTTTACATCTACGTGTTGTGCTACGCCGTCTTGGGCTTCAAGACCTTTTGCCCATTGCAGAGCTACATCAGTTGCATTCATTATTCTACTCGCTTTCTTAGGAGACTAACGATAAGTTGGATATCGGTAGTGGATTCATTTGGCAGGTGGGATTTCACAATATTGGTCAGCCAAGCGTTATGTTTGACAAAATTGTTTACCGTTTCTGGGCGACAAGATGCATCAACAATCAATGTTTTTGCCAGGGTGTTGGCCTCAAGTGCTGTTCGCCCTTTACTAACCAAACGTGAGATCATCTGATAAAGAGTGATATCAAAGTTCTTATAATCGTGTCGGGTTGCATCAAAGAAGTTATTAACGATCAAACGGCGACGAAGCCAGTTATCTTCTTTGTAAGTTATAGCGAGTGTTTCTACAAGGTAATCACCTTTATCTGCCGCTGCCCAATTTGAGATGATGGCATCAACTACCTGACGATCATCCAAGTACTTACGAATCAACCACAACACAAAACGTTTAAGCATTTTATCAGTCCTCTGGTTTGTTATGCATGTAGATAATCAAATCGGTTAACAGTTGAGCACGCTCATTTGTAATCTTTGGTAAGTAGTTCTTAACAACTTTATTTATTTCAGCTTTACGCTTCAAGTGATTAGAATCACTGACAAGCAATGAACCCACGTAGATCTGTGACCATGTGAATTGGTACATGTTGTAAATAAGGCTATCGTCTTTCTCTTCTTCCTCGAATACGATTCGGTTGATAAGTTGTTCCAGCAACCGGTCACTTGTGGTGGAATCGAAAACCAACCCATGAAGAAAGTCATCTTCAGTAGAGTAGATACTACGTCGCTGTTGAATACGCAAAATCTTATTCATGATCTCGTCACGAACACTCTGACTTAGAACGTAATACTTGCGATCAATCAACTGCTCAATAGCGTTAGCACTGTCGATACCATTCAACTTATCTCCGTGGATACCTAAGGTTAGGATCTCACTGGGGGTAAGGTATTTACGCGCAAACCATTTAACAAGGGCCTTAAGCAATTTTCATTTCCTTTTGGAAGTCACGGGAGTTGTGATAAACAATAGTGGCAACCATACTTGCAACACTGTACGGAATGCGATCATTCTGTTCGATGATGGCGGTGGCCAAGATCTTTACATAACCCAGCATTGGAGTAGGAACGGCCAATGTAGAGTGAACAGATTGACGAGCCTTATACAGAGCTTGTTCAGGATAGAGCAACGAGTCTGGACGGAAGTAAGGAGCCAGAAGAATATACGCTGCATACCAGCGAGACACTTCAGGTTTGATGGTATTTAGTATACGACGACGCAGGTTAGTCTCGACCAGATCCGGATCACCTTTAACGCCGGTAATCAGACTACCTACAAACTCTTCGTAGTGATCAGGCAATACACGGAATTGCTTACCTTCAACATAGAGGTAATCCATTGCCGTTTTAGTTTGTTCTTCACGAGAGGTCTCGCTTTTACGAAACAGTTCAAGAGTCTGTTTGCTGAAGAAATTACGCAGGATGAAGTATTTCATTGGATTATGCCTTTTTCAGTTGATTGGTATTGTAGATGTAAATAAGATCGTAGGCCATGATTAGTTTATCCATGGTCTCCTTACAGCTTATACGAGCGACGTTCTCGTAGATGAGTTCGCCTAGTACTTTGCGTTGACGGATCGGACGCAGGTTGCGCTTGTAGACACCTTGAAAGACGAAGTGGAGATCATCCAATACTTCCTTCTTGGTATTCTTATAAGCTAGTTTTTCACAAAGGGCATAAACGTGATTCTCACCTGGAGAATCACGAAGTGCAGGTGCCTTCTCTTTGGTCCATTCGGTCCAAAGGTTCGTGCCAATTGTTACTAATTCTTTAACGAGTCTTTCAAACGGGCTAAGTGACATGACGACACCTCTAAGTAATGGGATAGATCTACAGAGGTAATATAGATTTCAAATAAAATCTATTGATCTATCCCAAACTCAGTTAAGCCAGCTGGCGAGCCAGGGCGATGATTGCGTTCAGGTCTTCACGTTGAACTTCACCCAGTACTTTGGTGATCTCTTGACGTGCAACCTTATCAGCCGACAGACTGTTATTACCAATCAGCTTACCACCAACTTCAGCAGAAACTGCATGCAGTATGGCTGCTTTAGGTACAACAGCAGTGTACTTGGTGACGATCGAGTCGAGAGCGATTTCCAGATGTGCTTTCTGTGGCAGCGGAGTAGTACGAGCGATTTCAGCGCGGGTAGCAGGGGACAGCAGTTTCAGAGCGATAGTTTGGATAATAGACATGGTGTATTTACCTTTTAAAAGTGTAGGGATTAGTTGAAGGCGAATCTGCCTCTAAATAATCTCCTACGCTAGTAATTATTTTATCAGAACCGATCTGTTGTTTGTGCGAATGCCGACATGGTCCGGGCAACGTCACCATCCAATACCCAACTTAAGAAGTTAGAAGGAGACTTCCAAGACTTGTATTCTTGAGTTACACGGGTAAGGTTAAGGTTCAAACGTTTGCCAGCGTAATAGAGGTCAGCCCAGCTTTGAGAACAAAGAGTAGCTACATAGTCGTTGAACAGAGATTGTTCATCCCATACAGCACCGTTAGTTAAAGCAGAGGCAGTTGCAATACCACCATCACCCCAACCAGCGTTACCAATCTCAGCAGCAACAGCACGACCAGCTGTACCAATCCATGATGGACTTGCAAACCCACCTTTAATAGGAATGTGCATAAGCTTAGAAAGGTCTTTAACCGAGATGGTTACTTCACATCCAAGCATGTGCCCTTCGGCGTTCCAGCCTACGTTACCAACACCACGACGAATGTTAATAGAGTCAACGATACCCAACTGTCTTTGTACTCGACCTTTATGGAAGATCTGACAAATGAACGGCGAGGTGTATGCACTTCGACCAGCAGATAAAGGAAGACCCATTGGTAGGATCATGGCGATAGGAATATACATTTCCATGAACCGTGACAATACGTTACCGTACGTTGGTTTCAATGTGAATGTGTATTGCGCTGCTGGTAATGTAGCCATACTGGATTGCCAGTATTCGGGAACGTCAACGAACGCAGAACCTGCAAGGGTAGCAAGACCTGCCAAGTTAACAGAATCGAGTGCACCCGATAGAACACCTTTAACCATGTCAGTAACCATACCGACACCTTCTGTAACGTTACCACCCATGAAGTTAAACGATGCTGCTTTACCTTCAGTTACTTTCGTGTTGATCGTTGACACTACACCAACATCACCAGTGGCGTTACTAAACGATTCTGAAACTTCACCATTGTATTCAGCACGGAAGGTTACGAATTGAGTACCATCGTGTTGTGCCGAGTTAACGAAGTTATAAATGTTAGTAAGGTCACTCCAACTACTAAACGATTCAGTATCAACGATACCAGCGGGGTCAGAAGTTTTCTTAACATCGTTCTTCAAATAGTCGAGGAAGTATTGACGTGCATCTAATCCTGGGTTTGGATCGTTAACCAATTCTTTCAATGTGTTATCGATGCCATTGGCTAGTTCTTCCATAGTCCTAGCTTTCTCTGCCATCACTTTAAATGACCGTGCAGATTCATCAGATCGTCTTTGTGTTGCACCCGCAAGAGCCATGATATCAACACCGCCATCTGCCCTAAACAAGGAAGGGAAGATGCGATGGATATCAGCGATCTCTTTAGGACCGATCTGTTGACCAGGATCAAGAATAGGTTTCTGTGAGTCTTCCCAGATCCATGGAGTAATACCAAGACCGATTGCAAATTCGTTAGCCAGTGTGTTCACAGCTGACCAGTAAGTATGCATCGTTGGTTTAAAGTAGAACCACTTAGAAGGTTGTGTCTTCTGTAGGAAGTTAATAACTCGAGATGTACCGGTAAGACCAAGAATAAACGGTTGCAATGGTAGTGTTACCAACATACCTGTAACGTTACCAAGGTTATACCAGAGACCACTACCTGCACCAGTGTTTGCAAGAGACGCTGCGTAACGGTCAAAGAAGTTTGTAAAAAAGCCAGTCCAGCTACTGAAACGTGGAACACCAAACGCCATATGGATTTCTTGTTTGGTATCATCATGAGCTTCAGAATAATAACGACCCATCCCTTGGAAGCGATCTTCATAAGAACGTCCACGACCGGGTTGACGAATGTCAGCATAACGGGTGTATTGGGGAAGCATGTTTATTGCGTAGCTACCACCAAGCGATGTGTTTGTAAATTTGAATGCTGCCGAGTTAGCATACCGACGACGGGTTGCAGAACCGTAGGATCTTGGATTGTAATTTGTTGGTATAAGGAAAGCTTGTCTTAACCAAATTGGTTTTGTTTCAATGACCATGAGAAAAGCCTCAAGCGAAATAGTAGCCACCCCCGAAGGGATGGCCACCAAGTTATTTCAGACTCAAAGGACTAGCGCGATGCTGTGCCTGACGATTCTGAATTGGTGAATTCATACTATTGTTAGTGCCTGAACCGGCACTAGTACGACCACCACCATTCGGATCATTAGCTGCATTGCCACCAATACCGGTACCCGACTCATACATCAACCTCATGTAATCGCGGATATCTGTCAACATATCCAGTTGTTTACTCTGAATAGCATCAACAGCTTTATCTGATTGCTGAGACTTACGCAGTTCTTGTTCACGTCGTTGCTGCGCTTGTAGCGAAGCTTCTTCTTGTGATTGACGTGCGTTATCAACTGCCGTACCACCCGACTCTTGTGATGGACCAGGTTGCCCTGGGGTACCACTTGACGGAGAACCATTGGTAGAGGCTGGGCTCATACCAGGCTTTGTAGAAGCAATCATTGCTCCAGGTGATGCACGATCACCCTTAGATCCATCTTTGTCGTCAGCGTCCTTAGGATCGGTCTCAGGTGCAATCTCAACGTTCGCCTGACTCGCTTCAGCTTGCGCTTCTTGCATGGCTTGAGGAGACTGTGGTTCACCCACAGATTGCGGTACGTCCGTAGTACTAGCACTGCTGTTCTCACGATACTTAGCAACCTTGTCATCAAACAGTTTGTAGATCTGTCCAATGGTTCGTGGTTGTGATTTCTCACCACCCACAAAGAAGATTGTAACGTTCGATTCAGAAGCCTCAGGGAATACCTGATAACCAAGTGCATTAGGATCAGCTGTAAGGAACTTAGTAGCACCACCCAATCCAAGGAAGTGAGCGATGTAAATGTCAGTATCCGAAATAGGACGACCCAACTTAGCTTTCAACCGTTCGTAGTTATCCTTCATGAAGATCGCACCAGCCAATGCTTGTAGACGTGGGTCTTTACGCATTGAACGTGCAGCGTCATCTGGAGGAGCACCGAACTGCTCTTGTACTTTAATGTACACAGAGTCCCATGTAGCGTTAAGGAATTGGAACCAACCGTAAGCGGAAGAACCTTTCGATACTTGGCCGGTACGTTTGTTCACAAATGGCTTCGGTGTGATATCGTATTTGTAACCCGATTCAATACCCGCAATAACGAACAGCAAGTCTACAGGAACACCCACCATCTTAGCCGCAGCCTTAAATGTTGGAGCAGCACCCTTAGCTGTACCGTTGGCAGTAGGCATTGGAACATCTTCCCACTTACCACCGTTTCCTTTAGCAACATCGCTCAGCATGAAACCAGTAGACTGGACCATGTTACCTGAGGTGTTAACGTAAGGAGCGTTATTCCCTTCACCCGGTTTACCCGTGCTAGTAGAACCACCGAACCAACCTTTAACAGTGTCGTATGCACTGGCAGCTGTAGACTTGGTTGAATCCCAAGCGCTCTTAGCTGTGTCAGTCACACTGTCCATGAAGCTACCACCCATCGAAGAATTGGATTTACCCGCAACTTGATCGGAAGCCTTCTGTGTTGGTGTCCCAGCAATATCCTTATCACCTACGTCCTTGAGGTGTTTAAGATCTGCTTCAGCCATTGTACGAAGATCGGACAACTTACCAGTAACCTCGAAGATCGATGGTACTTCCCAGATAGAATCATCCGAGGAGTTAGTTGCACCCAAGATAGCATTACCCACAGCAATCTTATCACCGGTCTTAAGGTAAGACTCTACGTTGTTCAGTTGTATCGCAGGATACTTAGAACATGCAGTTCCCCAATAAGCACGGAATGCTGGAGCGAAACGGTTAGCCAACCAAGCAGACAGTTTAAGACGCGAAGGAGAGTTAGGACCAGTATCGATACCAAGGTAGGTACCGGCCTCACGTACGAATACAGTGAAGTCACCCGTGTAGTCTACACCGCTGTCAGAGACAACGAGACCTTGCGAGTATACATATTCCAAGGTGAGCAAAGATTCAACATCAGCAAGACCCAGTGTCTGAAGACCATAGGCACGCATACGAATCGATTGCAATGCAGTAAGCTCTTTACCGTTAACACTCTCTGCACCAGAAGCCGAAGCAACGGCACCAGACAATGCGGCAACCTTAACGGCGTTCTTAACATTAGCAATTGCCTTGTTAACACCCTCTGGAGCTTGTACATCACCTTCTTTCTTCTCAGGCATTAATTCACTTGCAGCCACAGCACCCGCAACAGCAGCACCGGTCTTCAGTTCCTTATTACCGTTCTTCTCTGCTTCGGTTTTAGCCTCAGCATCTTTCTTATCTTTATCGGTTTTGTACTCAGCAAATTTAGCAGTCAACTTTTCAGTTTGTTCTTTAATAAGCGGTACAGTGTCTTCCAGTTTCTTATCGGCGTTGAAAGGGTTATCCGTGTATTGATACGGTGTGTTCCCTTCGTACGGGAATGTAACTCCAGACAGTAACTGCCCTTTAAGTTCATCCGGTACTTTATCGTCGATGTCATCAAGGTTAACGTCTTTCTTACCAATAGCGTTAAGCGCTTTGCAGTAGGACAAGTATACAGGTTTAAAGCGGTTATCGATCCAACGGCTAAATACCATCAGTCTTGCTTCATCTTTAGGATCAACGTCCATCGCTTCAAGAATTTCTTTGGCGTTGTTATTGTTGATACTAATCGTTGGGTTGTCAGAACCTTTATCTGTGTATTTCTCAAGAGCAGCCTCAAGCTTGAGTACAGAAAGTTTCTCACCAGTTGATGTGATACCGTATTGCATCATCCGAAGGTATTTGAAATCACCCGCAGCTTTATAGGCACGATAACCCATGTATGCACCAGCACCCAAG